>JAWDGP010001912.1:192500-202500 GCA_033675545.1 Elysia crispata
TGTCGGTCTCGAGCTAGACCTAGGTTTGTGGTTGATTTTCCTATACTGTAGGCTTGAAAGTAAACGTGTTTACAGAAAGATGAACTCCAGTTTTTTTCCAGGTAAAAATGAATACGCTTTGGGTTTTTTTTTCTCTTCTGATACTTTTTGTAAACATTTTTTTTTTCATTTTTCAAGTAATTCTATCGCTATGAAAATGCAAAATTGCTGAGTGCTACGTGACTATCTACGACTGAAAACTGAAGGAAGGTCATGGCCCTGTCCGTCTTTCTGTGGACCAGTAAGTTCCAACATTCCTGGCCGTCTCCCCAGGTGAGGACACACTCACACACAGACTTACAGACACACAGAGATAGAGGAAAACCGGGATACAAGGAGGGTAGGAGTTGTAGACAGAGAGAGAGAGAGAGAGAGAGAGAGAGAGAGAGAGAGAGAGAGAGAGAGAGAGAGAGAGAGAGACAGACAGACAGACAGAGAGAGAGACAGAGAGAGAGAGAGAGACAGAGAGAGAGACAGAGAGAGACAGAGAGACAGAGAGACAGAGACAGAGAGAGAGAGAGAGAGAGAGAGAGAGAGAGAGAGAGAGAGAGAGAGAGAGAGAGAGAGAGAGAGAGAGAGAGAGAGAGAATGGTGTGTAAAAGGGGGGGAGGGTGCAGAGGTGCGCCAACCTCATGCTCTCAGTTGATGGGGTCAACTTGACCACGTCAACTCAGCCGCAGCAGCAGCTGTGCCTGTCCAGACGCTAGACAGTGGACTCGTTTAACCTTTTCCATCGCACAGGTCAGTCTGACCTCCTCGCAGGTCGATGTTTCCGTTAGTCGAGACAAAAGAAAAAAAAAACAACGGAAAAGCGAAAGGAAATGATATTTTATGCGTTAAGATAAGATAAAGTTTTCTTTTCATTGAAATGCTTTTTTCTTGTTTTTTTTTTTTTTTGTTTTGTTTTTTTTGTTTGTTTTTTTTTTGCTCTGTTTGTTTGTTTTTTTATTATTATTATTATTATTATTATTATTATTATTATTATTATTATTATTATTATTATTATTATTATTATTATTATTATTATTATTATTATTAACTGTATTAATTTCTTGAATGAAATGATACCGTCATTGCAAGGTGGCAGCATCAATTCTTTCTGTATTATCGACCACAGCGCTGGTCTGAGCTAATTAAAATTTCCTGCCCAGATGTTCCAAGTCTAGTCAGCTCGTTTCTTGGCATCCGGCACTTAATGAAGAATTTCATACTTTCTAAAGTGTTAACAGATGTAAACAAATAAAGATAGAATCATTGAAGTCATCGTCTTTTTCTCCTTTGTATCTGCCTTAAAGTTGCGCAGAGGAAATCATATTGAGAAAGTTAAAGGCGAGATTTAAAAAACAAAACAAAAACAAAAACAAAAACAAGCTAGCATTGCATGCTTCGATAAAAGAAGGAAAAAGATAGATTGAGAGAGAGTTAGACATGATAGCTTAGGGTAATTGAACGCAGGATTAGACAAGATAGTATATTAAAGATAGTAAAAAGTAGAGGGAGAATTCTCGAGTAATGTTGACCTAAACGGTGAATACTCAACAGGGTGCAACATGATCATCGTCATCATCGTCATCTTTCCTGTCGACATCATTATCAGAATCATTATCATTCTTGTCTTCGTCGTCATTGTCATCGTCATCATCATCATCATCATCATATCATTATCATTATCATTATCATAATCCTCAATATCATTATTAAAGCAGCGGATAGATGTAAGGCAAAGCGAAAGATAGAAAGAGAGATAGAACGAGAGAAAGAGAGAGAGTGAGAGAGAGAGAAAGAGAGAGGGGGAGAAAGAGAGAGAGAGTGAGAGAGAGAGAAAGAGACAGAGAGAGAAAAAGAGAGAGAGATAGAGAGAGTGAGAGAGACAGAGACAGAGAGAGAAAGAGGGGGGAATAATAAACCTTCTCTCGGGGAGAAAAAAGGCATGCCTTTAAGTAAACAGAGCAAAAATATCAGTCAGATTTTCTTCTTCAGGACCAAAGCTAGATTGATACTCGCCGTAAATGTATTCTTCTCCAAACGTGAGTAGAATAGGCGGGGTATAAACTCACTTAAAAATCAGTACTGCCTGGTCAAGAGATATATAGGCTAGCGAACAATTTGTTGTCTTTGCTCAGAGGTATTCAAATTTGTTTTCCTTTTTTATAAACGATTGAAAAAAAATCTCTTTGCTCACAATTCAAATTCTAAAAAAAACTTCGTATCTGCATCTCAGTCGACTCAGAAAAAAGGGAATAAGTAAGACCGTTTAAAGTTGATGTTTCTGATGTTGTTGTTGTTGTTCTTGTTTTTATTTATTGTCATTGTTGTGCTTTGTTTTTTAATTTAATAGCTACCGGTACACCGTTCTTTATCATAACTGAAGCGTACATGCACTTCGCATTTTATCATGCCTGTGAGGCCATGACCGGATCACATATCTCCACCATAAACCGAGCGATGACTCAACGTTAAAGTGTTTGGCGTATTCCACATCATCAAGATACAGCCTAGTGTAGCCTGGTGTGGTGGTATGTGGTGGGGGTGATGAGCGAGTTGGGGCCAAGCGAGAGCTCACTCTCTCAGTACTCAGAAAACCAGTCCACCACTTACGGTACGGTGCAGTGACTATTTCTCCAGCATATCGGTCCAGTCCAGATCACAAGGTTAGTGTACAGGAAGGCTTGACTATAGATACGTCTGGTTGGTTGGGTTATTAAATCAGTTTTAATCTCTGCGATCACTTTATTATTATTATAATTACTGCTACTACTACTACTACTACTACTACTACTACTACTACTACTACTACTACTACTACTACTACTACTACTACTACTACTACTACTGCTGCTGCTGCTGCTGCTACTACTGCTACTACTACTACTACTACTACTACTACTACTACTACTACTACTACTACTACTACTACTACTACTAATACTATAACAACAACAACAACAACAACAACAACTACTACTACTACTACTACTACTACTACTACTACTACTACTACTACTACTACTACTACTACTACTACTACTACTACTATTATCATAAAATTCAGATCTTTATTGCTGCTGATAACATAACAACTCATAGTACAACTATAAGTAGAGTTTTTGTCGAAAGAGTGAAACATAATTACTCCAACCTGCAGTTTAGGCCAAAAGACAGCAAAAGGACGAATGCAACATATATCTATAATAATTAATGTTCATCTTCATCGCGGCTTCATCAGTGTAGTTGACAAGATGTTAAGAGGGAGGAGAGGTTGTAATTAGTGTTGTCGTCAATATTGTTTTTATAGTTGCTGCTGTTGTTGTTGTTGTTGTTGTTGTTGCTGCTGTTGTTGTTGTTGTTGTTGTTGTTGCTGCTGTTATAGAATAAGTTTTCATTGCTTCGACCATTCAAAGATCATAATTGCAAACATCATAATCTCTTATCGGTATAAGATTAAGTGGAATTTATGGCGCCTCAAACAGAATAGAAGTAACGTACAAAAATGCAGTCTTTTAAAGAATTTGAATTAAAGTCTTCTTTAGAAGCTTAGAGCCACTCAATGTGTCAGCTTGTGACGGGCAGTATATTTTACTTTCCGCATAATAAGAATTAGCATAATATACAGATTTGACAGAAGTGTTGAAATCAATGACTTCTCAAAGCTGGTACCCATCTGTGTCGGAGCAGACTTAGAAACAGCCACCAAGAGCGGTTTATAAAGTTTAAATAGACAAACAAGTCAAGAAAAGATAGGCTTGTGGGTTTATCGGAATAATTACTTTTATCTTCAACCGCTTCTGCTATCCAATGTGGCATGACTAGTGTGAGTTGGCGGGCTGATCAGCGTGACGTTATAAGTGAAGGTCGCAAACGACACATGACATCACAGCCATTCTCATCGCGCAGCCGATTCAACCCCATGCATGTATGGAAATGAAAGGTCAGCAGTATTATTAGCATCTCTCGGTGTTCACAACGCAATCTTAGTGGCCCCACAATAAGAAGGGCGGTGCTCTAGTTTGAGAGCAGCCAGCTTAGCTAGCCGCTTGGTTAACCTCTGACCTACAACCCTGCGGAGGGTTCTGTTGGTAAGACAGGTCAGACAGTGAGTGCTGGATTTCAGCAATACAAGAAGGCCAGCTAGGCAGTCACAAGCGGACGGACCACCGTTGGAGAAAGGCGAACTGCTGATGTTAAACAACTTTGTGCTCTGGTTACGATAGGCTTCTCTTCCGGTAATCTTAACGCGCAACAAGTTCATCGTATTTTCTGCTTTATTTTTATGATAATTTCAAGTTTTGCTTTTTCTCGCTTTGACTCTACTAATTCAAGAAATTCCATAGCGCCACTTGGCAGTGAGGTGAGTTGGTTTAGATGAAGGCTACGATAATCGCGGATTATTTATTGCTTTTTTTTAATTTTTTTTGGGGGGTCAAAGAGTAATTGCGATACACCAAGAGTGGACTAAATTAATTCTTTCTTTGATAAATTTGAATCCCAGATTTTTCAAGTATTTTTAGGGAGAGGTAACTGAATAAATGAAAGCTCGTATTATTATTATTATTATTATTATTATTATTATTATTATTATTATTATTATTATTATTATTATTATTATTATTATTATTATTTTTACATACACAGATTATGTACATTGTACGAAAGTCTGTTCCACTTATTTGTGCTACTCTCTCGTGATTGCGAAACTGATCTTTCAAGTACCGCTAGGTCAGAACTGTCACACTGTGTTTCAGATAAATCAGCAAGCCCTTTTTTTGTTTTGCTAAGCAAAGATCTTTTGTTACAAAAAAACAAAAACTGCGCTTCACCTCGCCACAACTAGATCTAGATCTAAAGCGTAAAGAGATTACGTTAACCTCACTCTCTGAACTTCTCTCCTCAATGGTCATGTATTCTTTTTCAAGCATAGAAAAATAATTTATTTGTTGAATTACTAGTAATAACAATTGTTATAAAAACGGAAACTTGGTTTGTCATGAATCACAATTCTCTGTTAACATTTTACAGAGTGGATATGAGAAAGCATAACATACACTTTTTTTTGCGATTGGGGTAATTTTTCATCTCGCCAATCACCCACAGCTACAATAGGCACACTGTAGGCGGTTTTTCTTTCCTCATTATAATTGTTACAGCGTTTGGTCTTCATCTTAATTACTTTGTGTTTATATCATTAATTTAAATATTCTTTAAATTGATATGGCCTGGTCTAGTGTTCTAAAGTCTATAGTATTTCTTGGGTACAAACCAGCATTAAAGTATGTGGGAGAGAGAATATTTGTTATCACCATTCACACTGTAGGCCTATTAACTGATGAAGGCAAAATAATAGGCGAAACGTTTCCTCTGTTAAGTAGAATTGTTTTTACCGAGTTCTTTGTCTTTTAATTCAAGTAGATGGTTGTGTGATATGATTTGACCATTCACACTGGATTAATTTTATGATAGTTATTTCTTTAGTTATTGTGCAACAGATTTCACTACCGAACTGGCTATATTTTTCACCGCAACACAATCATTGTGTACACCATCCACATAATAACATTTTGATAGAGGCAGGGCTGTTTGGAGGGTAAAAAATAAAGTCAAGAAGTAATGGTTTCAACGTCGATGAATTGATACACGTATGTTTGTTAGTTATGTCTAGGGAAAGTTTTTCTTTTTTACGTTCTTGAGTAATATTTATCCGTTTTTTGATTATAGCCACTTGGTTATGCGTAATCGGGCAAACCTTGTCGATGTTGAAAATTTCCACTTTTCTCATTATTCTTTAACCTAATTACATTAACAGCTTGACAAACCGTAACAGAAGTATAAAATTATGCTTAAATGTATTATACCTTCCAATGTACTGAGGAAATAGGTGCTGCGAATTTTCTAATCTACGTCTCTCCGAGACAAAATTTGAGAAAACAGAAGGAGGCTTAAAAATATCAATCAGGACAACAACATTTAAGTATTTTGCTTTTCTAACAGTGGATGAGTTTAGAGTCAATAGAGGAGTCTGAGTTCAAGGAATGAGGTTAGGGTCAGTGGATGAGTTTAGAGTCAATGGATGAGGTCGAAGAATGAGGTTGGGGCTAGTGGATGAGTTTAGAGTCAATAGAGGAGTCTGAGTTCAAGGAATGAGGTTGGGGTCAGTGGATGAGTTTAGAGTCAATGGATGAGGTCGAAGAAAGAGGTTGGGGCTAGTGGATGAGTTTAGAGTCAATAGAGGAGTCTGAGTTCAAGGAATGAGGTTGGGTTCAGTGGATGAGTTTAGAGTCAATGGGTGAGGTCGAAGAATGAGGTTGGGGCTAGTGAGGCTTAAAAATATCATTAGGACTATTACATTTAAGTATTTTGCTTTTCTAACTTTTTGTTTCCCGAGCCTTGAATAAACAGAAGCTGCAAGGTTAGGGTGGTTAGCAACATCCTTGAGATCTTTAGAGACAAATCCTCTCGGGTTCAAAACCCAAACCTCCGTTGGATTATTTTAGGATAAGTGGAGGATTTTAGATTTGAAGAAGAAGTTTGGTATCGGTGGATGAGATTAGACGTAATGGATGAGTCTGGTGTCGATAGGTAAGTTTAGAGTCAATGGATAAGTCTGAGATCGAAGAATGAGGTTGGGGTCAGTGGATGAGTTTGAAGTCAATGGATGAGGTCGGGGAATGAGGTTGGGGTCAGTGGATGAGTTTAGAGTCAATAGATGAGGTCGAGGAATGAGGTCGGGGTCAGTGGATGAGTTTAGAGTCAATGGATGAGGTCGAAGAATGAGGTTATGGTCACTGGATGAGTTGAAATTAAGTCAATGGATGAGTCTGAGTTCGAAGAATGAGGTTGGGGTCGGTAGACATATTTAATTTTGAGGAATCAGTTTAAGATCGATGAGAGAGAGACGAGGAGAGATGAATGGTTTAGGATCGGTGTTTGACAGTGATGTTTGTGGATAAGTTTGATAGAGAAGAACATGAGTTTTGGAGTCTTTTTTCTGAGTTTGTTTTGTGCTGGCCTGACGGTTAGAAAGTTTCAATGGAGATTCTCCGGGACCGAAAGTTAAACTTTAAGAGAAATATTGCAACAGCCGGTACGATTTTTTGTAGTAGCTTGAAAGTGAAGCTTAATATGTAAAAAAATATCAGCCGAAAATCTAGATCTAAATCGATGGCGAAAAATAAGACGAAAGACGTAAAAGCATTATGAAGAACAGATAGTTTGGACTGGGCTCAAACCTGCAGCTCTATACGATACAGGTCGCCTTGTTAAGACAAGAAAAGGCACTTAGCCATAGAGACAGCCTCATCTACAAAATTTGACACTTCAGGAAAAGTTACCTTCGTGTTGGCTTAAATAGACCAAGTAGTTGAATAAAAAAAAATGTTGTAAGAGACAAAATATAACAGAATTCGTGGAATTGGTAAAAAAAAAAGCCTCTATGAGAAGTGAGTTCTGTAAGAGACATACATTATAATTTACAAAGATTCTTCGGCTGCAAATGAGAAACATGGTATAGCTTTCTACAAACTTCGAGAGGAATAATATATTATCATCAGATTTTTTATCGTATCCCAGCAACCTTACAGAAACGAGAATTTATCTAATCGCACACATTTTTTTTTTTTGTGGAAAGATGATGATTAACCGTTTGATCAAAAATACTGCTTTAGTTTACTATAAACAGAAGTTAAGGTTAAAATAAGATCATGAAAAGGTAACTTAGTCACATTATCTGTAACGAGAAGATTTACATGTTGTTTTGGCACAACAGATTTAGCTCCTTCTGTCAATGAATAATCTAGTCGCTATTGTCCATCTAGAAACCCTTAATCGAAGCACTTGGGTCTTCTTAACATATATGGCTTAGATCGGTATTTCGATATTATTATTATTATTATTATTATTTTTATAATTATTATTATTATTATTATTATTATTATTATTATTATTATTATTATTATTATTATTATTATTATTATTATTATTATTATTATTATTATTATTATTATTATTATTATTATTATTATTATTATTATTATTATTATTATTATTATTATTATTATTATTATTGTTATTATTATTATTATTATTATTATTATTATTATTATTATTATTATTATTATTATTATTATTATTATTATTATTAATATTATAAATATTGTTGTTGTTGTTGTTGTTGTTGTTGTTTTTATTAAGTTACCGGCGATGTTTTAACCCTACCCGTGGCTGCGGTGGTCGAGTGGGTAATCAGCAAACATCACCTTCAGATCTAGATCAGAGCAGCCTTGGAACCTCAACCTGTTCCAGGCTGTTCGTCTAAAGCATAAGGTTTGACACCTAGGCCAACAAAGTAAGACAGACAGACAGAGAGAGAGAGAGAGAGGGGGGGGGGGGGGGGCAGGGAGAGGGAGACATAAGAAAAAGAAATTGTACATGTTGATAAATCATATGGAGAAGATAAGGAAGAAACAGAGAGGGACAGAGAAAAAGAGATGGAGAGAGAGATAGATAGATAGATACGTAGATGAATAGAGAGAGAGGGAGAGAGAGAGAGAGAGAGAGAGAGAGAGAGAGAGAGAGAGAGAGAGAGACAGACAGACAGATAGAGAGATAGAGACAGAGAGAGAGAAAGAGAGAGATAGAGAGAGAAAGAGAGAGAGAGACAGATAGAGACAGAGAGAGAGAGAGAGAGAGAGACAGACAGATAGAGAGATAGAGACAGAGAGAGAGAAAGAGAGAGATAGAGAGAGAAAGAGAGAGAGACAGATAGAGACAGAGAGAGACAGAGAGAGAGAGAGAGAGAGAGAGAGAGAGAGAGAGAGAGAGAGAGAGAGAGAGAGAGAGAGAGGAGGAGGAGGATCTAGCATTATATCCTATTAAGATGCATTGCCTGTGCATGCCTGCTGCCTGGCAGACTCTAGAGACCTGCCAGTGACACTCGAGACAGCCTGAAGCTCATTAGAAACAGCGAACACTGTACGTCAATGCTGAAGGTCACCACTCCTCATATGTTATTGTTACTTTGCACTCCTTCACCCTTGGCCAAATCAAGCTCTGTTGTGTCTACAAGAAGAATGTAACGCGATATTTTCATTATAAAAAAAGTAAAAGAGCTTTTATGTCTATAGACCTAAGCTCAAGCCACCGCTTTGTAATTTCTTCTAGGTCTCAATTAAAAACTCGATTCTTTGTTTTTTGTTTTTTTTTCCTGTGGTTAAGTCTAATTTAATTATAATTCCGAAAGAGGGAATGAAGTAACGGGTATAAACCAAGACTTCCCAAGAGTGGGAAAAATCTCAAATGCCCTCGGTTTGTCTACTTTTAATTAGGCAATGCTTAACGGATGACACGAAGAGCTCTTCAAGCCTGGTTTCCTTTCACATGCAAAGCTGAAGATCCTCTTTCGCTTTTCTTGTTTGCTTTGTTGTTTTATCCTATTGTTTAGAAGGCCGAAAGATAAATACTTTATTTTTTTTCTCTCGTGGCGGTTTTTTGCATCCCTCCCCCACCATTGTTATTCCTCCCCTCACGCACTCGCTCGACCTCTTACTACATCAAATCATATACTTTTTTTCCTCCCATCTTTTCTCTTTCTTTTCTCTCTTATCTGTCTTTCTTTTTGTTTGTGCTACTTTCCTTCCCTCTCTCGATATTCTGTGTGTGTGTGTATATATATATATAGATATAGATATAGATATATATATATAGAGAGAGAGAAATATGTATATATATATATATATATATATATCATTGATAACATCGTCCTCCTCGTTCTCACCGTTATCATCTTTGCCCTCCTTGTTTATCTTTAGTATGATCGCTCTCCTCATTGTTATCATCGCCATCATCGTCTCCTCTTCAGCTTTTAACTTTTTCAATAACAACCTTCCGCCTCTTCAAAGCATTAAACTCGACCGAGTCTAAATACATTCCTTTCCCTTTTCTTCTTCCTTTCTTCTTTCTTTCCTTTTCT
>JAWDGP010001912.1:215000-250000 GCA_033675545.1 Elysia crispata
ATCATTTTTTAAATGTGAATCATTAATTAAAAAAAAATTGGGGCAGCATAATATTATATCCTATATTATACGTGTATCTAAGTATACCAAACCATCGCACCCAATCGAAAGTCTTATCCAAGTGCTATAGGGGTGATCAAAGTCTAAATTTAAGATCGAAATGACTGTTGTACTGATGTCACTGACGACATATTAATATTCATTACCTACTATGGCAGTGGTTCTTACCCTGGGTTCGATCGAACCCTTGGGATCCGGTGAGTCGATCTTACGGGTTCGGCAGAGCCAGTAAAAAAACATATCTATGTCTTGAATTTAAAAAAAATCATATTTTATATTTCACTAAAGAGGGATTCGATAAATCCGCATATGAAACTGGTCGGGTTCGGTACCTCCAACAACTAAAGAATCACTGTACTAAGGTAGCATTTTTTTTTATAATCAATTAAAACGAAAAAGCATATTTTACCATCCTATTCATGAAATTCTCCCAGAGTGAAAAGTTAGTGACAAATCTTTTATCTTGGCAAAAATCTGAACAACAAAGTCTTGAGTTAAAAAAAAAACACTCTGTCTGAAATGGGGTGCATTATGAAAATACGGCACAAAAAGTAACGGATTGGTCTATGGTGAAAATACATAAAAGAATTATAAAATAGAATACGCCTTCCCCCGTCTGGGATGGTGGATGGGTTAGTTTTAGTTGTTTGTATATCACTCAGTAGAAAAATCATAATTCTTACAAGCTGAAAACCCCGATCTCTGAACTGGACCCTGGTATCAATTAGCTAGGCCTGGGATGCGTGTATGAATTAAATAGGCTTATACTCGTAAATGGTCTTGATATGTATTCTTTTAGTTATATGATCCAGATGTATACTTCCACCTATCCATCTTTACCAAGAATCTGGATATCTCGATAATTCTTTTTCTAAACACAAAATTAAGATGCAGAGCGTTAACCATTTGGAATAAAGGAATTCGACCAATTCTATACTTTCCCAGTTTGTTTTAAGATCTTTTTAAACGCTTATTAGAAAGCCGTGAATTTTCGCATCAAGTGCATAAAAGTGCACTGCCTTGAGGAAATTTTTAGCCGCACACTTATTTCAAACTACAGATAATGAAAGTTTTAAAAGATTTGTAATTAGATTTGGATTTTACAAATTAAATAACTTATATTATTCCAAGCCTAATCATAATAAATGTAAACTCTAGATCTATCTAGATTAGATTTTAACGGTTTGATTTGAGTCTAGCTGTTATAAATATCTAGGCGCTAGATCTAGAACCTACGTCCAAACATTTTTTTTTTTAGATTCTTTACTTAGATTTTACATATAGATCTAGATATATCCCAGACGGTTTTAGATTTGCCACCGCCTACATTGTATGCGTACTTTCAGTTTCGTTCCTACCATCTGTGCCCAGCTGTGCTTACAGGAAGTAGTTCGCACATCCACCTTTTTCTTTTAAGATATTAATAATAATCACGTTTTAGCCTTTAATTTGGGAAAAAACTCAATTTTCTTGAAAAATAATATTATCATTCCAATCTTGAAGGCATTTCACAACTTTATGCAAAATTTGACATTCCTAGGTGGTCTAGAAATGCTCGGTTAGATGGTCTTCATTTTTTGCCTAGCTCCATCGTAAATTATATACATGCCTTGCTTGAAATGGGCAGGAGAGGGTTGGAGAATAAAGGGGTAAAGAATCAAGCCTAAAGGCGATGAAGATATTTGTGGCTCTTATAAATTACGTACTTACGATATATCTAGATCTCTAATAAAATACTCTCTATTCTATCGTTTTGTTGGAGTATACTATTGAAGCAATATCATTGTATATCATTATTTAAAAAATTGATATCTCTCCTAAATTATTTAAAATGATTTGAATTCATGGAGGCTACATTTTGCCATGAACTGCAATCAATTTGCCCTCAATTGGATTTCTTGATTTCCCCTAAAAAGTACGCCCATCAAATTAACTGAAGTTTAAGGCTATGTTTATGACACATGAATTTTGCAGACAGTTCATGTGTTTAGGTAAGACCACAACAATGCTTGAAAATTTAACCAGTCTTAGATATTTATTTGAGCCTAATTATACCAACAATTCTCATTCTTGCGTACATTTCAATTTTAACACAGGATTAAATTGCTTTACTCTTTCTCTGCTATCACTCCATCTCACTCGAGCTTAATCAAAATATTTAATCTTGTGAGGCGACAGTATTGAATTTAATTGAATAAGAGACTTAATCAGCCCTAAATAAGTATTTCCAACCACCTGGTCTGTAGATAATTATATGGATCAAGCTCTTGCAATAATCCCAAATAAAAGTGACTTATTGGGGTTATGTTCCTCAAAATTTACGGGGAAACAATCATATTCAAAGGTGGATAATTTAAAAAATTTGCTAACATAACGGAAACTCATCGCGTGTCTGCCTCCTTACCGATACCACATTGCCGAAGTGCCTGAGTCTCTGTACTTCTGAGGAGCGATAGTCTTAACACAAAGAACCTTTAAAGCTTCCCCCGTCAACTCTAAGTGCCATGTAGAAGCATGTCCCGGTGTCATCATGGGAGGAGCTGTACCAGACCCAAAGCGCGCAGTCTGAGCGTACAGACCTTGGCCATTAGTTCGAGACCTAGATACTGTTAGCGACAAAGAGCCAGTTCCGAACAAGCCAGAGCTTGCAGGCGCCAGGCGGCCTTGAACTGTGGCTCTCAGTTATAAATACCATAGTACCATTAACGGTGTACTCATATATATATATATACAGGATATTCTATTCGTTGTAGATGAATTCATAGGGTTCATAAGCGTTCAAAATACCCCAGTGTAGAACAAAATGAATTAAACACAAAAATAAATTTTCATTTTGTAAGAAAAGACAGTCTTAGGGATTACTAGGAACTTAACAATCACAAAATGGTCAAATATTTTTTTAAACACCCCTTAACCTTTTAACCTAATGGAACATTTTTGACTTTCAGTCATTGTTACTTCATACAAATTATTGCTCTTTAGACCCCCGAGTTTGTTTACATCCGCAACTACGACTCCATCAGTGTCAACACTGCTCAAAGAACACAGCACACATAACAAGTTTTAAATGTGCGTGCTTTTGTTGTAGGATACTAAGCAGCAAGTAAATGCCGGGTGGGTCATGAAAGATTTAGAAGAGCGACTGTGGATAATTTAGTATTGCAGACACAGCTGTCTATTTCTATTAATTAATATCGTTTGGATTTATAGAGGCAGGGGATAACTTAGATTCTAGTTGTTATTTTCAATTTTCGAAAACTAATATTAGACTATCAGCCTACCAAAATGGAAAGTTTTCTTGAGCAAAAATGTTTCAATAGTTTAAGCTGTAGATGATACTTCTTTTCAAATTTACTTATTTGTATTGATTTATTCAAAATAATATACAATTGAATAAATTAGACTGGACCATACCCTCTTTTCAATTTCATTTTATTCTGTTTCTTTGCCTGTCTTTCGATCTCTCTGAATGTCTATCTGTCTCTTTCTATGGTAATACATCAAATTATTTTTGGAAGCTTGTGACAATCATCTGTGGTGTATCAAGATATAAGAGGCAAGTTTGCTGAAGAGGATAAGAGGCCAAAAGTATTCAAGAATTTATGCAAACTAGGGAAGAGGGAGGGGGAGTTTGTCATTGGCAGAAAAACTAAAATGTTTTCAGTTTTTTTTTTCTTTTGTGTATGTTTTGCACATTAATGGTGCAGTGGATCTAGTCTCAGAATTGTGATAACAGAAAATTTTCAAACGCACTTATATTATCATCTTTTGTAATTCACATTATCAGTGATGAATTATTTTCTTCATTTCGCGTTTTCGTTCATCACATTATTCTAAGATCTTAATTAAAATTGGTTGCTGTCATATTATTACGCTTTTCGAGCATTAAGTAATAATGTAACTGATCGACATTTTGTATAATCTATTCATGCGTATCGGCAAAAGTATCATGAGATTTGAAAGTCAATCTACTAATTTATTATAGAAGTTGTTTCTCATCGAGTCAACAGTGAATGAGATGTACTATAGTCTGATGTGATTTGTTAGCACCCTGTTGGTCTCTGGTGAAAACTGTAATACAATACAATAAATTCAAGATTTATTGTAACAAACTTGATAGTAGTGAACTGCACGGTTAGAACAATACGCGTAAAATAAAAAAAAAAGCTCTCTTGTATATTTGGTAACACTGTTAAACCTCGTTGCTGGCTACCAGTGTTACATACTTAAGCCAGACTGCGTCCGTGGCAAACAATGTTATTCTTTACATTGTAGCCTGCTTGATGGCCTCGAAGGTTTCTGTAGAACACAATCCCGCTACAGTGCTGGTCGGTGGGGGTAAAAAAAATCAAACGTTCGATTGAAAGTCGAGATGAAAATGCCAAAAAGGAACGAAAAGAGGTAAGAAGAAAAACAAGATTTGTTCATCCTTACTCTTTCATAAAGCAGATATTCCTTGCGATCTCTCTCTCTCTCTCTCTCTCTCTCTCTCTCTCTCTCTCTCTCTCTCTCTCTCTCTCTCTCTCTCTCTCTCTCTCTCTCTTTCGCTCTCTCTCTTTCGCTCTCTCTCTCTCTCTCTCTCTCTCTCTCTCTCTCTCTCTCTCTCTCTCTCTCTGAAACTATCAGTAAATTAATTAGCAAAGAGTAAGCGTACCATCACACAATCTTCTTTTTTTAAACTACCGGTGTTAAGGATCAGATTTGAATCTGTCATAGATCTGCATTATAATTAAAATTTCATACTTTATGTATAATTATTTATATTTTTAGTAGTAGTAGTAGTAGTAGTAGTAGTAGTAGTAGTAGTAGTAGTAGTAGTAGTAGTAGTAGTAGTAGTAGTAGTAGTAGTAGTAGTAGTAGTAGTAGTAGTAGTAGTAGGCGACCTAGTGGACAAAAAAGCACTACTATAAGCTAACAAAATCGATATCAATAAGTGGAGCCATTATACTGTAGAAGAGCATTATCGATATACATGCGCACGCATGGTTAATGTAATTCCGGTAGATAGATTACTCCTTTGTTCAGACCATACTCGGGGCTATCTGCAGAATGCAGATATTATAGATGTTGATCGAGATGTAAATTTTATGTGTGGACTTCATCTCTATTTTGTATTGCATTTGTAGAATACCAGAGTATGCAGATCAATATCTCTGCCATTCTCTTAGTCTTTTTAGGTGAACAGGTTATGTCAATACGAGGATCTATGCAGATCTAGATCTAGAATCTAGATATAAGGTTTGGCAAGAGTTTTTCTTGTTCTGCTCAGATCTTTAGATAAGAATTGTTGGAATTTTATATCTATGTCTAATCTAGAGTCTAGATGTAATCCAGATATTTATAAAAAAACAAAACCAATCACTCTTTTAAATTACCAAACTAGAGGCGGTCTTGGGGATCTATTTGAAGCTACTTGTGCAATGTAACATTTCGTAATATTTCAGGCTTTCAGCAACCACAAAATGGGGCCCTAATAGCGCTAAAGCTGATACTTCGGAGTTTTTTTTTTTAATTTTTTGTTTTGCTTTTTTCTCGTTTTTTTTTTTGTTTTTGTTTTTTTAAAGAAGCCTTTGTCAATGTCATATGTTTGATGCTTCATCTCAGGTGATAGATATCTTATTGGTTTCTATTTTTCATCCCATAGCCTAATGTGTAATTTTTGGGGAACATTAAAATAATTTTTAACCACAGTGATTTGAACTCGCATGGTTCTGTTGCTTTTACAGCTTTGATACAGGGATGACAATTTTCCATAAATTTACAGAATGCCCTGAGAACCTTTCAGTTCATTTTTGTTTAAATACTAATTTTTTTTTTTTCAAAAGTTCTATGAGCTGAATCATGTATTGAAAATTTACAAGACAAGAAAAGTTACTTTACTTTGTCCATGTTTTCATGCATGGGTTTTTCAGTTGAAACCAGTCTGTCAGTGAGCAATATAAGTTTCTTTTTATATGCATGAGTCAAACTTTGCCCAATTAAATATTATTATTAATGAACTTTTGAATTTTTAAACTTTCATGTTTTACTTAGTTCCCACAACAGGTCTATTGGACTCAGTTCAAATTGGGTAACTGGCACTTGTATTAGGCAAACACAAACGAAAAAAATAGCATTGCTTTTTAGCCTGCAGGCCGGAGGTTTGTTTTCTGTTGTGATTGCCAACCCTGGTCTGTCCAGAGCTCAAAACAATGTGTATTTCATCAGGCCTCTATCTGCCAGTATCTGAGTATGAGACTTAATACTCGGGATAGTTCACCTCACATCAGCCTGCAGCCCTGGGTATTTTTTACCAGGCAGAATCATAGGACAACATCCCTTTTTTTTCCATTGTTATACAAAACATCATCAGGAATGAATTTCTGAATTTTTTTCTATAAATTGTCATTTGTTTTCATTGTCTTGGACAGTACAGAAAGTTGGGTACAGTTATCTGAAATTGGTTGATAAGAATTTGTTAGTTCCACATTTTTAAGCATCATTCCTTTTCAAAATTTATTTTTCAGGAGTATTAAGATAATAAAATATGTCTTCGAGATGCTAACATTTCATCTTTTTGTCTGGTGCCTGGTCATAATCCGTTTTGTTCAATGGCAAATGGCTCATCATCTCTCATTTTTTTCTGTCAGTGCTGATGGTTGGATAAAATTCAGAAATGGAAACTGGCTGTATTTGTGGAACATGAAGTGAAGACCTCAATGATCCAACTATTTTTTTACAAAAGGGTTGGATTTTGAAGTAGTCACTTTTGGCAGTCAAACGTCACCCAGACAACCATCAGATCACTCTTTGTACCCGTATTGATTGGCATAAATCAGGTTTTATTGGCACTATATGCACTGTGGGTGTCTTGCTGTCTCTCTGATTTGCTTAAAGCTCATTATTTTATTTTTCATCTGTATCAAAACAATCCTGCTCTAAATTAGGTTGACAAAATATGTATTTGTTTTTTTTTTCTTTTCCAGAAAAAATGTTGACTTTGTTTCCAGAACTATCTAGTGTTTAGTTAGAACATATACCCATGTTTCTGTAGGTAAAACGTAAAGTACTGACAGAGAACTACTGATCGTCCCCTGACAGCGTGCACCAATTCTGATTTAGGGCACACTCTTGATCAAGAGTATTTTAGGGAAAGTAGCATGGATGTTGCAATGGAACAAGATGAGCAAGGTGTTGATGATAGTGAAAATCAAGCACCAGGAGATAAAAGTATTGAAGAAGGTGCCGAGAGTGACAGTGAAAATGTGGAAGAGGAAGACCCTGGTGAGGACCATGAGTTTGAGATAATTGATCAGGTGGAGACAGAGGATGAAGACGAGAAAGATCACCCTGGAGGCCAGGACGGAAGAGGTTCCCAGGACAGAGTAAATCATGCAGACAAGAAGGGTGAAGGTAGTGGTGCTGGCTCAAGCGACTCTAGTGACGAGGATGATGATGTTGATGACACTGAAATCCATGCCATGCTGGAGAAAGGCATCAATAAAAACTCCATCAGGAAAAGGGAGGAGCCCACAGAGGGCAAGCCAGTTATCAAGCACAAAACTGTCCTCAGAGGTAAGCAGATTGAACAAAGAACAAAGTAAAATACTTTGCTTGCAGTCCAATCAACTCAACTTGTATCTATTTTCTATCAACAATTACATCATGAAAATAAAAATATTTCTACCAATGACTATTTGAATTTTGAAAATCTGGAATGGATAGCAATATAATCCACAAAGTAAGGTTATTTGTGTACATTCATGGTTATTCCATAGCTCACAAAAGACAGTAGAACATAGCTCAGGTATAACAGATGGACTGAAGGAGACTTGATAAATTTGTGATGATTCTGTTTTTGTTTTTAAGGAGTTAACTTTTCTTTCTCCACCATCATTTGAACAGCTGAGATGAAATAACTTTCTCTTAATTTTGAAATTTGTTTTTTTACATAATTTATACCTGCTTAATCCTTATCCCAGTGCACCATTCTGTATTTTATTTTCTGAGAGAGGGAAGAGCCTCCTTGTTGATTTGTTCAACATTAAGAACTGGTTCTTATAAGGCCGGGACAAAGAAGGCTGACATTTTCCTGTAAACCCAATAAAATGTCAAGATACATTATTTAAATCTAGTTGAGTAGGCCTAGGGCCTACATGTTTTGAGATCGATAAGAAATCCTAACTGGAAG
Organism: Elysia crispata; assembly: GCA_033675545.1. Lineage (NCBI taxonomy): Eukaryota > Metazoa > Mollusca > Gastropoda > Plakobranchidae > Elysia > Elysia crispata. The sequence goes on from JAWDGP010001912.1 coordinate 223,231, forward strand.
TAGATCTAGGGTAAATGTAGATCTAGATCTTATAATCAAAACTGGGCATGACATGACATGACATGAGATTATATATATAGAGTGTGATTTAAACTCCAAAGCAAATGATTATAAATCTAGATATAAATGTTAGATAGTTATTTTTGGGTTTTTTGTTTTTTTTATTTTTATACGATCAGGTGGAGCCTAGTGAGAAGTTTTAGACCTAATAAATTTTGATCATATTCAGCTCTAATGCCTAGAAAAGATAAATATAAGGAAAGCAGTGCTCAATATGTAAGCTAGAGTATAGGTCTTTATCATTATGTATACTCTGATGAGTAAACTTTTATAGTGCCTCAGTTGGGCAGTAAAGCGCAGAAAGCAATAACATTTGGGGAACACAGCTGTAGAAGGGCTACAGGTTATTTAACATCTTAGTCTGAGCACAGAAAAAAAAATTTAGTCAGTAAAAAAAAAATGCTCCATAATCCTGGCTCTCTGTGCAATCACATTTTGTTTTAATTTAGAGCCGAGGGAGGGGGGCGTGTGTCAAAAATTACTCTGAGGGGAGGTTGGCATTACTCTAAGCCTGATTTGAGGTAGGCAGGTCTGGTAACTTGTATTTATTGCCTGCTCTTCAAAACGTTGAATTGCATAGGTGCCCTGTCATCATCTTCATTTCTATTATTAAACAAGTCCCTGCAAATTCTCTGTCGATGTCCTTACGAAGTGGAAACTGACTTTGAATTTTCTTTCAAAATCCTAGGTAGGAAATTTTTGGAAAAGGTAGGAAATTTTACGTTCAGATGATACTGGACACCCTGTGCCAGATAACTTGGTTGGTGGAGGATTTTAACCACAATGTAGAGGTTCTGTCTTATTTAAACCAAGACTTAGCCAAAGCCTTTTAAACAAAAGATACCAATGAAATTGGCCACGATCGTTGTTTGTAGGTCTTAGTTTGACAATTAGTTTTTGCATTTTTTGTGCTGGCAACTTTGTTAAGCTTAAACTTCTGCAAATTTAAAAAACTGTTTGATCTAAAGCAGTTTCTTGGAAATTTTAGAACAAAACTAAATTTACGTGTCACAGTGGCAGTAATGATTTTCTCATGTATCTAAAAAAAAATGTGTGGCAATGTCTTAGATCATATTTTATTGAGTGATTTCATTGAATTTTACCTTGGAGTTGTCACTCTAGAAATATTGGATGGTTTTCTATGAGGTTTTTGTAAACCAAGATGCATGAGTCATTATTTCAAAGGGCTTTTACAAATCTGAAATCATCAAATTCAGACTTTCAACAGAGTAACACAGTAATATAATAATCTGGCATTTAATCTTTCTTCAACCCATTCATTGATGGCTATTTTCTCCATATCTTTGATAATTTTTAAGTGAGATTTTTGGGTGTCCAATCTGTACCCAGAGCTTGAGACTGATCCTTTTGACATTCTGCCTGAGGGGTGGATTTTTGTGACTCATAACTGTGGCATGCCTATCTATCTCCATAAGGAGAGTCGTGTATGCACCATGGCTCGTCCCTATGCTCTCGGAACAGCCAGCACAAGGGTTGGTATTCAAATTCAGCAAGTTTTGATCAATGTTAATGATGTGAAATCATAACTTGTCAATTTTTTTTTGTTTTTAATACTCATATTTCCAGATAAGTAATTTGAACCTGTTGAATCATCTCACTGACTTCCTTACTTTTTTTTTTTTGCTTCTCTACCTTGTCCACTAGACATTTTAGAAATGTTTTTAAAAAGAAAAGCTTATAATTTTTTAAAGTAAAACTATGAAATTTGACATGTTTTAACTCATTGTGTGCCAGAGTGTTTTCCACGGTTGTGCCAGGCCATTTTTACTGTGCATATTGTCTTTAGAGGATGCATTGGAAATTGGGTTTCAGTTTGGCTTATTTTTGTGTAACTATGACTTATTATATATTTAGAGTTATCTTTCATAGGAAACTTAAGAGTTTTATGACCGGGCTACCAATGGCGAAACAAACATTGGTTCTTATATCGACGATACATCGTCGATTGGCACAGCTGCGGCTCACTAGATCGACGATACATCGTCGATTGGCACACAATGAGTTAAGTGCAAAATGTCTTATTCAAAATTAAAATTGAAGGCAATGTGGGTTTTTTTGTATTTTGTTTTTTGATTGGGTTTTTTTTTTGTGTGTCAATAACTTACCTTATCTGAAAATATTTATTTACTTTGATAACTTTGTTTTTTTCCAGACTCACAATATCCCAATATCAGCCATTCCATGTTTAATGTACAGGAAACAGTTGGACAAGATTTCCCAAAAAGAAAATGGTATTTCTTAAAATTTCCTTCTTCATAATTCACTCCCACTGACTTAGTTGATCTTATCCTTATTTTGTTTATCTTGATTAGAATGTTTTATTTACTTGTTTCAAATTTTGCAAAAATATTTGAGATTTTAAACCTTTCTCCTGCATAGTGAGCACATGTGGGCTTTGCCGTGAGGAAAACTTGCCTTCTTGATGGGCATAAATGTGGGCAATGAGGTTTAGAGCTCGTTATTACAGTGGTCATAAAATTACACATCCACCAGGAAGCCCATTTGAAACGTCATTCGCTTCTAAATTCCCCATCTCATTTACACAGCAAACTTTGTATCTTCTCTTGAAATATCAGCAAATGATAATTGACACTTTCTCCCTCTTTGAATTCACTAATGTTGTGAAGGAAAAATGGCTCTTAAGATTGATTTGAGGCCTTAAAACATCTTTTTTTATAAGATAGTGCTTTTGAATATCTAGTCATAATTTGCTAGTCTCAGTGTTTGCATGTGAATTTCATAACTGCTTTCTTCTCTCCAGAAACTGTTCAGTCCACTGTTCCTGAAGACTGTAGCTCAAGAAGGCAAGGGGATAAGCTTGTTTGTCAGGCGACCCAAGATTCCACCCCTGTCAATGGTCCAGTGGTAACAGCTTGTCCATTTAGTTCTTCCCCTGCTTGTACATCATCAGGCCCTCAAGAATCAAGACAGAATTCTGTGCTTGTTACAGAGGAGTCAACTTGCCAAGGTGGAGCTCATGAAGCCATGCTGTCAAAAGAAGTTCTCCATACAGGTAAAGATGAGTTTAGGATGATCAACCAGGAATCTATTGAGCTGGAGAATATTGCTGTCAATGCTGTCAATAATGATGTTCCAGGAGAACCCGCCAGCTGTGGAAATGAAACTGTATCTGGAGATTTGATGCAGTGTGTGACCGAAGAAAGCTGTGCGAGCAAGGTGCTCATAGAGAGCAAACTAGAAACCACTAGGTCCTTTGAGGAATCCAGCCTCCAGGATGCTGCTGGGAACAGTGTTGAGGAAGGGGAGATTATTGATGACAGCAGCTCTTCAGAAAAGGAATGTCTCAGACCAAACTCCAGAAGTGTAGTGATGCCCCAGCAGGAGAGTGGTTTCCATACAGCCACGCTTGATTCTGCACCGAGCAGGCAGGCTCAGTCACAAGAACTTGCTCAGTCCAAGACTCTTGAAGAATTGCAGAAGCCTTTGCTGAATGGAGGTATGTCCTCAAATCTTTTAATTCTTTTCCTTTGTTCTCTATCTAACTTTATCGGACCGTCACACCCCTTTTTGTTCTAAGCTTCATTCTCATGTGCTTGTCTTTTAATTTTTTTTTCTTCAATCAAGTAAATGTTGCAAACGCAAGATAAATTTGTGAAATAAAAAGTTTATTTTAGGTATGGAAATTTTCTCTAAATTTATGGAATTCCATATATTTTGAACAGTCATTTGATCCTCCGTAAACACTGCTCTTGCGGCCAATGGAAATTTTCATTCGTAAGGTTGAACTTGCTTTATGCACTAATTTAAATTTTACAGAAGAAGAAAAAAAAATGAAAAAATGATTCTACAATTGGAACAGCCTGTGTGACAGGGTAAAGTCAGGCATTATATAAAATGTGTATTATTTTCGTTTTTATTACAAAATGGAAATTTACCTTTTTTTGAAACCATCTAGTGTATTGCTGCCATTGAGTTGTTTATCATTCATTCGTCTGTTCTTTATTGGAAAGGGAGGGGATGCTTCCACCTTCGACACTTGCACTGAAGGATTAAAAAAACTCAGTAAGAAATTTGTATCAAGTTCTCATCCCTGTGTTTACACTGGAGAAAAGTCCTATCTTCAAAGTTCAATAAATTTTTATTATAAAAGTTAAAATCTGAAGAAAATAGTTATGACTGTTACTGGGTATATTTTTTTAAATGATATATTGTGTTATATGTTTACCCCACCAGAAAAGAGGTTAGAGGATCCCCAGGCTCATGTTGTGAGAGAAGAGGAAGGCAGTGGAAACAAAGAACAGTCTGAGCTGGTGACAAGCAGCAGTAACTCTCTAGCTAATCTCAAACGCAGGCTCGAGTCGCTGCGCAACAGACATGGGGGGAAACAGAGAAGACTGGAGAACAGTAGCCGAGGGGCATCGTCATCTGCGGTAGGCTGGCCAGTGGAGAATAATGTTGCTGTCTCTTCGCTACAATTCGACCATGCAAACCCAGCAGGTAAACTAGATGAAAAATTCATAATTGGACAGTTTTGTTAGGTAAGAAGTATTTATATAGCAGTCAAACAAAAGTAACAGCACATTTTACAATTAATGTATAATTTCATGTTCATCACTCAATCAATCAGGTGCAGGCAGTCATGACCTTATCAATATTTAGCCATTCTGTTATTCCATCCAAGATCTTTTCTCTCTCTTTTTCTCCAATCATTTCAGTGGTCACAAGATGTTCCAGTTTCTCTCTTCTCATCACATGACCAAAAAAGGTTGCCTGGCTTTACATATTTTGTCTATGAGTAATCTTGTTGTATCAGCTTCTCAAAACACTGTTTTGTTTCATTTCTTTGCATTCCATGAGATTGGTAACATTCTGTTGCCTCCAGTTTCTTTTGTAGCTGTTTTGAAATTATTCTGGCCTGTCATCCATACATTAGTATGGGTTTAATTCAGAGATGCCAAATTTTCAGATAAATCCGGAATTCCGGATTTTTTAATAATTCTTATAAAAATTATGTCCTTATGCATTAATCCAAGACCCAAATGTGCAGTATGCTCGTCTTAACCATTAAATTGTGTTTGTAGTCTAAGCTGCTTATATGTATGCAAAAGAGTTCTCCTTCTTCCGGAAGTGTAGTTTCATTTATAGCTTGCTACTTTCTGCTTCATAACGTGGTTGTTCAAGAATAACTTTTTGAAGAGGCCTTCATGTCTCTAAATCATCTAGATCTAGAACGTCTAGGGACATCTATCAATGAAGGAAAAGGTAATATTGATGAGTAAAATGTGTAATATTGGGTGGAAATGGGTCTGTAGACCTAGACCTTGTCACAGGCAAAGGAGATGAAGAACTTGATAGTTTGATCTATTATTTAAAACTATGTGCAAGTCCACTCTCTGATTCAAAGGCTAGACCTGGCTCCACAAGAAAAATTTAGATTTTTACATACCCTTTGTGTTATTATATTATATAAATCATTTTGCTCCCTTTATCCTGTTCCTATAAAGAATCTTTTATTTTGTTTTTCTTTCATCCAATAACTGGTCGAGAAAAATTATCAGTTGTTTCTCTTCCTTCGTAATTTAAATACAACTGGATTTGGTAAGGATGTGTAATTAATGGTTAAAACACTTAATTGAAACAGCGCATGTAATGTTCTTTTTATAAGGTTTTTCTCTTTGTACTTTTATTCATTGATACTCATTTTACCTTTTATTTTCTTTGGTCCTTTGTATAATTTTAAAAACAGTTATGATGATTAAGTCTCTCGTGTTGGAGAAGTTCAGGGTCTTTTTTTTCATAGTCAGTTGGCACCTTTGTTAATTAATATAGCACTCCAGGGCTCTTCTTTTGTTTAAAGAGGTCTTAAAAGCAGGGAAAAAATATTTAGACAGCTGGTATAGATCACAAGGTATGGGAATAACTTAAGGTAATAATATAGTGACCTATTTATAATAATCTTTTTGTTTTTTTTAACACCACCTTCATGTTGCTATGATTCAAAAAGTGAGTAATTTTCAGGCTGGATGGATTTTATACTATTCACTGTAAAAAATACAAAAATAATATTATAATGATGACAAAACTTAGTACTCAAATAGTGTTGAGAATTTTATGTTAATTTTGAAGGGTCATCGTTTCTCCCTAAATGATACCTCCTGTGCCTAATGGAAATTCAAATCCATAAGTTTGAACTTGCCTTGCTCTGCTTTGCACAATTTTGCTGGAAACAGGATAGTGAAAAGATAGTTCTACAACATCAAATAGATTTTTCTTTTGTAGATGTGGGAGAAGGGAAGCCAAAAAAATACTTTTTTAATTTTCTGTTGGTTCGCCTGAAATGAAGATATTTAAGCAAATATAGGACCCACAGTGTCGGATCTCGATCTAGATGGAGATTTCTATATGACTGTTGAACTGATCCGGTTTAGATCTATAGGTCTCTATCAAAATCTTGGAAAAATTCTAATCCTCAACTCTTATCATGTTTCTTGATCTACGCCTAAGTTGTTTTTATTTTAAAAAAATATAATAATTGTTATAAAACGATTTTAGAATATATTTCCATCACCATTATTAAAAAACACAACTCTATTCTTCCTTCTTTTCCTTCAGAGTGCAGTCAAAATCTGCTGTTCTTTACAATTCAGTTTGAAGAAATTTTTTCTTGCTGACTTAAGTAAAATATTATTTAGGCAGGATTTTGGTTACATCTGTTAGTAATTAGTTCTTGTTCCTTAGACTCATCCTTTTCTCCCTCTTCCTCCTCCTCCTCCTCCTTGCAGATGTAGATCTAGATCTTAAGAGTGAATGGCAACCAACTCACACTTTCTTTTTTCACAAAGTGAAAGCAATAACCTAGATTTCAGCCTCAGAAGGGCTTCTTTAGATTTTGAGCATATTGGTGTGGTTTTATTGAATTGTTGTGGGGTTTCATCAAAGAAATCAAATATCAATTAGTACATATGGCTATATTTATAATGAAACTGTTCAGATGAAATAGTTAAAATATTGATAAATTGTGCAAATTAGTTTTTCCTTTTGAAATAAATGGCTTTAAGAATGACAGTATGTTGGAAAAGGATAATTATAGATAGTCACATAACTACCCCGCTCTGTTAGATTTCCAAAGAGGGAAGGTTTGTTTGGAACAATTTTATCAGATATAGCAATCTAAATCCTTTACTTAAATCGATATGAAAGGTTTTAAAAAAGCTTAAAGACTGATTCCAAGAACATAATAATTTTTGTATAAGATATGATTCACTCAAGATGAAAAGGCCAAGTGGTCAACTGATGAACGGCTTTCCAAGTTCCATCATATGATAATTATTTAATGTTGGACAATTTGATAGAATGAAAAACATGAATGTTTAATACAATTTTGCTTTTTAGTGTGAACCAACTAACAACTCGGCTCGTTTAATCAGCCCGATATATACGAGGGCTCTTTCATAATTAACCGAAAAATGCCTGTAAAATCCGCGTTTTTTATGCTATCAACAAAATTCTTGCACGTGTTCATACCTTGACTCGTCCTTCATTTCTCTACGTAACAGCCAAGTCTGTCAACACACTTCTGCCAACGCCGCACCATGGAATAGATACCCTCTCGGAAGAAACTTCCGTCAAGGTTTTGTAGCCATTTCCGCACATGGTCAACAAGCTCTTCATCGTCATCAAAGCGCTTTCCTGCCAGCTCACGTTTCAGTGGCCCAAAGAGGTGATAATCAGATGGTGCGAGGTCTGGACTATGTGGTGGGTGTGGCAAAATCTCCCATCCATATTTCTCTAGCCAACCTTGCATCACTCGTGCTGTGTGGGGTGTAGCGTTGTCGTGTTGCAAAATGACCCCGTTGGTCAACTGCCCTGGGCGCTTTCTGCGAATGGCCTCCCTAAGCTTGTCAAGAGTTTGGCAGTACCTTGCAGCATTGATTGTTTCTCCAGGTTGTAAGGTTTCGAAGAGAAGAACACCACGACTGTCCCAGAAAACAGTTCCCATTATTTTCTTTGCTGACCGCATGACTTTGAATTTCTTCGTGACAGGTGAGGATGGATGTTTCCATGTCATCGAATCTTGCTTTGTTTCTGGGGTGCAATGGTGCAACCAAGTCTCATCACCGGTGACTATGCTGTCAAGAAAAGTCACATCGTACCCTAGAAAATCTCCGCCGGCGTTGGCAGTATGCCCGTGAACCCTGCGTGAGCTCTTGCTTCTTCTCAAAAGTTCCCTGCAGATGTCCAATCTTTGTTCTTTATGATTGTCTGTCAATTGCTTAGGAACCCATCTTGCGCTAACTTTTCTGTAGCCAAGTTCATCAAATACAATTCTATGGGCAGAAGTTTCCGAAATTTCAAGACTGCTTGCGATTTCATGAAGTTTCAACCTCCTGTCTTGACGAATAAGCTCATCAACTTGCTTCACATTGTCTTCTGACGTCGCAGTTATCGGACGCCCTCTCCCTTCCCTGTCTGTCAAGTCGGAATGGCCGGCTTCAAACAAATTACACCAGTGATAGACTTGTGTACGGCTTATAACATGCTCACCATATTCACTCTGAAGTTCTTTATGAATTTCGGTAGGATTCAGACTTTTGGCGTCAAAAAACGTATGACAGCTCTGATTTCCTCCTTTGACCAAGTTTCAAGGTGGGCCGCCATCTTTAAAATCGTCTAGACATTCATTGTGCAAAATGATGCACTTCATAATTTCTGGGAGTATCCGAAAGGAAATAAGGAATATCATGTCGTTTACAGAATTAAAAAAGCTCCACTGGTTGCTGAGCAATGGGCATTTTTCGGTTATTTCTGAAAGAGCCCTCGTATGAAAATGCCTATTCTATTGCTTTTACCTTTCAAAAAAAAACCACTTAGTAAATGATAGGGCCTTTATTTTGTTGAGTTTAACATTATAACTTATGATCACCTATATTCATATGGCATAATAAAGTATCAGCCTCCACTGCTCTTACATAGTTAATGAACAAATTTGTTTGCAATTTAAGGGATCATTTTGCTTTCCCCAGTCAGTGCAAGCTCTAATGAAACCTTGAAGGCCAATGCGGCTGCTGTAAAAATTAAATGTGCGGATGAAAGAGCAAGAGAATCTCTTCTGGGTATGTATCTGTTTTGGTTGCTTTCTTCTGTTTTTTTCATTGTATGCGCTCAGCGACATATCAGCTCGGAAGATTTTGTTGTTGATGTTAAGTTTACCATCTACAGTGCAGCTCTGGCAAATCATATTCCCCGCAGAAAAAATAGTGAGGGAGAGGTTATTGGGTTCCAATAAGGCATTCCATAGCACTGAAAGAGTAAAATTTAAAATTGATGTACATGGACAAAATGAAATTGAAGGCTAAAGAAGAAAAAAATAGCTTGTGCTCTAATTGCCAAGGGTCCTGGAAATTTCTATGTTTACTTTGGACTTGAAATCTTACTCTTGACATGATAACATGAAGTTGATCAGAAGAAGTAACATTGTATAGCTTGTGTTTCCAGTTGCTTTATTTTTCTTTATATTTTAAACTATGATTCATATTTTTTTATTTCAAATTATTGCTCTCAAAAAAAAAAGAAGAGACTGATCTCCGTTTGATAACCTCAGTCTTTTGATTTGATTCATTAACTTACAATAAAAATCTTCAAAACGAATCATGCACACATTAAATTTTTATGCTACATAAATGTGACATTTGTCCTGTGTTTGCATGATTATTATTTACCCCTCATCCTTTACTTAATAAAGAATTACTAGTTATTACATCTTTTCTGTTTTGTTTTTTTTTAATTTTAATCCGTATTTCAGACAGTAAAGCTGTCCAGAGTTACTGCTCCAAATTGTTCCAATTTAAAGTAATCGAGGTCAAGAAATACAGGTGGGTCTCAAGATTTTGATGCTCTTTTATCTGTTATGCATATTAATTATGAAAACAATATATTTTTATATGCCATAAGATATATGATCTTTTTTACCGCGGCTGTTAAAAAAGACCTAAAAGCGGCAACTTAGTTTGCTTCCAAGCCCTACCTCAGAGGCCTGCAGTTAGTGGGTGTATCAGTGATCAATCACCTGTCAGGCAGGCTACAACTGTGCATGACAGTGCACTGCCGTTAAATCTAATTTTGGGAATTTTTACTTGTTTTTGCATCGCAATAAATCTGGCCTCATTAATACCAAGTATATCAAACATATTCATTAAAAGCTGAATTTTTTTTTTATTACAGCACTATATTTTTTATCTCTTAATTATAACGTATTTATATGGTGCAGGTGAATCTTTTTACTCCAAAAAACTGAAAAAGTCATAATTTTCGTAACACCTCAGTTTATTACTAATATTTCAAAAGTGAAACAATTTTATCGCTTAAAAATTATTTCTCTATATTTAAAAGATTAATATAAGAAACTTGTGAAAGTTTCAAGTGCAAAGAGTTTTTCAATGATTTTATATGATTTTTTAAAATAATTCCACACGCTCGGGTCTGCATGAACTACCCATAAATAACACTCTGCATTTATAGATCTACCTTATCAGGCTCAAATCGAAACTGTTAAATATGGAGCAGCACTTAGAATATGAACACAATGAAAAATCCATGAAGTTTGCACACCTTGTGGTAATAGATCGTTAACTAGCGGACAGAAAACAATCGAAAGTTTCCTTAACTGTAAAGACTTTATCAACGGCTCGTTACTAACTTTTGTTATGCACAATCATTTCCGGTAACAAAAAAAAAAAAAAGATTTTTGCAATTATTTTGTTATTAATATTCTGACGTAAATAAACTCAAAGTACTTAGGTGTCACAGGTTTGAAGGAAGTTATAAAAGCTTGAAAATATTACAGGCAGACAGAGCTCTTAGTACACGTTCTGCCAATTGAAGAACGTAAGGCAAAGTAAGCCTATGCTTTACCTGTAAAATAAGACAATGCGAATATATGTGCAACTCTACATGTTTCATTTTCTTCTTATCGCGTGTTTATAACTTTCTTAATAGCTAAGATCAGGTCTCTCTCATATATATTGACGCTCTACAGCTTGAACTAGGATGTTCTGCCGTTATTTAGATTCATTAATTCATATCAAAACACTGTACCAGCGCTATAAGGAGTGAACTATAGTAACTCAAACCTGCATGTGGTGGGTTTTAAGTTCAACATATACATGAGATGCTGTGAACATTTCATCCCCAAAACTTGTTTCACTTTTTCAACAATATCCTGTAAATGATGTTACCACAGAAAGATTACTCCAGATTCATGCTCAACGATTCAATCAATTAAATGAAACAAAGAGGAAAAAATATATGCTTGTATCATTTAAGTATAGATTTAACAAATTGTATGATTTTTGTACTTCTACATTTCATGTATGAGCTGAAATTCTCCATTGTTTTGGTGTGATAATTAGATCTAATAACTAGATTTGCGAGGAAAGGGGAATCCCCGTTCCTCCGGGGTGGTTGACCTTGCTGCTTCACAGGTGCAGCAGGCAAACTAAAATGCCACTCTTTAACAGCCGTGTTACAAACAGGTGATTTTAATGAATCGCAGTATTCACTATTATGGCTCAGAATGGTTTAAGACAATCAGATAACATTTTTTCAAATTCAGATGAGATAGGAAGTATGTTAGAATTATGTTTGGTCTTGCAAGGTCTTTAAAGGTAAAAGTAATTTGAAATAATAATGAGAGCTTTCAAAAATCATTTTATTTATATGTATATATGTTAATTTTTTTTCTCCCTTTTTTCTCTTCTCGCATATTGTCGTCTCAGCTAACTTTATCCCCAATTGTTGTAGTAAATGAACAAGATGTGACTTTGTCATGGTATGGGAGGAGAAAAAATATACAATTTTAATTCATAAAGGTCTTTCCGTAACAAACGTCAGATAGTTATTTTTTTCCCCCTCAGCACATGGAAGGAAAGAAGGAAACATATGGAGCAGAAATATAGACGGAATCGGCCGGAGCTGGTAGGCAGATGATGTTTCTATGTTTTGATGGATTTTTTGCATGTGGCTTTTCTTTTTTGAATAGGCATAATGTCAATAAAAGCTCTCCCAAATTTGTGAGGGGGAAAATTTGGTCATTGACTGCAGGAAAAAGTCAATTGCGGTTACTGCATTTTTAAAGGTGAAAAAGAGTGAAAACTATTTTCAAATTGCTTAAAATTAAATATAGTGTTATACAGCCTGGCAATTTCAATTTGTAGAAATTGCACTTTAGTATTAATAGTTATTTAGCCATACCTTGATATTATTGTATGAATCTTATTTATGGATAGAGGATGGAAAAGAAATCGGTTTAGTTTTGATATTTCAGTGCAGATCTATAGCAAGATCAGAAAGAAGATTCAATATATTGGTCATAAATTTACATTTACAATGAACAACCATGAGAAGAAATAGGATGTAGCTGAAACAACACATTCCCCTGTATCATTCTGTAGATAAAATAGTAACAATAACAGATTTCTGTCTTGCTGTGCCTCGGATTCATGAAAAAATCATGAACAATGTGCTTAGGTGTTTGCTTGTCAACTTCCTTTGTATCCTGGGTTATAATTTGCTATTGTTAGTAAATTTGGATCTAAATTTTTGCAGGACACTCTGAATGCATGCTGTTAAGGCTAGATTTAGTCTCTTTGGTTAATCCTATATATTTATTTCTTTGCCTCAAACAACACATCTTGAAGCCCACCTCGACCAAGTTGATCACGTGTCCTATGCCTGGTGGCAAGCCAGAGCCGGGAGGTGTTTGTCCTGGCAAGAGAGGTAAGATGACACACTGGTGTAACGTTTCTTAAATTCGGTTGTCAGAGTACAAATGCTGTTTCTAGCCCAGATTTTAAAAGAGCAAAATAAAGCAAAAGAAAAGTGAAATAGTCAATCTACTGCACAGCTGCATAGTATACTCAATAAGTATCAATAATGCCTTTTACCTGCTTTTGCAAATTTCAGTTTAGAGGCAGTAAATACAGGTTTTGAAAAAAATTTGGTAAATGATAGTTTAGGTATAGGAAAGATTAAGCTTTAGCTTTCTAATTTACTGAATTTGTATTTTTTTTAATTCGTAATTGGTTAAGATTTTTCCCCCACCATTATTTCAGTTTTAGAGATCTAGTTCTCTTGAAAACTTAAGTCCCATAGCTTTTCGTGGCCTGTATCTTAATTATCAATAGCACATGAAGAAAAACATTTTTCGGGAATTGACAGTGCATAAGTTATTAAATTTTTAATCAACATCTCTACCTAGGACAGAAAGAATCTTTTCAATGGTTAGAAAAAGTATAGGCAAAATAATAAAGATGCAGCTTAAGAATAAGATAAAAACAGGTAAAGATGTACTAAAAGAATGCTGCAAAGAAAAAGTTTATGTGTAGAAACCAGAAAAAATCAGACTAGCAACAGGAGAATTGAGAAGAGATGTGGATAAGAAGTGCAGGAAATAATCATTAGAAAATCATAGACATTTCATTAGTGAAGTAGTCCAGAGGTCAGAAAGATATGTAAAGAGGATTGCTATCTTCATTGAAAGTTTTGTCAATTGTAAAAGCTCTTTCATATCTAGATCTTACTAAATTCAAATTTCATTCAAAGTTTTAAATTTGTACTTCCTCCTTATCAAATTTTCAAAAAAGATTTATGAGAATGCAAAAGCATCATTTTGTAGATTTTAGTCAAAATATTGCACCAAAGCTGAAGAGAAGACTTAGATATCAGACTGAATAACAAGTAGATGTTGAGTTTACTCTAAATATATTATTTGGGGAAGTCACTGCACATATATATATATATATATATATATATATATATATATATATATATATATATATTTCAATTGGTGTGCAAGAAAAAAAAAAGCCCTTTTTATGTGGGTGTAAATGTGTGATAATATGCTCAATATTTTAAATAAATTTGCCTTTTTTTTTTTCATCTCGCCTCCTCTATTACCCTTCATCACAGAATTTGTTCTCAATCCCACTGGAAAATCCTACCTGTGCATTCTTCATGAATACATGCAAAGAACCCTGAAGATTCAGCCATTGTATGTCTTCAAAGAGTTGGGTAAGTCAGCATGATTTTACTCTTTTTTTTTTATTTTTTTTTTTGTTTTAAGTTCCATTTCTCTTAGTATTTAAATTCAAACAGGCTAAGATTTTTTTTAGTTCTGTTGCTTATAACAGATACAAAGCATTTGGATGGCCAAAAGCAACAAATATATAATATGCGAACAACGCAATTTTGTGAAAGCTATTTGAAACTTAAAAAAAAAAGTTGAGAACCTCATGCTTGTTGATTTAACAAATGTGGGAACAATCAGCAATTTTTTTATATGGGCTTGTCTCTGCTATTAGGTAACAGATTTCTGGAAGTATTAATTTTTTGTTATCAACCAGAAAACTCTAAAACTCCTTATGGTGCTACAGTGACGATCAATAATATAGAGTACGGGACTGGCTACGCATCCTCAAAGAAAATTGCCAAACAGGAGGCAGGTATGTTAATTTTACATGCACATGTGATCAGTTTAGATGGAGAGAAACAATCATGACTTCATCTTTCCTAACAGCATGTCATTTCCACTTTTTTTTAAAACATTTATTGTTAAATATCTCTGAAATGCATCAGGAAATGAAGGCAAACAAGCAATATTCTCATTTTTTGTGAACCATAGGGGATAAAACCTGCTCCTTATTATTCTCAAATCTCATACACATTACTTTTTTACTCCAAAGTAGAAATTTTTTTTTTGTAAAGAAAGATAACTTGATACTCTGGAAGTATGACACTTTATTGAATCTAAAGAAAGTGGAATTTTTAGAAACAAGAAAATAATATGGGACACTGTTGATTTTAGCCATATAATAATTATTCTCCCAGTTTGTATTTTAGGCTAATCTAGTCTGGAAACATTTATTAGATTTATGATTGCACGAGTATCTGTGTTGATTTATCATATATTCAGCATTAATTGTCAGCTACCTTCTGCCTTGTTACTCTCACTATATGACCTTTTCTTGCCTGTCAACCACAATCTCATTTTGACATTTGCAAATGGTGATAAAAAAGGCTAGTCAGTTTTCGCACCAAATGAATTCAAATGAAATTTTTATGATTGTCTACCACTATAATTTGCATTAGTCATTGCTGGTTATTGGGATATTATAGTTTTGGATATAAAAATGTTGGCTGCGGCATGAGGCTCCAAGAAAGAAATTTCATAGAATTTAATCTTAGGCTAAACTTGCAATATCTTGTAATATGGGAAATTAGCTTAGGAACAGGTTGATTTAGGAGAAAATGTGTTGCAAACCATGATAAGGGAACAATTTGGGACTTATAAAGTATGGAAGATAACTGCTACCTTTGGAATGTCAAATCAAGTAAAGTACGTTTTTGCAAGCACGAAAACAATTGTGACTGAAAAAGAAAACTGCTGCTACAGTCTGAGTTTTTTTTTTTTTAAGGTTTTAGAACTTAGAACTTCAATTCACCGAATTTCACTAAACTTTGATGTGGTGTTTGGACTAAACCTTTTCATGTTGACATAATTTCCAAGAATTGAGATTAATTTAGATTGAAATAAATGGACCCTATTTGATGAGGAAATTGTTCGAAACCAAACAGTATTGACTAAGACTGGCGTAAGAAAACATTACTTTTTAGTAAGACACATTACAGCTGCCTTTGATTTTTTTTTTTAACACATGAGGAATAATAGTTCAGAATATTGCCAATAACTTTGGAGGTGTTAATTTATGCACACAATATTTGGCTCAGGTGGAAATACTGGAAAAACGATTTTTTTTTTTAGTCATATTTTACACAACTGCGAGATTCTCTCCAATTCGTTTATACTAGTATATATATATTTTTTTTCCTGCAGCCAAGGAGACTTTGAAGATTCTCATGCCTGATCTCTTCAACAAAATATCTGACCAAGAAATCAAACATAACATATCAGATTTATCAGTAAGTGAATCATATTAAAGAACATGCCTGACCAAGAAATCAAACATAGCATGTCAGATTTATCAGATAGTAAATTATACTCAATAACATCTGATCATGAGATCAAACATAGCTTATCCGATTTATTTAGAATTAAATCTTATTCAACATCATGTCTGACTAAGAAATCAAACATTGCATATCAAATTTATGAAGTAAATCATATTCAACATCATGTCTGACCAAGACATCAAACATAATTAGCCTATCAGATTTATTAGTGAGAAAATCATATTCAGCAACATCTGACCAAGGAATCAAACATAGCATATCATATTTATCAGTGAGTAAATCCTGAGACTTGAACTGAAAATGTGAAAGAGAAATATGGATCACATATGAAATTCACTTCTTGTTTATAATATGTGCATTATTAGTTTATATGAATAAAGGTGTATTTTTTCCCTCAGTTAGAACAATGAACATTTTTTCTTTTTCAAAACAACATGAGTGAAAAACTTCACAACAAAATAATTAATATTTAAATCGTTCAGACTTGGTTTATTAAATATTTTTAGTGTATTATGCATTGTTTGTTTTGCTTTTATGTGTGCTTGCTCTTGGTATATGCTAATCTCTCTCTTTTTTTTCTTCTTTTTTTTTTTGTTTAGTTTTTTGACAACGTGAAAGTATCAGATTCCCGCATTCTTGAGTTGGGGAACAAAGTGGGCCAGCCAAACCCTTTTGAAATTCTTCAGGGTTGTTTGCGCAGGTGAGAAATGTAGCTTTTGCAAAGCCTGTCAATAATTGAAGAAGTGTGTTGCACTATGAGTTACATCAACATTAGCTAAATTGAAATAGGAAACAAAAAAAAAATCCATAAAAAGATAAGTTTAATGTGGACCTGTTTCGTACACTTATTTCTTTGGGTAATGAGATATTCTCTTGATCATATAGGGAAGGTAAATATCATTGTGTATGATAAATTCAGGAATTGCCACAAGAAGCAGTCAAAAGATAAAAAGTATGATTGCAGCATTTATAAAAGGAACCATGAGCCTAAATAAAAATATGAGCCCTTGTGTGACAGATGGTGCGTAATGTTAGTAAAATAATCTTTGCAAGGCAAATCATATTTTTTTTAAAACAAGCTTTGTGTCATGTTAATAGAGCTGGGGTTAGTCATCACTCAAAGCTCTTGCTGTCTAACTTGTGCAAGTTCTGCAAAAGACTCATGGATTTACTGTTATTGTTTCACCCACTCCTTCTCAGTCTCTTGTTGTCTTCTTATTGATTTCAGCCAAATTTTGAGTAATCTTAGATTCAGAGTTGCAAACCTCATGATTTCTTCGTTAGACTCTCGAAATCTCACGCTCTCCCAAAATTTCAGCAAATCTTACTATTTTTATTTGGTGAAAAATAACACAGGATAAAAATTCACCGCAACACCAGATATTTCTTCAGTACTCAGGCACAGCCTCATAGATTTAGTATCCTATTACCCAATGCACTGCCGTTTCCACTACTTACGATCTTTCAAGATTACCAGCCCTGCACTTCGTGTTTATTTTGATAGACCTTGTGTTGGTGTCCATTTCGAAAGCACTGATTTGTTGATTTGTACAACTTGTAAAGCCTAGCGATTTAGAGCTCTACAGTATAATTAAATAGATTTCAGAGTTTTTACTAGCTTCTAGACTTAGATCTAAGATAGATAGCCTAGATCATAATGTTAATAATAATGGCGACTAAAGGGAAAGAATGGGGTACTATTACTGATGGTAGATCTAGACGAGTTTAAGGGACCAAGAAGAAACAATATACCATCTCCTTCAAGCCTGAGTACACAACTGAATTTCCGTGTTTAGTTCTAGGTAAGGATTCATCTCTTGTTCGATGCAAGATATGTGATAGCGAGTTTGGAATTGACCATGATAGACATGGCAACATCATAAAAAAATGTTGCTTAGCTTTATTGGCATGTTGTGCGCCATCTCATTAAAAAGATTGAAATTTATCCCAAAAAACTTTAGGGGGGTTGGCAACTCTGGAGATTGATTTAAACAAACTGCACTCTGCAGGTTACGGAAAAATTCTTTTTAAACTTAATGTGCCTGAAAGCCTTTTTAATAAGTTTCTTTACTCTTTAATGGTCATATTTTTTTTGCTCGTTTAAACTATTTTTTCTCACATTGTTATATTTTTTGGGGTTCTGAAATATATGAAGAGACCTTTCTCTTTCGTGTAGAAGGTATTATGATACATAAGATTATACATGTATGTTTGGTGTTCTCTGACTTCACATCCTTTTCTATTTTTTTTTAATGGCAACAGGAACTTTGGTATGGGGAACACACAGTGTGACATCAGTACCAAGCCTTTGAAAAATCAGAAATGCGAATATTCAATTAAAGTTGGCAAACATACAGCAACTGTAAGTCAATATAATACACATCTTTTATCTTCTCTCTCTCTCTCTCTCTCACTCTTACACACACTTCTCTGTCCCTCATTCTCTTTTCTGTCTCTGCATTATCCCTCTCCCTTTTCATATCTTACTCCCTCTCTGTTGTTTTTATGTTTCTTCAACACTTTGTTATTTACAATGTAGTGTAAGGACAGTAGGGTTTTGGTGGTTTTTTTCTGTATCTTGCAGCTTTGTCAACTTAATTTGGAAAATGTATAATTAGTTTATATTTCTAAAAAAAATTTAGATTTACTTTTTTAAGACTGTTAGAATGTGTCCCATTGTTTTGCCTGACAGAAACTTGTGTAGCAGGCCAGTAAAGGTCAAATGTCAACATGTATGAGTCAAATGATATCCAATCATCTCTCTCAATAAAAGCTCAATCCAAGGTGGAATTTTTTTCCCCTTTATTTCAAAAGCATTAGCATTTTAGGTAAGCTAAATCTTTTTTGCTTTTTTTTTTTTTAATTTGGCATACTTTGGCTCATAGGATTCCTTTGTTCTGACCTCATTTTCTTAGGTTGTGGCCAGGAACAAGCGTGACGGTAAACAGCAAGCAGCTCAGGCCATCTTGGCAAAACTTCACCCGCACGTTCCCAGTTGGGGCTCCTTGCTCAGGCTGTATGGAACATCAGTGGAAAAACCTGTTCAGAAGGTGGGTAAGATTTTCGTTGATCACCTGTGATTTGCCTGAGTTCCCGTCTTCTGAGCTTTCACCAAAACTCATTCCCTCGAGGTACCCAGCTGTGAGGTTTACTCTGAGAAAGTCATCTAGCCTGTGTATAGGCTTTATATGATCATCCCTAGGGTTATCTCGATTTCCATTTTAAAAAGTTCAAATCTTGGCCACTTCAGCTTTGTTGCTCCTCATAATTTGAAAAAAAAACCTTATTTCTAGGGAGGCCTTCTTCTTTTGGCAGAAAGATTCAAGTTTGTTCGTAGGTCTGCAGTGCTAAAATGATTTGTGTTTTAAATGCTTGATACTATAGTTTATTTTTTTTTTCTGAAATAACTCAAGACATCTGCACCACATTTTCATAACAAAATCAAAAAGGAATTTATATTCTTCCAGCCCGTTTCAACTTCCCTTTAATATCATTCAATTACAATGTGCATAAGACCAACCATTGCTCTTTTCACACCGTTGTGACTGCAACCCATCTTGTAGCTCTGAATGCACCCTAGGCAATATCTTCGCCTCACAACAGTATTTACTTATCTAAAGATTGTGGAAACAAAATTTGCCCTTTTTTTTCTCTAAATTCTTTATAACTATGTGTATTGTTGCATGCAGATTGCTATCAAAGTAAGAGATACTGCTATGGAGCATGTTTTTGTCTGCCCAACCATTTAACCAAATTAACCCAATAAATTTTTCTATTTCAGCCTGAAGAGATAAATGATGTCAAAGGTCACGCCCCGAACCATTCTGTATTGGCCAGTTTGAGAGAGGAGATGAGAAAACTGCACAGACAAAAGGTAAACGGTCTTCTGTGTTATAGGCTATTGTCAAAACACAGCTTCTGGTTCATTTTAATCGCTTATTGTCATTGGGAACTAATTTAAAGAGAGCTGATTTACCAGCGGGAGAGCTTTAGTAATAATATACTAACATAATAATTTGTTCCTTTTTCTTAGATATGTCAGTTGTGAGAAAAATGATAAAAAATGAAAAATCTTTTCATTCCTCAGGAGGCAATACAAGTGAAGGGGAAGATAATCATCTCCAGCAAAGATTTGCCTAATAAAACTGTTGGAGTTGACCTTTGAGTCGGCAGACTGTTAAGCGTTGTGACATCTGCCCATCTGTGATGAAACAAGGAGCGGAAACTTTAGCTTACTTTTATTTAAAACTTTTGGGTGGTTGGTGGAAATAGGGTGTGCCTTGCAGCTTGAGCTTCGTCGTCTGAATGTAACTATTCAGCAAAATAATTGAGTCTGTGTGATATATTGATACTGGTTTCTCTATCTATCTTAAGCTGATAAATATCAGTAAAATAATGCTGAAATAAAACAGTTGTGTTGTATTATTCTTAAAAGATATTTAGTTCTTTAAAAAAGCAAAAACAAAATTTTGTGAAAGGCTGTCAAATGTATCTGTGAATTCAATAGACATTTCATGTTTTTCATGAAATATAAGCATTTAGCCTATGGTGGCAATAATGATTTAGACATTTATACACACTGAAGAATAACTATGCAAAATATGTACATTAATAAATGAATCACTTCAATATTCTTGTTATGATAAAATACTTAAAAATCCTAATATTTCCATGGAAAAAATTTATGTTCTATTTATTTATGTCATTTAACATTTTGCTGTTTATTGCTTCTTGTAATTTTATGATTTTTCATGTTCTACAGTCAATAGACTTTATTGGTGCTTTGTTTTTAAATGCAGTGCAAAATTAGATAAAAATTTAAAAAAAAATCCTGGTAGAGTTGAGCCAAATCCTGCTTGTCTCAAAGCCTCTCTGGTTTTTCTTCTCACTGATACTCTGTCACAGATTCAGAATAAACTCAAGAAGTCTCAAATCGTTTCAATTTAAGCTCTTAAAGAAATATTTTTTTTTATTTTAGTATCACTATGCTCTTCCCTAACAAGCCAAGTCAAGCACATTTCTTCTTTGACACAATAATTTTTGTTGTACCAAATCATTCAGTGTCTTTACCATTGTTAAATGTAACATTTATGGTTTGATCTGATACTTTTACTAGTTTTGATATTCCGTTATATTGAAAAAACTTTCTGGCATTAAATTTACAGAATTATTACGTGTACCTGCCTTGCATTTTTTATTTCATTTAATTGATTGTTTTGGGGATTGAAGTTGTTTGTGTGAGAAAGGCACTTAAAGTGGTAGTTTGTGGTCAAGCAAGCATTTTCATTTTTTTTTTTAGAATTTTTGCTTTATGAAAAATTTACGGATGTTAGAATTTTCATTGTACTTGTAGCATTTTTCGTCTTTCTTTTAACCAATTTTAGTACTTGTCCAAATTTCAAATAAAATAAATGCAAAGACTAATCAGTGAGCAAAATTATGTAGTTAACTTGATACATGGGTCTGAGCTATTAAGAAAATAAATACTGGAGCTGTCGAATTTGCGGCTGCATTCTCTCCACACTCTCTTGGAAATTAAGAATTTATGCCCAAATTTTAGGATTATTGACAAAACAGTCAGTGTGAGATCTCATGACTAACATTTATAAATATTATTGATATCAAAAGCGCAAAATACAAAGTAGTAGAAGACTTTGCCTTCATTAGCTCTTTTTTTTTTCTTGTTTGGAATAATACTTGTAATATAATAATACGAGAAAATAAGAGATTACGGATTGTTGACTAGTTGACATAGCCCACCCAGTAAAGATGTGTAAAATACTTATTAGACAGAGTAGAGATGAGGCCTCCTTAAATCTGAGCAAACCTGAGCCACAAGTTTCCCTTACAGATAGGGGATTTTAGTCGTCACTGTTTTATGACTTTTCAAGATGTGTTAGAAAACAATAATATTTCAACAATTATATTAAAGAAACAGTGGAAAAATCACCTGTTGCTTTCATCTCTCTCTCTCTCTCTCTCTCTCTCTCTCTCTCTCTCTCTCTCTCTCTCTCTCTCTCTCTCTCTCTCTCCCTCCCTCTAAATAAAATTGCAACTTGATTATTGATAGATTAATGGGCAACGTGACCTTTATAATTTTGCATTAATTATCATGAGCAAAGGCCATTTATCTTTTGAGAATTCTGTGGTGAGGAAAAATGTAGTTTCAGGATTCCATACAATGTATCCCTCTTCAATTGCATTCAATGCTGCTTGCAATTTCATTTTAGATAAATAACAATCAGTAAAATTACATGTGGAACTTTAATACTTGGGCGAAAAATTTAGAATTGTAGAGTGATAAACCATTGTACCTATCTACATCAAATCCACCTTTCTACCTCTCAATTATCTATCTCTCATCCATCTTTCTATCTATCTCTCATCCATCTTTCTATCTCAACTACCGTATCTGTCTCTCTCATCCATCTCTCTATCTCTCAACTATTTATCTCTTTCACCCACCTTTCTATCTCTCAACTATCTATCTCTCATCCATCTTTCTATCTCAACTACCGTATCTGTCTCTCTCATCCATCTTTCTACCTCTCAACTATTTATCAGTATCTCTCATCCATCTTTCTATCTCTCAACTATTTATCTCTTTCACCCACCTTTCTATCTCTCAACTATCTGTCTCTCTCATCCATCTTTCTATCTCTCAACTATCTATCTCTCATCCATCTTTCTATCTCAACTACCGTATCTATCTCTCTCATCCATCTTTCTATCTCTCAACTATCTGTCTCTCTCATCCATCTCTCTATCTCTCAACTATTTATCTCTTTCACCCACCTTTCTATCTCTCAACTATCTATCTCTCATCCATCTTTCTATCTCTCAACTATCTATCTCTCATCCATCTTTCTATCTCAACTACCGTATCTGTCTCTCTCATCCATCTTTCTACCTCTCAACTATTTATCAGTATCTCTCATCCATCTTTCTATCTCTCAACTATTTATCTCTTTCACCCACCTTTCTATCTCTCAACTATCTATCTCTCATCCATCTTTCTATCTCTCAACTATCTATCTCTCATCCATCTTTCTATCTCAACTACCGTATCTGTCTCTCTCATCCATCTTTCTACCTCTCAACTATTTATCAGTATCTCTCATCCATCTTTCTATCTCTCAACTATTTATCTCTTTCACCCACCTTTCTATCTCTCAACTATCTGTCTCTCTCATCCATCTTTCCATCTCTCAACTATCTATCTCTCATCCATCTTTCTATCTCATCTACCGTATCTATCTCTCTCATCCATCTTTCTATCTCTCAACTATCTGTCTTTCTCATCCATCTCTCTATCTCTCAACTATTTATCTCTTTCACCCACCTTTCTATCTCTCAACTATTTATCTCTTTCACCCACCTTTCTATCTCTCATCCATCTTTCTATCTCAACTACCGTATCTGTCTCTCTCATCCATCTTTCTACCTCTCAACTATTTATCAGTATCTCTCATCCATCTTTCTATCTCTCAACTATTTATCTCTTTCACCCACCTTTCTATCTCTCAACTATCTGTCTCTCTCATCCATCTTTCTATCTCTCAACTATCTATCTCTCATCCATCTTTCTATCTCAACTACCGTATCTGTCTCTCTCATCCATCTTTCTACCTCTCAACTATTTATCAGTATCTCTCATCCATCTTTTTATCTCTCAACTATTTATCTCTTTCACCCACCTTTCTATCTCTCAACTATCTGTCTCTCTCATCCATCTTTCTATCTCTCAACTATCTATCTCTCATCCATCTTTCTATCTCAACTACCGTATCTATCTCTCTCATCCATCTTTCTATCTCTCAACTATCTGTCTCTCTCATCCATCTCTCTATCTCTCAACTATTTATCTCTTTCACCCACCTTTCTATCTCTCAACTATCTGTCTCTCTCATCCATCTTTCTATCTCTCAACTATCTATCTCTCATCCATCTTTCTATCTCTCAACTATCTATCTCTCATCCATCTTTCTATCTCTCAACTATCTGTCTCTCATCCATCTTTCTATCTTTCAACTATCTATCTCTCTCATCCATCTTTCTACCTCTCAACAATCTATCTCTCATCCATCTTTCTATCTTTCAACTATCTGTCTCTCTCATCCATCTTTCTATCTCTCAACTATCTATCTCTCATCCATCTTTCTATCTTTCAACTATCTATCTCTCTTATCCATCTTTCTATCCCTCAACTATCTATATGACTCTCTCATCCATCTTTCTATCTCTCAACTATCTGTCTCTCTCATCCAACTTTCTATCTCTCAACTATCTATCTCTCTCTCATCCATCTTTCTATCTCTCAAAAATCTATCTATTTTTCATTCATCTTTCTACCTCTCAACTATCTTTCTCTCTCTCATCCATCTTTCTACCTCTGAACTATCTATCTCTCTCATCCATCTTTCTATCTCTCAACTATTTGTCTCTCTCATCCATCTTTCTATCTCTCAACTATCTGTCTCTCTCATCCATCTTTCTATCTCTCAACTATCTATCTCTCACCCACCTTTCTGTCTCTCAACTATCTATCTATCTCTCATCAATCTATTTTTCATTCATCTTTCTACCTCTCAACTATCTATCTCTCTCATCCATCTTTCTATCTCTCAACTATCTATCTCTTATCCATCTTTCTATCTCTCAACTATCTATCTCTCTCTCATCCATCTTTCTATCTCTCAACTATCTGTCTCTCTCATCCAACTTTCTATCTCTCAACTATCTATCTCTCTCTCATCCATCTTTCTATCTCTCAACAATCTATCTATCTCTCATCCATCTTTCTATCTTTCAACTATCTGTCTCTCTCATCCATCTTTCTATCTCTCAACTATCTATCTCTCATCCATCTTTCTATCTTTCAACTATCTATCTCTCTTATCCATCTTTCTATCCTTCAACTATCTATATGACTCTCTCATCCATCTTTCTATCTCTCAACTATCTGTCTCTCTCATCCAACTTTCTATCTCTCAACTATCTATCTCTCTCTCATCCATCTTTCTATCTCTCAACAATCTATCTCTCTCATCCATCTTTCTACCTCTGAACTATCTATCTCTCTCATCCATCTTTCTATCTCTCATCCATCTTTCTATCTCTCCACTTTTTGTCTCTCTCATCCATCTTTCTATCTCTCAACTATCTGTCTCTCTCATCCATCTTTCTATCTCTCAACTATCTATCTCTCATCCACCTTTCTATCTTTCAACTATCTATCTCTCTTATCTACCTTTCTATCCATCAACTATCTATATGACTCTCTCATCCATCTTTCTATCTCTCAACTATCTGTCTCTCTCATCCAACTTTCTGTCTCTCAACTATCTATCTATCTCTCATCAATCTATTTTTCATTCATCTTTCTACCTCTCAACTATCTATCTCTCTCATCCATCTTTCTATCTCTCAACTATCTATCTATCTCTCATCCATCTTTCTATCTCTCAACTATCTGTCTCTCTCATCCAACTTTCTATCTCTCAACTATCTATCTCTCTCATCCATCTTTCTATCTCTCAACAATCTATCTATCTCTCATCCATCTTTCTATCTTTCAACTATCTGTCTCTCTCATCCATCTTTCTATCTCTCAACTATCTATCTCTCATCCATCTTTCTATCTTTCAACTATCTATCTCTCTTATCCATCTTTCTATCCCTCAACTATCTATATGACTCTCTCATCCATCTTTCTATCTCTCAACTATCTGTCTCTCTCATCCAACTTTCTATCTCTCAACTATCTATCTCTCTCTCTCATCCATCTTTCTATCTCTCAACAATCTATCTATTTTTCATTCATCTTTCTACCTCTCAACTATCTTTCTCTCTCTCATCCATCTTTCTACCTCTGAACTATCTATCTCTCTCATCCATCTTTCTATCTCTCATCCATCTTTCTATCTCTCAACTATTTGTCTCTCTCATCCATCTTTCTATCTCTCAACTATCTGTCTCTCTCATCCACATTTCTATCTCTCAACTATCTATCTCTCATCCACCTTTCTATCTTTCAACTATCTATCTCTCTTATCCATCTTTCTATCCATCAACTATCTATATGACTCTCTCATCCATCTTTCTATCTCTCAACTATCTGTCTCTCTCATCCAACTTTCTGTCTCTCAACTATCTATCTATCTCTCATCAATCTATTTTTCATTCATCTTTCTACCTCTCAACTATCTATCTCTCTCATCCATCTTTCTATCTCTCAACTATCTATCTATCTCTCATCCATCTTTCTACCTCTCAACTATCTCTCTCATCCATCTTTCTATCTCTCAACTATCTATCTCTTATCCATCTTTCTATCTCTCAACTATCTATCTCTATATTTCAAGTATCTCTCTCATCCATCTTTCTACCTCTCAACTATCTATATATCTCTCATCCATCTTTCTACCTCTCAACTATTTATCAGTATCTCTCATCCATCTTTTTACCTCTCAACTATCTGTCTCTCCCATCCACCCGTCTATCTTTCAACTATCTATCTATCTCTCATCAATCTTTCTATCTCTCATCCATCTTTTTATATGTCAACTATCTATTTACCTCTCATACATCTTTCTATCTCTCAACTATATATATATATATATATATCTCATCCATCTGTCTATCTCTCAACTATTTATCTCTCTCCCATCCACCTTTCTATCTCTCACTCTTCCATCCATCT
>JAWDGP010001912.1:255000-270000 GCA_033675545.1 Elysia crispata
ACTACTACTACTACTACTACTACTACTACTACTACTACTACTACTACTACTACTACTACTACTACTACTACTACTACTACTACTACTACTACTACTACTACTACTACTACTACTACTACTACTACTACTACTACTACTACTACTACTTTCAGGCCCTAAAACTACTACTACTACTACTTTTAGGCCCTAAAACTACTACAATTCCTACGTTTATTATAAATGCTACAATTAGTTCTGTCATTCCTTCTATTGATACCAGCCTGTTCTAGCAGAATGGGCTCTATGTCTACTACTGTTCTATTTTTTTTATTCTACGTCGGTTTCCTAAAACAGTATTGTCATCAATTGCTTTACACCAAGTAAAAATATTGCAGGCATAACCTCTGTGTTGCGTGTTGTTTTTCCCAGATACGACACATTTTGATTAACTAGCACGTTTTCATTTATCCGAACTTACTAATAAGCGGAACCTTCAATTTAGATTTGCAGTTGCTCTACCCCCTGCGTTTCGACTTACACCTGGGGTAGATCTAGAAGTAAATCACACCCTCTGGCAAAGTGTGCAATGATTGGAAGATTTAATTAGAGTGGCCTTAGACATGTAAGTAACAAACATTAACACGAGAAAAAATTTTCTTCCATGGCACATAATATATCATGAAACTTATTCGTTCTGTAGCTGATTCTTTGAAGTTTCGCATTTGTTGTTTCTACTGAAGTTAAAATCTGTAGTCGTTGCAGAGAGGGACTGGCCAGTGTGTTTTTTAAGAATCGTCGCTCTTTATTGACCTCGTGAATGAAAGAATCGATATGTAACTGATGAGGGACTTTACAACTTGTGACTATCGTTACGGATATAAAACATCGAGTGATGTTTTGGTAAACTTCATGCTTGGAACTCGGATGGAAAATTCTTTCAGGTATTGTGAGTACTGCAAGTATTTATCAATGCCATTGCTATCGTCATTGATTACATCATCTTTATCATTATTTTAATCATCATCATCATCACTATCATCCTCTTCCTCCTCCTCCTCCTCATCATCATCATCATCATCGACGTCAGTATCATCATCACTGATATCTTTTTCAT
Organism: Elysia crispata; assembly: GCA_033675545.1. Lineage (NCBI taxonomy): Eukaryota > Metazoa > Mollusca > Gastropoda > Plakobranchidae > Elysia > Elysia crispata. The sequence goes on from JAWDGP010001912.1 coordinate 256,094, forward strand.
CATTATTCTCAGTTCAATCATAATCTCTAATATCAGTGTTATCATCAACTTAGGCAACTTTCACTGCATTAAACGTTTTATCATCGATTGGCATTAATTTTTAGCTGTAGATATAGAACGATAATCTCTGTCTGTCTGTCTGTCTGTCTGTCTCTCTCTCTCTCTCTCTCTTTCTCTCTCTTTCTCTTTATCTCTCTTTTTCTCTCTCTTTCTCTCTCTCTCTTTATCTTTCTCTCTCTTTCTCTCTTTCTCTCTTTCTCTCTCTCTCTTTCTCTCTCTCTTTCTCTCTCTCTTTCTCTCTCTCTCTTTCTATCTCTCCTCTCTCTTATCACTGCAGCAGTGTGGTTTCTCGTCTTCACCAGTCCCTAGTTATTGCCAGAGATCACTCTCATAGTTCTCATAGTTCTCATTTTCTCATAGCGACAACAATCGTCCTAGTTCCATTAAACCATGCGACATGGACGGGAACCTTCTCCGATAAACTGAGAGAGTTAATGATATATTCATGATTATTTGAATGAAGATTATTTTGAAAAAAAAAAAAAAGCGTTGGGGCCCGCGAGAGGACGCCTCAATCAATTGAAACTGTTGTTGTTAATTGCTTGGTTAAGATTGTCAGCTGACAGAGGCGTGAGGCGATCAGGCTGTTGGAAAAAACACGCCCGAAACTAGAGCGCGGTGTGTGTGGCATCACGCGGCCGTTTTGTTTCAGGCCAGTCGTGGTGCCGAGTTCCATCATGGATCTTTGGCTCAGAATGTCGACCGAGGTCCGTGTCATCAAAATGTAGATCCGCAGTGGTTATCAAAACGGAAAATTGTGTACTTGGGGGAGAGATTGGATTTGAGAGGTGTGTGTGTGTGTGTGGGGGGTTAATTCTTACAAGATGAACCACGGATCAATCATCAAAACGCGGACGTCCCCAAATCAAAGGTTAAATTGGATGATGGGTATGAGAAGACACGCTACTGGGATGAAAGGAAGTACTGTTCAACATTGGTTAAGCTTAGAATTTGAGTGAAATCGAGGGCACACGTCTTTTACTTGTTCAAGCCTGGTTGTGAATGCTTCCGAGCACTGTTAGAAATTCTAGAGTGGTAGAGGCAGAACAAATAAGCCCAGAGAAACCAATTTCTTTATGTCCAGCGGCCTACATGTTCACTCCCCCCTCCCCCCCCCCCCCACCACCCCCCCCCCCCCCCCCCCTGGGTCTCTACATCGTCTCTTATTGTAAAAAATACTTCCACCTGGGCCTGCATGTCGACATCTCTCTATCTTAAGAAGGTTGCTAGACTCAGGACCTGCCATGTTCGCTTCACCTCCTATTTATTTCTTCGCTTATAACGATACTAGTAGTCGTTAGAGATTTGATGTCATGATTCCGGATTATCCGTCAGCTTTCTTATGGCTAGACAAATTCATGCCATGATTCCGGATTATCCGTCAGCTTTCTTGTGGCTGGACAAATTGATGTCATGATTCCGGATTATCCGTCAGTTTTCTTGTGGATGGACAAATTGATGTCATGATTCCGGATTATCCGTCAGCTTTCTCATGGCTGGACAAATTGATGTCATGATTCCGGATTATCCGTCAGCTTTCTTGTGGCTGGACAAATTGATGTCATGATTCCGGATTATCCGTCAGCTTTCTCATGGCTGGACAAATTGATGTCATGATTCCGGATTATCCGTCAGCTTTCTTATGGCTGGACAAATTCATGTCATGATTCCGGATTATCCGTCAGTTTTCTTATGACTGGACACATTGATGTGGGAAATATAGTCTCTTCTTCCCCCCCCCCCTTTTTTTTCCCTCCCCCTCTCTCTCTCTCTGTCTGTCTGTCTGTCTGTCTGTCTCTCTCTCTCTCTCTCTCTCTCTCTCTCTCTCTCTCTCTCTCTCTCTCTCTCTCTCTCTCTCTCTCTCTCTCTTTTTTTCTCTCTCTATCTATCTCTATCTCTCTGTGTGTTTTCCTCTCTCTTCGATACTTTAAGTTTAAGTTTCTTCTTTCCCCCCTCCCTTTCCCCTCTCTCTCTCTCTCTCTCTCTCTCTCTCTCTCTCTCTCTCTCTCTCTCTCTCTCTCTCTCTCTCTTCCTGGAGAACAATTCAATTAGTTTTAAGATTGACTCGTAAAATTGGAACGCCGGATTGAGACCTATGCTAGCCGATTAGATAGCTTGGGACCTTGTCTTTCCCGCTGAGAGTTCACAATAAAGACGTTTAAAAATAAATTTGAGATAAACTTATTGTGGATGGGCAATATCAACATGAACATCAATCTCATACATACTTTAGCCTTTTTTCATTCAATTCTTACTTTTTGCTACTTTCCCCTGTCAGTCTTGCCCCTCCCGTCTCTCTCTCTCTCTCTCTCTCTCTCTCTCTCTCTCTCTCTCTCTCTCTCTCTCTCTCTCTCTCTCTCTCTCTCTCTCTCTCTCTCTGTGTCTCTGTCTCTCTCTCTCTGTGTCTCTCTCTCTGTCTCACTCCCTCTCTCTCTCTCTTTCTAGCTATCTATCTATCTATCTCACTCTCTCACTACGTCTATAGCCCCGTTTCCTTCCTCTCTCCTTACCGCGTTTCCATCTTTCTCTTTCTCTTCCTCTTTCTTACACCCTTGAAATTTCTTAGACCTGATAGATTATAATTGAATCGTGACATGATAATAACATGGGACCTGACGGAAGTAGTATTCATAACATAATCCCTACTCTAACTCGTAGAGAAGCCAATCAAGTCGTATCTGCGTGACACGCATTGTACTAGGATTTAGCTCTACTTATATCTAGATAGATACAAAGTTATATAGAAAAAGAGAGGACGCTTTTCCAGATTTTCCTTGAAAGGGTTCCAAGGTCCGGTATCTTTCCTAAGTTATATATAGAACTAGATAGGCAGAAGCATCAATAGATAGATGGATAATTTGAAGATTAGAGCTAGCAATTACTTAAAGTGCTCAAATGTGAGAGCTTTTTAATATAATAATAATAATAATAATAATAATAATAATAATAATAATAATAATAATAATAATAATAATAATAATAATAATAATAATAATAATAGTAGTAGTAGTAGTAGTAGTAGTAGTAGTAGTAGTAGTAGTAGTAGTAGTAGTAGTAGTAGTAGCAGTAGTTGTATAGTGGTAGTAGTAGTAGCAGTAACAGTTGTAGTAGTAGTAGTAGTAGTAGTAGTAGTAGTAGTAGTAGTAGTAGTAGTAGTAGTAGTAGTAGTAGTAGTTGTAGTAGTAGTATTAGTAGTAGTAGCAGTAGCAGCAGTAGTAGTAGTAGCAGTAGTAGTGGCAGTGGTAGCAGTAGTAGCAGTAGTAGTAGTAGTAGTAGTAGTAGTAGTAGTAGTAGTAGTAGTAGTAGTAGTAGTAGTAGTAGTAGTAGTAGTAGTAGTAGTAGTAGTAGTAGTAGTAGTAGTAGTAGTCACAGTATTAGTAGTATTAGTAGTAGTAGTAGTAGTAGTAGTAGTAGTAGTAGTGGTAGTAGTAGTAGTAGTAGTAGTAGTAGTAGTAGTAGTAGTAGTAGTAGTAGTAGTAGTAGTAGTAGTAGTAGTAGTAGTAGTAGTAGTAGTAGTAGTAGTAGTAGTAGTAGTAGTAGTAGTAAAAATAATAATAATAATAATAATAATAATAATAATAATAATAATAATAATAATAATAATAATAATAATAATAATAATAATAATAATAATAATAATAATAATAATAATAATAGAAGATCTAGATAGCTAAGCATTCGGCACTTTTGTTCCGAAAGGAAGACGAGGCTGTTGTTTGTCCTACGCTATTTTCAGGTGTGTTGAGAGTCGTGATGCCGTCAATACCTTATACACTAGTTTCGGAGTTTTTGCAGTTTTGTAGTAGATTTTTTTTTACTATCGGGACAAAATTTCTTTTCTTTTGTTTAGGCTGGCTTCGGTGCAGAAATTGCATTGTCTTGTTGTCTCTTACGCTTATGTCGATTGGTTGATAAAAATAGATTTGTTGACTAACTGACCAATAATAAGAATAATAAACTAATTTTGGTGAAAATCTCAATTTATTTTAAGATCTTTTTAAACATCCATTATCCTGTGGCTTAAAATTTATAAGCAGCCATGAATTCCAGCAAGGCATTGCACCTTTAATCACTATTTGCGGGAATTCATAGTCTATTAGTATTAGTAAACGTTTAAATGTATCTTTCAATACATTAGGAAAGACCAGAACTAGCTGATTTCCCGCATTGTTTTACTAGTCGGTTCGGGGGTAGATAATGAAATCCAATGATTCATTCGAGTACTACAACTTTACAGTGAGATGTTTACAAACTTTATTAAAGAGAGATCACAAGCTTTAACCATCATCCCAGTAACCAGACTGCAACTCTTGCCAGGATCTTTCTGCAGATATAGAGCAGTTAATAATGAGTGTCCATATTTCTCTGTCTGACGTTATAAGGTAGGCTTCCTACAGATGTAGAACAGTTAATAGTGAGTGTCCATAATTATTTCTGTCTCTGATATTATAAGGTAGGCTTTCTGCAGATGTAGAACAGTTATTAGTGAGTGCCCATAATTATTTCTGTCTCTGATATTATAAGGTAGGCTTCCTACAGATATAGAACAGTTAATAGTGAGTGTCCATATTTCTTTGTCTGACGTTATAAGGTAGGCTTCCTACAGATATAGAACAGTTAATAGTGAGTGTCTATATTTCTTTGTCTGACGTTATAAGGTAGGATTCCTGCAGATACAGAGCAGTTAATAGTGAGTGTCCATATTTCTTTGTCTGACGTTATAAGGTAGGCTTCCTACAGATATAGAACAGTTAATAGTGAGTGTCCATATTTCTTTGTCTGACGTTATAAGGTAGGATTCCTGCAGATACAGAGCAGTTAATAGTGAGTGTCCATATTTCTGTGTCTGATATTATAAGGTAGGCTTCCTGCAGATATAGAACAGTTATTAGTGAGTGTCCATATTTCTCTGTCTGACGTTATAAGGTAGGTTTCCAGCAGATGTAGAACAATTAATAGTGAGTGTCCATATTTCTGTGTCTGATATTATAAGGTAGGCTTCCTGCAGATATAGAACAGTTAATAGTGAGTGTCCACATTTCTGTGTCTGATATTATGAAGTAGGCTTCCTGCAGGTATAGAACAGTTATTACTGAGTGTCCATATTTCTCTGTCTGTCTGACGTTATAAGGTAGGCTTCCTACAGATGTAGAACAGTTAATAGTGAGTGTCCATATTTCTCTGTCTGACGATATAAGGTAGGCTTTCTGCAGATGTAGAACAGTTATTAGTGTGTGTCCATAATTATTTCTGTCTCTGATATTATAAGGTAGGCTTCCTGCAGACATAGAACATTTATTAGTGAGTGTCCATAACTATTTCTATGTCTGACATTATAAGGTAGGCTCCCTGCAGATACAGAACAGTTAATAATGAATGTCCAATATGTCTGATATTATAAAGTATACTAACCCTCTTCTTTCCGCCCTCAGTGTCCTCAAAGTATCCTCTCCTCTCTTCTTGTATCTCTATAGTTACCCTCTTCAGTCCATATCTTTATATATATTATCTCACTCCAGCCCCTGTGATCAAAGTTTGCCAGACCTCTCTCTCTCTCTCTCTCTATCTATCTATCTATCTATCTATCTATCTATCTCTTTCTCTCTCCCCCTCTCTCTCTTTCTCTCCCCTTCTCTCTGTCTCACTGTCTATCTCTTCTCTCTCTCTCTCTCACTCTCTCCCTCTCTTTTTCCCTTTCCTATCCCTCACTCTCTCTCTCTCTCCACTTCCTGTATCCATGGAGAGAGCCGACGGTATAGACAATACAAGACAAATGGAGCCAGCGACGCCCATGTAGATCTAGACTTCCAGGTAATCCTCTGAGACAATATTGGGGTAGCGGTCCCTGCCGTGCCCGGCTCTTTCTGCGGCAGATTCAGCCCTAATCGCGCACACGAGTGCAAGCAGACATTGTAAGCCGTGACTCGAGTGTTTCTCTCTTTCGGAACTCACCGAACCAGGTCGAGATCCTGTAACGAGAAACAGAGTTTAAGAATTTAAAGTACCCTGGATAAGCTTTGTCTCTGGTCTTTTGTCGCAGTGGGGGCTGATATTGTTAGTGGAAACTTGTAAAGGTTATATCCTGAGGACGGTTAGGTTTGGATCAGGAGAAACCAAAAAATAATAAAAAAAAAAAAAATTGCGATTTAATACCGAGGTAAGTGGATAAATTTAGCTTGTTTTGCTACATTGATATAACTTTGTTTTTCAAACGTGCGTTCAAGTCTATTTTTAGTTTATTGTTACGTGTCACCATTAGCAACAAGCAGGCTTATCACGTGACGTTCTTCTTGTGTTTCTATGTTTCTACGTGAGTGAATGGTGGGGTAACTTTATATGATACAGAGTGCTATAAGCCGTTAGCTCTGTGGTTTTTACTTGACAACCGTAAGTTACCAAATCATAGAAATATTTATATTGAAATAGTATTTTGCAAATATTCATTTTGGAAGTTTTAAACGTAAACTTTAGTCATGTTGCGTAGTTATTGCAGACTATTGATTACGGTGAAATCTGTTAAAATACAACGAAAGTCTGTATTATTTGCGCACTATTTGTGAGACATTCATTCGTGTCTCTATCTGGCTTGTAAATATTTGTCTGAAGTCCCGAATTCTATGTTTGATTAGCGGCCGACTCATCCCTGTCTCATTTACACATTGTTAGCGATGCAGCATGATGCTTCAATGGTTTGTCAAAAGAAGTTTTGTCTTTTGTTCCTTGTCGTGTACATAGAGATTTTTTAAGGTTTTCTTCGTTTGAAAAGTATCGTCTGGATCAAATCCTAAAAAAAGAATTCCTTCAGATCTAAGGATAGGGTAATTACCACTGCTCACAGAGCTAGCGTAATTTTTAAAGAAAATGCATTGCTTATAAAGGAAATCGACTAATTCTGTAATTTCCCAACCTGTTTTAAACGTTTATTAGAGAGCTGTGAATTTTCGCATTATTTGCATAAAAGTGCACTGCCTTGCAGTAATTCTTAGCCGCGCAGTTGTTCAAACCTATATCTAAATGGTAATGAATGTTTTATAATAATCTGTAATCAGATTTGAATTTTACAAAACTAGTTAACTATTCCTATTTTGTAAAAATTCAATTCAATATATAGACCCTTTTAAACATTCTTTACCATGTAGGTTGAAATAAACGCGCAGCTATGAATTCCCGCAAGGCTGAACACCATAAGGCACTTTTCGCGGAAATGTATAGCCTGTAATGAACTTTTAAAACGATCTTTGAATTTTAATAGATTAAGAAAGTACAGAATAATTAGTTTTTCATTTGCCGAATAAGCATAAAACACAAAAGTTTTATTTCTCTGGCTCGATTAACAAAATAGCATTGTGTTCTAAAGTAAAGTTGTGAGCATTGTTAAACATTCTGCAAAGGTAAAAAGCGGTACCGTTCTAAAAAAAAAAAAAAAAAAAAAAAGATGGAAATTCTCTTTCCGATACGCTGGAAAAAAAAAACAACCTACGTGTTGATGATCTCTGTGGGTGCAGCTTTTGAGTCCGTGGCCCAAATTCACATTTGGACGGAGGCCTTAAAAGGAAGCGCTTTGGAGTACAGGAGTTGTCAATTTTATTTCCTTAGAGCGTAATTATTATGAATAGATATTATATAGATCTAAATTCATTTCCAGGCGCAATTTTGAAGAGTAAGTGTCCCGAGTCGGTGTAAGTCGCTTTCACTTCACTTTGTATAGTTGGCGATAAAATAAAAGTCTCTATAAAGAGTCTATCTAGCGGCCGCAGGCTACGGCCGCTCGTCCAAGACTGAAACTAGATCGATCGTACACTGCGGCCGCTCGTCCAAGACTGAAACTAGATCGGTCGTACTCTGCGGCCGCTCGTCCAAGACTGAAACTAGATCGGTCGTACTCTGCGGCCGCTCGTCCAAGACTGAAACTAGATCGGTCGTACTCTGCGGCCGCTCGTCCAAGACTGAAACTAGATCGGTCGTACTCTGCGGCCGCTCGTCCAAGACTGAAACTAGATCGGTCGTACTCTGCGGCCGCTCGTCCAAGACTGAAACTAGATCGGTCGTACTCTGCGGCCGCTCGTCCAAGACTGAAACTCGATCAGTCGTACTCTGCGGCCGCTCGTCCAAGACTGAAACTAGATCGGTCGTACTCTGCGGCCGCTCGTCCAAGACTGAAACTAGATCGGTCGTACTCTGCGGCCGCTCGTCCAAGACTGAAACTAGATCGGTCGTACTCTGCGGCCGCTCGTCCAAGACTGAAACTAGATCGGTCGTACTCTGCGGCCGCTCGTCCAAGACTGAAACTAGATCGGTCGTACTCTGCGGCCGCTCGTCCAAGACTGAAACTAGATCGGTCGTACTCTGCGGCCGCTCGTCCAAGACTGAAACTAGATCGGTCGTACTCTGCGGCCGCTCGTCCAAGACTGAAACTAGATCGGTCGTACTCTGCGGCCGCTCGTCCAAGACTGAAACTAGATCGGTCGTACTCTGCGGCCGCTCGTCCAAGACTGAAACTAGATCGGTCGTACTCTGCGGCCGCTCGTCCAAGACTGAAACTAGATCGGTCGGACTCTGGGGCCGCTCGTCCAAGACTGAAACTAGATCGGCCGTTCTCTGCGGCCGCTCGTCCAAGACTGAAACTAGATCGGTCGTACTCTGCGGCCGCTCGGTTTCAAAGAGTTAAAGTTGTACACATGTGGCAGAATTTCAACCTGCTTTGTTGTTGTTGTTGTTTTTTGTTTCTTTATTTCTTTGTTTGTTTGTTTTGATTTTATTCTTATTATTTCATTTATAGTTCTCGCGTCAAAATATTTAACCTTTTAGTGTCGCGGCCAATAAGAGAAAGTTTATTTTTAGACAGGAATGTAAGAACTTTTCAAAGTCCGCATTTGCATGTCAGAGAGTGACATCATCTGTACAATTGTTTTCTATAGCGATTTCAATTATCGCAACTAAATGTAGCTCTGAGGCCACTGATTTGTCGAACTATTCCAAGTTTACTAATGTACCACAGGCCAGCCCCCATTTTACAGAGAATTATAAGACTGAGCTACTGTTTACATTACTTGGCACTTCATATCTGGTTGGAAATTAACCCCCCCAATCCCCGCAGTGCAAGTTTGCTGTGCTAACTACTGCGCCATACTTACCCTAAGACAGTGGTTCTTAACCTGGGTTCGATCGAACCCATGGAGTTCAGTGGGTCGATCTCAGGGGTTCGGCAGACCCAATAAAAACATGTCTATATCTTGAATTTGAAAAAAAAAATCATATTTTATTTTTTACTAAAGAAGGGTTCGGTGAATCCGCATAAATGAAACTGGTGGGTTTCGGTACCTCCAACAAGGTTAAGATCCACTGCCCTAAGACTTGGCAGTGCCCGATAAAAACCGCAATAAATCCCACAGCTTGGCAAGCTACATCAGCTCACCGGTGTCAAGACAAGATTTACACCGTGTCATTTTCCTTACGTGTGTGTTTGCGCTGATAATTATCCTCTTCTTTGTTCCACGTCCCCTAAATTCTTTTTCACAAGGATATGAGAATTGTAGAGATATGCAGTCACAGTGCAATTTACCTGGGAGAATATGCTGCACTCAAACTCAAATACATTGCAAGATTGACACCCGAATAAAAATTCCATTTCTGAGCTTTAAACCTTTTAATTGAAATAGAGATAACACCTTTTACGTACAGAGGAAAAAATCGTTATTTATGGACAAAATTTGATAGAACAGAGCGACCATTCTCCAATAAAAAATTATTAGGAATAAGAAATCAATAAATAAATCTAGGGTGCTGCAATGACCTGATCGAGTCTCATACATGAATTTTCTTCCAAGAAAATGAATACCAAAAAAAAAATATGATTTAAAGTCTCAATTAACTATTCCAGTTCCGTTATATTGTATCGTATATTGCATCAAATATAATTTAGACTGGGCAATATCAACAGCCATTGGTTACAAGAGGATAATTATGCTTTTTTATAAACCCATGTGCTGATACAACCTGTCCATATACAAAAGATTTCCAGACCCAGTGCAGCAGGGTAAAGTTCTGTAGGCTGGACCCCAACCTCACCATTGATAGCGGTCGGAGTCTGAACTCAACAAATTTTTAAGCGATGTGATGGCTGGCGCCCTCGTGATATTTTCTTCATGCAACTTGTACATGCAATTTTTATAGTATTATAATGTATTATCTAATGTATACTTTAAATAGAAAAAAAAAACTGTCTCCCAGATTTCGACTCTTTTAATCTGCCTTACGGAAATTCAATCTGAAATCCAAAACACTCATTTTGTGCCAGAGGTCAAGAGCTCAGTCAACCTGGCCGTTTGTCAGTTTAAACGTACTGCTCAATAGTCGAGCACCGTGGTCTTGTTTGCCCAGAGGGCTAACTGGCCCGGCCTGTATGTCCAGAACAGGCTGTAGTGGTTGAGAGTGGACACTCGTCTCTCCGCAAAAACAGAGTGTGTTTGTGTGTATTTGTGTGTTTTCATAATATGTTGGTCGGTGTGTTTGAGAGAGAGAGAGGGAGAAAGAGATAGAGAGACAGAGAGAGAGGGAGAAAGAGAGAGAGATAGAGAGAGAGGGAGAAAGAGAGAGAGAGAAAGAGAGAAAGAGAGAGAGAGAGAAATAGAGAGAGAGAAAGAAAGAAAGAGAGAAGGAGATAGAGAGATAGAGACAGACAGAGAGAGAGTACCATGGCCGTATGGTTAAGAATTCCGATAGAGACGTGCGGTAAGTTTAAGCCAGGTTCGAGTCTTACCGTTTTGGGTGAACTATTTTGGACTTTCAGCCTCAATAGAGCACATTTCAGTAAAGTTTTGTACAGCACAATATTTCTTTTATAAGATGGGCCAAATCAAGTAAGAAATTTACCAATAATGTATGAAGCATTTGATACATCAGTCATTGAAATCAATACATGTAAATGAATTATGAGTGTTTTATGTATCGAAGGGAGAGAATATAGTTAACCGTGAATTACATAAGTGTTTGGTAGGTAAAGATGGAGAAAAACAGTTAATACAGAGACTGAGAGAGACAGAGAGAAAGAAAGACCGAGAGAGAGAGAGAGAGAGAGAGAGAGAGAGAGAGAGAGAGAGAGAGAGAGAGAGAGAGAGAGAGAGAGAGATTATTTGAAATTGAATCTGTTTTGTTTTATATGGCTCGCTTTTTGGCGTTTTAAATAAATAGACGGCTTTCATGACATCGTTTACACGAAATGATATTTTTTTTTATCAATTTACAATTCAATTATGAAACAAATTTTATGTCAACGATAACGCAAATCTTTGACAAGGGCCGGTTTCTGTGCTTTAGCCCACGACAAATGCTTTGGTTTACGATCATTGGAAAGTTTTTTTTAATCTTTATTAACACGGGGACCTCTTAAGATGCTTCACCTGGACATACGAGTGGACACAATACAGGATTCGGAGCTCAGAAAGAAATCAGCGCTATTAATTCTAGCAAATATCTTATGTGGTCCCTGGTTTCTATGAGTGATCCAGTACCTCACGGTCCAACACACTATACATTTATGGAGTGAAACTTTAGCTGTATTGTCTTCTTCAGACATTTAAATGTTGTATTCTCCATCAGAGTTCTGTATTATTTCCTACTCTATTGTAAACTTTAATGTTGTAATGTGCATCAGAGTTCCATATTTCTCTACTCTTTTGTAAACTTAAATATTGCATTCCCCATCGGAGTTCTGTATTTCTTACTACTCTATATTGTAAAACTTAAAATATGTTGCATTCTCCACCAGAGCTCAGTATTTCTCCTTAATGTATTGTAAACTTTAATGTTGCATTCTTCATCAGAATTCCGTATTTCTTCTTTATTATAAACTTTACAGAATTCCGTATTTCTTCTTTATTATAAACTTAATGTTGCATTCTTCATCAGAATTCCGTATTTCTTCTTTATTATAAACTTTAATGTTGCATTCTTCATCAGAATTCCGTATTTCTTCTTTATTATAAACTTTAATGTTGCATTCTGCATCAGAATTCCGTATTTCTTCTTTATTATAAACTTTAATGTTGCATTTTGCATCAGAATTCCGTATTTCTTCTTTATTATAAACTTTAATGTTGCATTCTGCATCAGAATTCCGTATTTCTTCCTACTCTGTTGTAAAACTTAAATGTTGCATTCTCCATTAGAGTTCCCAATGTCTCCATTCTCAAAGCAGGCTCGCCAGCCAAGGCACTTGGCGACGTGTTGAGTCACGTGATGCGCACAGCCCCCTTTTCTAACAGTATGGTACACGAATGAGATTGGCAATCGTGGTGTTTGCCTAAGTGGAGGTAGTTGCCAAATCTCGATGTGAACAGCTCCTATTGTTGTGACCAACAATGCCCTCCCCCTTTTTTCTCACCACAGATTTTACACAATAACCTTTTCGAAAAGTAAACCTTTTATAAGCGAGAGAAATTGTATAACGTTTTCTCATTGAGAGTCTATTATATCTATAAGTTGAACACCTTTGTTAATAACCACTGTTGACTGTTTGCCTACTTTTACGGTATCTTCCAACAAAATATCTCAGGGGTTTCACAAAACTATATCTGCCTAGGGTAGAGGATCGTGTGGTATGTCTGTGTCTGTTCAGACTCTCAAGTTGTTTCCTAGAAGTCTGGTTCGTTGACTCTTAAACACCAATTAGTGAGAAGCTTGAGGACTACAGTCATCTAGGACAAATATCTTGACAATGTCCAAATCAGCTTCAAGTAAGAACGCTTCACTCGCGATCAATGGATCCCTTCTTTTCTTTCACCCTCTTCTGTTTTATTTTAATTCTATTATAATTTTCTCCTCCTTCTTCTGTTCCTTCTGTTCCTTTCATGCAAGGAATTGCAACTCCCAAATTACTTTCTGAAGAGTCAGAGGTGAGTGTCTCAAAGAGTTCTTTGACCTTAAATACAATTACATGATTTTAATAAAGATCTTCCACTCGAACCTTCTGAAGCTGCGTGCATTGTAATTGAAGCAAAGGATCAAACGAGTTTTGACTTCGAAACAAAATCTTTCCTCCAGTGTTCCCCTCGAAAAGGGGTGAATACAGCTAGCTGCATGACCCCGCGACGCCAAACAATCTTGATAAAAATCGATCTCCTAAGGGTGCTAGTAATCAAAACCGTTAGCGTCTCATTTTTTTTTTCGAATCAATTACCTGTAGCTCAAAACAACGTTTCGCAGGATTAGATTACTTTTCTATGCACCATTTTCTGCGCGATTTGATTAACAGAAATGTGCCTTTGTGTTGAGAAATTATGAATTATTTTTTGGACTTTCAAAAGGCAAAGAGGTTTAAGCCCTTCTCAAAGAATGCCAATTAATGAGACTGCTGCCGAGGGAAGCGCAAATAGCCTTTTGTTTGATATTTAATAATTTGGCTTAATTAGGATATTAAACATAGACTTTGTTTTACTGCATCTTTTTTTTATCTTTAGTTTTGTTTTGACTTATGTGCCCTGTTTTGTCTTATACATTATGATTACTGATGCACAGGAAAAATTTTGCCCTTTTGGTAAAATAGGAAAACTCCTCTATTCAGTTCTGAAACTAGTGTTTCCTTTCTCATGCCAGATCTGATTTTGAGGAGAAATTAAAATCTACTTTTTTTCGAGTCAGATTGATTATCAAGACTTACATTTCATAAGCCAATATTGCCTTTGAAGTTTAAATTGTCATCACGCTTATTCAATGCCCCTATCAAATTTTTCTCGCTAAAAAAGTCTCTGTGTCATTTTTCTTGAATGAACTAGATTGAGGTTAGAAAGAGAAAAACAAAAAAAAAAAGCTGTGGGTGTACCATTTTCAGTGTTTTCATTTTCATACAT
>JAWDGP010001912.1:275000-277500 GCA_033675545.1 Elysia crispata
CCGCTGATCGATGACACTTTAAACTTTAAACAAGATTTTACAAAACCTGGCTTCGCTTGATTTAACTTCTCTCTCTCTCTCTCTCTCTCTCTCTCTCTCTCTCTCTCTCTCTCTCTCTCTCTCTCTCTCTCTCTCTCTCTCTCTCTCTCTCTCTCTCTCTCTCTCTCTTTCTCTCTCTTTTTCTCTCTCTCTCTCTCTCTCTCTCTCTCTCTCTCTCTCTCTCTCTCTCTCTCTCTCTCTGAGGTTATTAGAGAGAGAAGCAACTTCTGAGATATTAAAGAGATTTAGAAACAAAGTTCTCTCCCCTTTCAACCATAAAACCACTATAACTTGATAGAGTTTCTGTTAATGGAAATATTCCGATAGACTGTCGAGCAGAACAAGAGAACATTACATTCAGGACGCCTACAGAAAGAAGACACGTTTAATGTTGCAAGCCTTATGTGAAGTTGTTTTTTTTTTAAACTATTTCATAATATATCCTTTTGTTTTAAGTAAAGTATCTTGTGGACATCACAGAATTTTCACACATTTCTTTTATTACTTTACTCTCCTCGATTGGTGTAACCGCACCTTAAACCGAATAAGCCGAAGTTATACGTAAAATAGACAATTATCGTGAAATAGAAAAAGATTGCATCAAGAAACAAGATCACAACATTGAAAAATAATCTGAGAAGAAAGGTTGCAGCAATATAAAATAATGCCCAGAAACAAGTTTATAGCAATGAAAAATATTGTAACAAGAAACAAAATTTTGGTAATTAAATAGAGAACATCGACAGTCAAGAGTGAAGCAGTTTGAAATATCAAAACATTATTATGTTACATCAATGGCACATATTGATAGAATTAGCAATATTACTTCAATAACAGTATGCCGTAAGTTTAAAAAAAGAAAAAGAAAAAGGACTTTGGTTCCTTGTATGGATATGTAGCATGTAAAAAAGGATTTTGGTCCCTAATATGGATATGTAGTACAGAGAAAAGGATTTTGGTCCCTAATATGGATATTTAGTACGAAGAAAAGGACTTTGGTCCCGTACATGGATATGTAGCACGTAGAAAAGGACTTTGGCCCTTTGTATGGATATGTAGCACGTAAAAAAAAGGATTCTGCTCGTTTACCTTGTTTATTGCGCCTTCTTCTCTTCTTCTGGTGGAGAAGAAAGGAAACAAAGTTGCATTGTAATTCTCTTTTCTAAGCTTGAACTCCCCGAGATAGGTTAGAACTCTAAACCAAACTAAACTGATGGAATAGGGGTATTCAATTATCTCTATTATTCACTGCATACCCCCCCCTCTCTCTCTCTCTCTCTCTCTCTCTCTCTCTCTCTCTCTCTCTCTCTCTCTCTCTCTCTCGCTCGCTCTCTCTCTTTCTCTTTCTCTCTCTCTATCTATCTATCTATCTCTCTCTCTCTCTCTCTATCTATCTATCTATCTATTTATCTATCTCATTCTCTCACTATATCTATAGCTCTGTCTTCTTCCTCTCTCCTTACCACGGTTCCATCTTTCTCTCTCTCTTAATTAAGTTTTTCCTCATCTTCCTTTGACCTTTTCCCCTCCCTTCGCATCATACTGATCTTCCTTTGCAAACAAAGCATTTTCTAAATCTAGGACTCTCAACAATTTCACACTTCCTTTTACAAAACTAACTGCTATTTACGTCAACAACATGCCTAACTCTTTTTTTTTCTCTTCCCCATCCTAAAAGTTGTATCCTAGCACCTTACCCCAGAAATCACTCGTCATAAATGGATTTTCTGAAATGCTCCTTTTTCTCATTCCAAATCTTGTAAAGTAGTATCATATACTAGCGCCTTTACCCTGGATTCCCTCTTCATAAATGGATTTTCCGACATGCTCCTCTTTCCCATCCCAAAACTCTAAAGATGTATCCTATACCCCGATATTAGCACCTTTACCCAGAATTTCCTCGTCACAAATGAATTTCCCGAAATGCTCCTCCTTCCCATTCTAAGCCTTGTAAAGTTGTATCCTAGCCCCTTTACCTAGAATTCAATTGTCATAAATGGATTTCTCGAAATGCCCAAGTGCTTTGCCACGAGACAAGATTATGAAACTGTCTCGGATAAAACTAGAAAATTTACGATGTTCGTGTTATCCTGGTGTCACCACGAGTCCAAGGCTGACGTGTTGGAAAGTCACAAGCGATATCTTGAACGTAAGAGAGGGGTCACTGTACCTGATGATACGTTCTGTGAGTTATGAGAATAGAGGGGGAAAAAAGAAAACTAGATGTAGATGCACGTAGCTAGTGAGGGAGAAAGGGCAAAGAATAGAAGATAGGTATAAATTAATTCATATGGATATAAAGAGAAATAGAGAGAGAAACCTCTCTTTTGAAGAATACGTAATAGACAGATGGAAAGATATAGAAATATACAGATAGATAGATAGATTGCTAGATAGATAGATAGATAGATAGATAGATAGATAGATAGATAGATAGATAGATAGATAGATAGATAGATAG
>JAWDGP010001912.1:280000-287500 GCA_033675545.1 Elysia crispata
TAATGTGAAATTAAGCTTAATTATGATTCAAAATTGAGTGATATTAGAGCAAGCCTTGGAAAAGACAGATGGAAACACGAAACAAAACATGTAATTGGATATCTTGCTTTTACTGTAATTGAAACCCAATCTCAGTTCGTTTTTTCTTCTACCTCATAACCTTTCTTATTTCATTCTATGTGTAATTTTTTTTTACACTCCATAACCATTTATATTTCAAATTGCAGCCTTTTCTTCCAATTCATAATAATTTCATTCTAATTGTAGCTTTTATTCTACCTTATAACTTTTAACATTTCCTTCTTTTTGTACTTTTTTTTCTAGCCCATAACTTTAAATACTTCATTTTGCTTGCGTTTTTTCTTCTACATTATAACCCTTAACATTTCGTTTTTTTAAACAATATTGTACTTTATATTTCATTCAATTTGTATTTTTTCCCAACTTCATCAGCCAAAATCTTGTAAGTAATTGCATCATTGTTCATGCAAACTCTATCTCTATCTATTTATCTATCAATCTATCTATCTATCTACCTGTTATCCTATCTTTTATGCTCTTCCCATTGTTTTGTTTTATTGAATCTTGTAAGTATCTGGCATCGTTGTTTATACAAACTCTATCACTACTTCTCTTTATTTCGTCCTATTTTCTATTCTCCCCAAAGTATTGTTATTCGTGTAAACCAGTTTCGTGTTGGTAGCTGGCATCAAAGCTCCTTATATTGAAGAGCACAATATTAAAACTGCTAGACTTCAAGACAATTAAACTGGAAGAGTAGACAAGCTGTCCTGGTACTGTGAGGGAGAAAAATGAGGCAAACAGGGGGTGACAGAGGCAGAGAGAGGATTTGGGGTATGAGAGTGGAGTACGGAAGACATTGGAAGAGGAACAAAGTTCGGCAGACTGACACAGAGCCGGAGAAATATCTAGATCTTTAGCTCGGGTACATATTATCATAATGGAATCAATTCGAGGGTCTCCAACCTTTCCAAACCACACTTACATACATACAGAAACACCTCTGAGTTTGTATAACGATGCCGGAACCAATCGGAGACAGGGAGGACTGAACTTAGTTGCGCAGTATTTATGTGCCATTATGATTATAGGTTTAGATCTAGATCAAGTCGACCAGACAGTGCTATGAGGTTTGAATAGGCTAGTACTCTCGAAAAAGGCTACGTAAATACTGCTTGGGTGTAATAAAAATTATCAGGTCATTTTATTTTTTAAAAAATCCGAATTTATTTATGGATCCTTTATAACATTTAATAAAAAATAGGAAGATTAAAGTAAACGGACAGGTATGATATTCCGCAAGGCAGAGCACCATAAGGCTCTTTTATCATTATTCATAGCCTTCTAAAATTTGTTCAGAAGGATATTTTAATAGATTAGGAAAGGACAAGAATAGCTGATTTCCCTATACATAATTTTGCTTTAGGAATATTCCGTTGACGAAACGATTAGGAGCTTTTTTTTTTTTTATAGAAGCTGCGAAATACACAGTTCTGAAAATAAATCCAGGCGAGAAACTGTTCAATCTCTTGACCCCAAACCGATAACTGGTTTTCCACGTAGAAAATTAAGTGACAACTCACTTTTTGACACCCTTGGAACAGTTGAAAGCCTGAGAAGAGTTAACGTCAATAACAGTGGCTCAAATATCCTTGTTGAACTAGTTGTTTTAAGCCTTAAAATGCTTGTTAATATTATATAAAGGATCTGTAAGTTTAAAAAAAAAATAAAAAAATGAGACTTGTTTTTTTCTGGTTTTAATATATTCTTATGCTGTAGTCTGTGGCTGTCTATATTATTTAGTATCAACTCTAAATTCTGTACCTGATTGAACCATAAATTGGCGTAATCTCTTATCGATAAAACCAACCTTAGGTACGATGTCGTAGCTAACTATCCATGATGAAAGTAATCAAGCATCAGGGCTTAGCACGTTCGCATTCTCATTTCACATTAAATTTCAACAAAAGACCTCAAAATCTGATTCCTTTTCAAAGGAAAAACAGCACGCTTTTAAATCTTTCTATTTTTCTATTTTGCGACAAGATCCAGAATCCAAATCTAACTTTGAGTACAAGACACGGCTCTTCACCGCCATCATGGCGAAGCGTCTATGGACCGACAGGTGTGCAGAGAATGAAACAGAAAAATATTATTGGATGAAGTTCAGTCAATAACAATCGTGCATATGGACTATTTCCACTTTTCGATAAACCGTTCAAAGTTTATACGTCTGAAGTTTTAAAACCGGCACTACATAGCTTGGAAGGTTTGTAGTAGCGGTCGATGTTTCTCGTCAACATGAGAATCAAATACTTTAAATCCAGTAATGTGCCCTGACACAAACACTGTTCTATTAGAGGCTGTTTTCCTCCATTGAATGAAAAAAATATGATCTCCCACGTGGATTAAACTCGACCTATTTTATTAGAAGTGCCAGCCATGTTTCATGCCGGATTTGTAAAAATTATTATTTTCAAGGAATCTCATTTTTTTCCGGTGCAAATAAAATTGACAGTCGAGCTGTGTGGTTATTTTTCGATAATGCTGATCATGTTGACCATGATAAGATGATGGTAATATAATAATGCAATCAAGTTTCAAGAAGGAAAGAGTCCTACTGCTATGCTAGGAACCTTTTACTACGCCTTAATGTTCATTTTTTTCTGCACCGAACTCGAATAACATGAACTCCCGCTATCTCGACGTTCGCGGTGGTCCAGAGCGTGGGCTACATCTTGATTTGATCCTATCAAACAAGGAAATCCGACCTCTTTGTTTATCCAACAGACTTGTTTGCTCATGGCGGTTAAGATATTGGTGGTTCAGTCGCTTTGGGCCTCACCCAGCAAGCGGCATGACTACAGGGCTCTTTGTAACGGTTCTAGCACCACCGCTAGCAATCAGTTAAGGTTTACACTAAAGAAGTACTCTGTGTTATCTTGCTTACAGTCAGACCATAACTGAAACACACATCAACTATCACATCATGGACAGGCCAAGGCGTGATTATTCTTAACTCTAAAGACCTTTTGCCGTAGAAAACTTTGAATCCGCTTTGAGGAGGAGAACACGTTCATCGAAGTTGAAGGCAAGAAAGAAGCGCGGTGGGCTGTCTTCATATTTGCTTGACTGAAATATATTGTAGTCTTCGGGTTCAGTCCGATAAAAGTTATTTATACGCGAAGGTGCGATAGTGTCAAAAACGCATTAAATGGTTAACGACCTCAATAATAATTGCTTTGGTTTCCAGATGATTCTATTGATCTCAACCCAGCTGAAAACGGGACAAATATGGACGCTCACTGTTTCACTCGATTGCTTCTTGACTGCTGGGGCAAGAGAATGAAACTCGTGGAAGAAAAAGAGCAGTTCTTAACGATGTTTTTGCTCGACTTTGATTGTAGTCTTTATGGGACTGCAAAGGGGCCTCTGATTCATACAGCACAGTTCAGTGACAACTACGTAAAGCTGTTTAAGCGAACAGATTTCGTACGCAACTCACCGCAACAGGCATAATTATGTGCCTTTCCTCTTAAGGTGGGGTGTTTTTAATCCAACTAAAATAAATGAAAGCGAAACAGAAAGCAAAAACAATGGCGATATGTTTGATAGGTGTTGCAGCAGTACGGGACTGTTCACCGCATGCGCTTAGTCCAACTTCACTGGCCTCTCGGGGAGCCATGGAGACGGCCTCCTTCCAGGGAGGTTCCCTCCAAAGTCCGTTATTCCTTTTTCTTGTTTTGTAATATTACATACTATGATTGTGAAGTTGTTTTCTGTGTATTGTGTACTGCAGAAGGAGTCCAGTGGTATCAGGTTAAGACATGGAGCTGCCAGCCATTCCCGAGACTGACGCCAAGACGGATTTGGTATCCAACGGTCACACTCACTCTCTGGTAGGTGACATTAGAATTGTGAACATGGCATTCTCAGGTGGTTTGTGAAGGGAATTTGCAGGATAGGACTCCAATAGGGAAACCTGGAAACAGACTCAGAGAGAGAGAGAGAGAGGAACAGAGGAACAGAGAGACAGCAAGAGAGAGAAAGAGAGAAAGAGAGAGAGAGAGAGAGAGAGAGAGAGAGAGAGAGAGAGAGAGAGAGAGAAGCGAGGATAGAAAAGAACTGTAGAAGACCACTTATTCGTCTTGTAGGATAATTATGTCTAAGTTTTTTTCTCGGTACCACCTTACAACCTCAACCTCAAGAATTGGTATCCACAAAATCTCAAATCTCTTCCCTCCCTCTTTTTTGTCTTTCCTTCTTGTCTATCTGGCTCCTGATTATTGAAAAATAAAGGAAGCAAAAAAAAAAAAGTTTGCCTCTTTATGTCTTTGCTGCATTTACTCGTTAGTTTTTAAAATGTTTTGAATCATTCATTGTGTATCTTATATTTATTTGTTCCTTATTTCTTTTTTTTCCCTTCCTTTTTTCTTTTTCAGTCTGCTGCATTTCTACACTTTTGTTAGAACTCTTTTCCTTATTTTAGAATATGTAGCAAAATACTCAAAACCTATGTTGGCCTCGACTAAAACCATTGTGAACATTCCTCCTAATGTTTCTCCTTAATGTCTTGTCTCTTGTGCGGCATGGTCAGCATGACGGCGAGTCCCTGGTCACGGTGAGAGAGCGAGAAGCCCTGGGCAGGGTGTGCTGGCTTTTGCACGAGGCTGGAACCCTAGCCCTTCGCTCCACGTTTGACAGCATCCACCCGCCGCTCTACCTGCCTGATCACCTGCAACACATGCATGTCAAGACGCTGCTTCAGAGACTGAGGCAGCAAGACGTGAGTTCCAGCGATGTCTCAGTCAGTAGTTTAACATCAGATGGAGGATTTGCTCGAGAAAAATCCGTTGCATTGTTTTGTACTTCACAGCCCGGAGCTAAATCTCTCTCTCTCTCTCTCTCTCTCTCTCTCTCTCTCTCTCTCTCTCTCTCTCTCTCTCTCTCTCTCTCTCTCTCTCTCTCTCTCTCTCTCTCTCTCTCTCTCGTTTTTTCTCTCTCTCTCTTTCTCTCTCTCTCATTCTCTCTATCTCGTTTTCTCTCTCTCTTTCTCTCTCTCTCGTTCTCTCTCTATTTCTCTCTCTCTCCATCTATCTATTTATCTATTTATCCATGTATATACCTCTCTATCTCTATCTCGCTCTCTTTCTATCTATCTATCTATCTCTGTCTACCTACCTTTTTCCTTGTTTACTATTTCTCTTGCATTTGTCTGTCACCTGCCCTCTATTTCTCACTTTTTCATGTTCTCTCCTTTTTTTTCTTCAACCATCCACGCTTTTTTTTTCCTCTCTTTCCTTCCGCCACATAAATTGAACCAAATTCTCTCCACATCCTGCCAATCCCAGATCATATCAGACATCCAGTGGCGTCAGCTGTATCCTCCCCGGAAGCGGAAAAAGAAGTTCACCGTGACGTCACAAAAGTTCGACACCAAGGTGTTAGTGGTGTTGTTGCAGACGTGCTGCCACCTGAGCCCGCCCTACCCCCACGGCTGGCATGACACACCCCTGCCCACGGATAGCTCACTCAGCGCTGACATTGTAAGGCTGCAGCTCAAACTCCAAGAGGTCAGTGAAAAATCAGTTGTTTTTTTTCTCTCTTATTTTGGAGCAAAAGTTCAGGTGGTCGGTAAAAAAATTAACATAATTATATTTGGTACATGTCTTAACAGTGGACCTCAAGGAGGAGAGAGAGAGAGAGAGAGAGAGAGAGAGAGAGAGAGAGAGAGAGAGAGAGAGAGAGAGAGAGAGAGAGAGAGAGAGAGAGAGAGATGATTTTAGAATACGTCAATCTAAGTGTGAATTCGCTAACCTCTGCAAGGTTTGGGGTCCTCTCCTCTAGTTGTAACAGGTGTTGTTTTCCATTTGCTAGTTTATGCGACGTTAGCGTCATCAGATTTGTCCGTTAGAATGTGTCCGTTAATTTTCGCTATGACTGAAAGTTACTTTATTGGTATAAATGAAGGGGGTTAAAATTAATCGTCATCAAATCGATATGGATTATTTTTCATCGTTTATATTGGGTTAAATCGAATCAGACTTTAACTTAAGTTTTCTACACGATGATCATTTTTATTTTGAGTAAAATGCGATAGATATAGATACATTATCTTAATATATGTACTCATTTATTGTGAGTAAAATGCGATAGATATAGATACTTTATCTGAATATATGTACTCATTTATTGTGAGTAAAATGCGATAGATATAGATACATTATCTTGATATATTTACTCATTTATTGTGAGTAAAATGCGATAGATATAGATATATTATCTGAATATATGTACTCATTTATTGTGAGTAAAATGCGATAGATATAGATACTTTATCTGAATATATGTACTCATTTATTGTGAGTAAAATGCGATAGATATAGATACATTATCTGAATATATGTACTCATTTATTGTGAGTAAAATGCGATAGATATAGATATATTATCTGAATAGATGTACTCATTTATTGCGAGTAAAATGCGATAGATATAGATATATTATCTGAATATATGTACTCATTTATTGCGAGTAAAATGCGATAGATATAGATTATTATCTGAATATATGTACTCATTTATTGTGAGTAAAATGCGATAGATATAGATATATTATCTGAATATATGTACTCATTTATTGTGAGTAAAATGCGATAGATATAGATATATTATCTGAATATATGTACTCATTTATTGTGAGTAAAATGCGATAGATATAGATACTTTATCTAAATATATGTACTCATTTATTGCGAGTAAAATGCGATAGATATAGATACTTTATCTAAATATATGTACTCATTTATTGCGAGTAAAATGCGATAGATATAGATACTTTATCTGAATATATGTACTCATTTATTGCGAGTAAAATGCGATAGATATAGATATATTATCTGAATATATGTACTCATTTATTGCGAGTAAAATGCGATAGATATAGATATATTATCTGAATATATGTACTCATTTTATGTAAAATGCGATAAATATAGATATATTATCTGAATATATGTACTCATTTATTGCGAGTAAAATGCGATAGATATAGATACATTATCTGAATATATGTACTCATTTATTGCGAGTAAAATGCGATAGATATAGATACATTATCTGAATATGTGTACTCATTTATTGCGAGTAAAATGCGATAGATATAGATATATTATCTGAATATATGTACTCATTTATTGCGAGTAAAATGCGATAGATATAGATACATTATCTGAATATATGTACTCATTTATTGCGAGTAAAATGCGATAGATATAGATATATTATCTGAATATATGTACTCATTTATTGCGAGTAAAATGCGATAGATATAGATATATTATCTGAATATGTGTATGGCTCTATCATGGCCAAAAACCGAGCCGGCAGGTCAACGCGAATTACATTAACTTGGATTTAGATTAGACTTAAAGTCGGTTCTATTGCTGTTGTTGCTTTTTTTTTGTGTGTGTTTTTAATC
>JAWDGP010001912.1:297500-537500 GCA_033675545.1 Elysia crispata
GTTCATTTTATCCGTATTGGGCTAAAAATGTGCAGTTAATTTACTCGCTATTGAAAAACAGTAAAGGCGAGGCGAACAGAGATTCCTTTCCTGTGTTTGTTTTTTTTTATACTTGCTGGTTACACTGATTTCAATATTATCAATTTGTTCCTTATAATATCAAGATATGTTTAGTTTGCAAAACAAGACTTTACACTGCCTCATGTTAAAAAAAAAAAAAAAACATGAAAAAATTGTTACTAAAACGATTTGTTCCGAGACACAAAATAATAAATTCTAATCCGCTTTCAATTCATCAACCAGCAAAACAGCACCGCTTGCGGCCATCTTCCCTGCCCAGACTGACCGCAGCAGAGGTCCACGCGTGCTGATTGAGGGTGCGCCTGGCAGTGGCAAGACCACTCTAGCTTCTATGCTGACCTACATGTGGGCGACGGCGCCGCAATCGTTTGAGAACCGCTACAAGTATCTACTCTATCTGGACGCTCATGCGATGTCGGGAACTCTGGCCGACGAGGTTTATTCCCAACTGCTTCCGCCCAGCATCAAGGTATCCAAAGCGGAAGTGTGGGCGCTCGTTGAGGAGAACCCACGTGATGTGCTGCTTCTTGTGGACGGCTTCGAGGGCAGCCAGGGCGGAACGCAGCTCACCAAGGTCATTCAAGGGTCAAATCTGCGCGCGTGCGCAGTGGTGGCTTTAGTTAGGCCCGAGGCTAGGGTGGACGGGTTTGTGAGACCCGACATGAAGCTTCACTTACTGGGGATTAAACCTTCGTCCATCGCGAGCTGTTTGAGAGGGTATGCTCGGGTATTGGCGGCGCCCAATCTCGACCAAGATGCAGAGGCGGGGCGTCTGGGCGGGGGCGGAGAGTCTGGCGATAGCATCAGTGGTACAGACCACCACAGGCAAAGTCCCAACTCGCCCAGACTGCACCCAGAAATAGATCTGCCCGAAAATTACGCTCTTCACAGTAGGATGAACTCTCCGTACGTCTTAACGTCATCCATCTCCGTCGCGCATATCCTCGGTCGCCCAGCTTTAGAAGCAGTGACTACACTAACCTCACTCTGCGAACAGCTACTGCTCGCCCTCGCCACTGCGTACGTTCAGAGCCGGCCGTTGCAAGAGACCACGCCCACAGATCTAGAAGAGGCGGAGCCCAAGCCAGACGGGTTTCCCGAAGAAGTCACGCCAGCCGTGAGGAGGCTGGAGACTCTAGCCTTTCACACGCTGACGTCACGACAGCTGGCTTTCACGGAGATGGAGCTTCAGGACTTGGTCGATGGCGACCAGACGTTGCTACAGCTTGGAGCTCTGCACAAGTCTGGTCCAAGTCAACGGTAAGACTTCAGCCTGCGCTTTAACTACGGCTGGAATTATCGTTAGTATAAATATAAGTATAGTTTTAGATATTGTGTTAAATTTCATCCTTCATGGAATTTCTAGTTTCCACATAAGGTCTTTAACGTTAGTTTAAGTGAAACAAACTTCCATGTTTTTTTGTTTTTTTCATTATTTCGTCATCAATTGTATTACTTCATATTATTTGATGATGATGATGATGATGATGATAATAATAATAATAATAATAATAATAATAATAATAATAATAATAATAATAATAATAATAATAATAATAATAATAATAATAATAATAGTAATATTTATAGAATCAACACATACGTATAAGCTAGAGCGGGGCGAGTGTTGTTGGTAGAAGTTGATAAATGCTCTATTTGGCTGTAGATCTGAATACCTTGATACATTTTAGAGTGACGGTAAACAATCGATACAAAACGTTTATTGTAGAATTCGGTCATTGTTTTCCATTCATTGGTCTTTTTTTTTTACTATAAATCTGTTTCACGAGAAACAACCTTTCCGAATAATTTATTGAAAAGATGAAATGGTAATTTTGAAAAACTAGAAATAAAAAAATGATAAGAAATAGATGCTCGATTCTTTTCTTTTTTCTTTTTCATCACCCACATACACTGTTATTACTGCTAGACTTTGATTTTCATTTTAAAGTGGCTGATTTTTTGTGGGCTTTTTTTTCTCT
Organism: Elysia crispata; assembly: GCA_033675545.1. Lineage (NCBI taxonomy): Eukaryota > Metazoa > Mollusca > Gastropoda > Plakobranchidae > Elysia > Elysia crispata. The sequence goes on from JAWDGP010001912.1 coordinate 299,564, forward strand.
TCATCATGCGTTTTTTTATAGGTGGCGGGGGGGGGGGGGGTGCTTGTTATTTTTTGTTGTGTCTTTGTTTGTTTGAGTTTTTTTTTTTTGGTATTTCGGGTGTTTTTTTTTATTTTTGTTATTTGTTTCTTACCTTTCTGCTATGAATTTTGTAAGTGATTAATTATCGTACTGTGGAGTATTTTGTGATAATTATAACCCTTTTTCGGGAGCAAACCAGAATACTTTGTAATTCTCTCCCTTCATTTTCTACCGGAAACAGGTACAAGTTCTCGTGCTCTCTCTTGCGAGATTTTTTGGCAGCCCGTTTCCTGGCCGACCTTGACCCAGTGACCCTGAAAGAGAACATCGAAACCTTTGCCCTTCTGAGATCTCCCCGCACGGCGTATGTAGTCGCATTTGCTTGTGGATTATACAGAACAGACCGCTCCTCCCCGACCCTGATGGCCCTTTTTCAACAGATGGGGCTGCACATAGAGCGTCGCTTGAAGAGAGCCGTGGGCTTTAGACATGGAAGTGCTGGCGCAAGTAATAAGAGAAGTAGGGACAGACAGGCAGCAATTGCTGGTGGCAACTCGAAAAGCAGGACGAACAACGGTAACAGCAAAACAATCAGCAGCAACATAACTCAGAACGGCGTTTCGGGAAGCAGCGACAACCGGGCTTTGGTCAATGGCCGCAAGGAAGATGACTCTTCAGGCTCGGGAGCAGCAAACCGTGGGCCGGGGGTCACTGACAGCTACAATGGCAGTAACTGTGACAGTAAAGTTGACCTTGTTAGCAATGTAAACAATTTGTATGTTTATTCTCACAGTCTCATGGCTCTTACTGAGTGTCAAGGGAGGCCTGACCTAGTTGCCGCTTTGAGCACCAGTTTTCCTCGACGACTTCAGGTGGGCGGAGAAAACGGGCTTCTGAACGGAGGGTTAGTTACTGGCCTGTCACATATGATGAAAATTGACACGGCTGAGGCGGAGTCAACCTCAGGAGTGGGCGTGGTCAGTGCAGAGATAACCCTGAACAACCTTCACGAGCGCCAGAGAGAAACTTGGATCGAGCTTGCACAGGCGCTCGGAAGAACTGAAAGTCTTCGATTACTTACAGTGAATTGGACATGCGCAGAAATGATGGCCGACTTTCTTTTCACGTGTTTGAATGAGGGCCCTAAAAATCTGACCACCATCCAGGTCATAGATCGCACGAGCGGTGGGTCAAAGGTCGATCATGAGGCCAGTACCTGGGCCAATATTCGCGGCTTCTGCTCGAAACTTGAGCCTCATGTGCGTGAGTTCTCTTTCCTTGGCAGTCGCGCGGCTTCCGTCACCTGTCATGTGGTGCAGAGCGTTCCGCCCACTCTGAAAACTCTTGACCTTTCTGGTTCGGCTTTTAACATGATGTGCGCTGCGCAGTTGGGTGAGGCACTGGAGACAGCGAGAGATACAACCACTCTAAAGCTGACTTCTGTGCGCCTCCCAGGACCTGCTATGGCTGCGCTAGTCCAGGGCCTCAAGAGATGTTCCTGCATCCAAACGTTGGGGCTGGCTGGGGTCACTCTAGATAGAAATGCCGTGGACAGTCTGGTGGAGTTCATCAAACTAACTTCTAGCTTGAAGGTCCTTGACCTTAGCCGGAGTCGTCTTTCCACAGAGATGTGTGCTTGGCTGGCTTCAGCCATATCCCAGGCCAGGAGTCTGAGAAGAGTATTGCTTCATGAGACTATACTGCTAGATGATGGCCGCCTCGCATTGGAATCTGCAGCTGGAGACAGCGTTGTTTTGGAGGGCCTGGACTTCTGGAGCGACATGGTCAGTGTGCGGACCATCTGATGACTAGAGACAAGAAATATCACCGGAAGCTTTATCTCATAATGAGATCTGCGACAACAAAACTCAAGGGCAGACCCGACTGGAAATTGCTTGTTTACTCTCTCCAGATGAAACTTGTTACGTCGGCGGCCAAGTACACAGATGGCACTTCCGCGTTTATCGATACTATGAAATTAGTATCACCTTATAATTTTCAATGACCTGGGTGACTATTTTCTTTTCTAAAATCATTGGAGTCAATATTTTGGTGGCCATGTGGCTTGTTATGTCAGCGGCCAAGTATACAGATGCTTTTTCCGCGTTTATCACTACTATGAAATTGATATCGCCTTATGGTTTTTCATTGACCTGGGTGGCGATTTTCTTTTTCTAAAATCATTGAAGTAGGTATTTTGGTAGTCGTGTGACAAGATCTTTGCCTGCAGATCTTCACTAACTTCTGCCCGTGGGTTTAAGTCATATCAACTTTAGTGGTGCCATTTTGAGATCGTCTTTTTTCAAGTTTGTTATGCCTAGTGAGGATTAGTTGGCTTTGAAAGATGACCAAAGAGTGGATGGGACATTTCAATACCATCGGTCTCTTTATCAACTTAAATTATTGCTGTTTAATTTTGTAGACAAAAAAGTATGGTTTTACACATTCCAGTAAGCCGAGATGTTTTTTTGATATATAAAAAAGTTTCTTCATCTTAGCTATGAAAATTTCTGTCAAAATGCATTTCTCTCCAGTAAAAATAAAAGCATTTTTGTAAAATATGCTACATGTAAAATAATATAATCATTGTTTTCTGTACATTGGAATAAAATGCAATTTTTAATATTCCATGACAACAGTTGGCATCAACTAACAAAATATTTCAATTAGTGTTCCAAAGTGGCGGACTTTCTTTTTCGTTAAGTGCAAAATCAAACGCTGAATTGTTACGTGGGTGGTTCTTTTAATTATGATGTCTAGAGGCCTTTTAACAGGTTTTAAGGGGGAAAAGGGGGTTAATTTTTAAATTAGCATTCTATCTTCAACAACACCGCTCTTATTTCTATCATCATTCTTTTCATAGAGAATAAGACATTCTTAAATTCTCTTTTTGAACAGCAGTCGACTTTATTTCCGTGAAAGACAGTGTTGGCCATGACGCGACATTTTTGTTGATTTTATTTATTTATTTATTTTTTTTTTGGTGAAAGGAAGCCCATGTGAGAACTAGAGGAACACTCAAAATCTAAAGTCCCATTACAAAGTAACTAGTTTGTAATATAATTGAAGCTTTAAAATTTCCAGAATTATGTTCATTCATTTTTATTCTGACGCAACATGATCAAAAGATTAAATTATTATTATTTATTCTAACAAATTGTTGATCAGTCTTATTTTGTTTTCTTTTGGTTTTGTCTTGTTAACTTTTTCCTGTTTCGTTTTTTCCTTACCATTCTCTTGCTACCGAGCAACCGCTTCCTCCGCCTTTAAATCTCCTTCTCCTTAACCTATACCTTGTTTTTGTTGTTGCTGTTCTTCTTCTTCCTCTCTTCTACTTCTCCTTGTATTGCATGTTCTATTCAGAAGAATAATGGAGTATTGTAGGCGGAGATCGTCCTCGTAGAGTGTGATGTGTCTATGTTCTAATCAGTTGGGTTGTGGGTGGAGATCGTCCTAGTGGAGTGTGATGTGTCACATGTTCTATTCAGTCGGGTATTGTGGGTGGAGATCGTCCTTGTGGGGTGTGATGTGACACATGTTCCATTCAGTCGGGTATTTTAGGTGGAGATCGTCCTAGTGGAGTGTGATGTATCACATATTCTATTCAGTCGGATATTGTGGGTGGAGATCGTCCTAGTGGAGTGTGATGTGTCACATGTTCTATTCAGTCGGGTATTGTGGGTGGAGATCGTCCTTGTGGGGTGTGATGTGTCACATGTTCTATTTAGTCGGGTATTGTGGGTGGAGATCGTCCTTGTGGGGTGTGATGTATCCCATGTTCTATTTAGTCGGGTATTGTGGGTGGAGATCGTCCTTGTGGGGTGTGATGTATCCCATGTTCTATTTAGTCGGGTATTGTGGGTGGAGATCGTCCTTGTGGGGTGTGATGTGTCACATGTTCTATTCAGTCGGATATTGTGGGTGGAGATCGTCCTAGTGGAGTGTGATGTGTCACATGTTCTATTCAGTCGGGTATTGTGGGTGGAGATCGTCCCAGTGGAGTGTGATGTGTCCATGTTCTGTTCAGTCGGATATTGTGGGTGGAGATCGTCCTAGTGGAGTGTGATGTGTCAAATGTTCTATTCAGTCGCATAATTTATGTTGAAATCGTCCTAGTGGAGTGTGATGTGTCACATGTTCTATTCAGTCGGGTATTGTGGATGGAGATCGTCCTCGTAAAGTGTGATGTGTCCATGTTCTATTCACTCGGGTATTGTAGGCGGAGATCGTCCTAGTGGAGTGTGATGTGTCCCATGTTCTATTCAGTCGGGTATTGTGGGTGGAGATCGTCCTTGTGGGGTGTGATGTGTCACATGTTCTATTCAGTCGGGTATTGTGGATGGAGATTGTCCTAGTGGAGTGTGATGTGTCCCATGTTCTATTCAGTCGGGTATTGTGGATGGAGATTGTCCTAGTGGAGTGTGATGTGTCCCATGTTCTATTCAGTCGGGTATTGTAGGCGGAGATTGTCCTAGTGGAGTGTGATGTGTCACATGTTCTATTCAGTCGGGTATTGTGGATGGAGATTGTCCTAGTGGAGTGTGATGTGTCACATGTTCTATTCAGTCGGATATTGTGGGTGGAGATCGTCCTTGTGGGGTGTGATGTGTCACATGTTCTATTCAGTCGGGTATTGTGGGTGGAGATCGTCCTTGTGGGGTGTGATGTGTCACATGTTCTATTCAGTCGGGTATTGTGGGTGGAGATCGTCCTAGTGGAGTGTGATGTGTCACATGTTCTATTCAGTCGCGTAACTTAGGTGGAGATCGTCCTAGTGGAGTGTGATGTGTCACATGTTCTATTCAGTCGGATATTGTGGGTGGAGATCGTCCTAGTGGAGTGTGATGTGTCACATGTTCTATTCAGTCGCGTAACTTAGGTGGAGATCGTCCTAGTGGGGTGTGATGTGTCACATGTTCTATTCAGTCGGATATTGTGGGTGGAGATCGTCCTAGTGGAGTGTGATGTGTCACATGTTCTATTCAGTCGAGTATTGTGGGTGGAGATCGTCCTTGTGGGGTGTGATGTGTCACATGTTCTATTCAGTCGGATATTGTGGGCGGAGATCATCCTTGTGGGGTGTGATGTGTCACATGTTCTATTCAGTCGGATATTGTGGGTGGAGATCGTCCTTGTGGGGTGTGATGTGTCACATGTTCTATTCAGTCGCGTAACTTAGGTGGAGATCGTCCTAGTGGGGTGTGATGTGTCCCATGTTCTATTCAGTCGGGTATTGTGGGTGGAGATCGTCCCAGTGGAGTGTGATGTGTCCATGTTCTGTTCAGTCGGATATTGTGGGTGGAGATCGTCCTAGTGGAGTGTGATGTGTCACATGTTCTATTCAGTCGCATAATTTATGTTGAAATCGTCCTAGTGGAGTGTGATGTGTCACATGTTCTATTCAGTCGGGTATTGTGGATGGAGATCGTCCTCGTAAAGTGTGATGTGTCCATGTTCTATTCACTCGGGTATTGTAGGCGGAGATCGTCCTAGTGGAGTGTGATGTGTCCCATGTTCTATTCAGTCGGGTATTGTGGATGGAGATTGTCCTAGTGGAGTGTGATGTGTCACATGTTCTATTCAGTCGGATATTGTGGGTGGAGATCGTCCTTGTGGGGTGTGATGTGTCACATGTTCTATTCAGTCGGGTATTGTGGGTGGAGATCGTCCTAGTAAGGTGTGATGTGTCACATGTTCTATTCAGTCGCGTAACTTAGGTGGAGATCGTCCTAGTGGAGTGTGATGTGACACATGTTCTATTCAGTCGGATATTGTGGGTGGAATCGTCCTTGTGGGGTGTGATGTGTCACATGAGTCGGTTATTGTGGATGCAGATCGTCCTAGTGGAGTGTGATGTGTCACATGTTCTATTCAGTCGGGTATTGTGGGTGGAGATCGTCCTTGTGGGGTGTGATGTGTCACATGTTCTATTCAGTCGGGTATTGTGGGTGGAGATCGTCCTTGTGGGGTGTGATGTGTCACATGTTCTATTCAGTCGGATATTGTGGGTGGAGATCGTCCTAGTGGAGTGTGATGTGTCACATGTTCTATTCAGTCGGGTATTGTGGATGGAGATCGTCCTAGTGGAGTGTGATGTGTCCCATGTTCTATTCAGTCGGGTATTGTGGATGGAGATTGTCCTAGTGGAGTGTGATGTGTCACATGTTCTATTCAGTCGGATATTGTGGGTGGAGATCGTCCTTGTGGGGTGTGATGTGTCACATGTTCTATTCAGTCGGGTATTGTGGGTGGAGATCGTCCTAGTAAGGTGTGATGTGTCACATGTTCTATTCAGTCGCGTAACTTAGGTGGAGATCGTCCTAGTGGAGTGTGATGTGTCACATGTTCTATTCAGTCGGATATTGTGGGTGGAGATCGTCCTTGTGGGGTGTGATGTGTCACATGTTCTATTCAGTCGGATATTGTGGGTGGAGATCGTCCTAGTGGGGTGTGATGTGTCACATGTTCTATTCAGTCGGGTATTGTGGGTGGAGATCGTCCCAGTGGAGTGTGATGTGTCCATGTTCTGTTCAGTCGGATATTGTGGGTGGAGATCGTCCTAGTGGAGTGTGATGTGTCAAATGTTCTATTCAGTCGCATAATTTATGTTGAAATCGTCCTAGTGGAGTGTGATGTGTCACATGTTCTATTCAGTCGGGTATTGTGGATGGAGATCGTCCTCGTAAAGTGTGATGTGTCCATGTTCTATTCACTCGGGTATTGTAGGCGGAGATCGTCCTAGTGGAGTGTGATGTGTCCATTTTTTATTCTGTTGAGCATTGTGGGTGAAGTGTGTCTGATGGAGTGTCACGAGTTACATGTTTTATTTTGGAAGAGTAATGGAGTATTTTGGGCGGAGAATATCCTCGTGGAGTGTGATGTGTCACATGTTCTTTTCAGTAGTGTAATGCAGTATTGCTTACGGAGGGTGCCCAAGTGGAGTGTAATGTGCACAGTCATGTTCTGATTAGAAAAGTAATGGAGTATTGTGGGCTGATGATGTCTGGTGGAGTGTCATGCATTACATGTTCTATCGAGAAGAATATTGTGGGCAGAGAGTTTTTAGGTTGAGTGTGATGAGCACATTTTCTACTCAATAGAGTATTGCAGTATTGTGGGCGGACTGCGGAGGGTTTTCTGGTGGAGTGCAATGTGTCACAAGCTCTACTCAGTGAAGTTTTGGAGTATTGTGGGCGGACTGCGGAGGGTTTTCTGGTGGAGTGTAATGTCTCACATGCTCTACTCAGTGAAGTATTGGAGTATCGAGGGCGGATTGTAGGTTGTGGAGGGTTTTCTGGTGGAGTGTAATGTGTCACATGCTCTAGTCAGTGAAGAATTGGAGAATGTGGCCGGAGGGTGCCCTCGTTGGGTATAATGTCTCATACTTTTTTTTTCAAAGACAGGTCTAGTGTGGAAAATACTGCTAGCTTTCAAATTGTTAGTTTCCCTTTACTTATGTTCTTTGCATTTTCTAACTTAACCTTAGAGATCAAAGAATAGCTCATTTTTAACCAAAATTTTTTATAGTCTTCTTAGAAATAACCTTTAACTACAGTATCTGACTACATAGTCCATTATAAATTTATGTGTGGATATAACATACATCGAGCATTGGCTCTGATTTAGATGGGTCAAGCAAAAGTTCTGTCTGAAAAGATTTGTCGATAAACTCTCATTTTAATAATATTATAGGCATAGGTGTGCCAATGGAAACAGACGTGACATTTTGGAGATTCCAAAATCTTGCCTAATTTTGACTCGGCTATAGACGTCATTTAATACCCAGTCAGTTCTTTATTCTGAACAAACTTATTTACTGAAAATAGTGTCGACATATATATTTTTACACGTTATTCCAAACGCAATTTCTTAACCTTTTCTTTTTTTTAAATCCACGCAGGAAAAAACGGTTTCCTCAAAGCTCCTTAGAAAAGAATTAATCTTGGGTGTTTTTTCGTTAACGAAAATGAATTGAGCCTTGATACTGAATCATTGAAGGTTGATTAAAAGCCGAAAAAGAAAAACAAAATTATGAAAAGCCTAAGATACTAACATTATGAATACTTTTATTTTATAAGATATGTAATTTAAAAAAAAATGGCAGATGAGTGCTGTCCTTTCCATAGAAATGTTCAAAATCTTGGCAGACAGAATTCTACCTACACGCACGAATCCGATTTTTAGCCTTAATTCGAGGGATGGGGTCTGCGCACGAGCTCAGGCCATTTAAAACAATCATGCTATTAATCTCAATTTTTAGATATTCGCAAAAATTATCCTAAGATTTCATACAACACTACAAACAGAAAAGAGATTGTGTAGAGGAAATAACAGAACAAAAAATCTTTTTAACGTTTTTTTATGGCTGCACAGGATTTGTGGTCTTTAACTTTGCAGCAGAACTCTTTGTGTAATTGGATTCTCTATCATTCTCAATTAACCGCTCACTTTTGCATTTTCCAAGAAATGTTTATGGGTGTTACTAAACATGCTACCAGCTATTAATACAAATTTATAGCAAACGCATTTGGAGAGCTCGGAGAAAAACGTAAAGACGGAATATTTTAGTATAGTTTGAATTGTTAAATTTTCTTGATATGGCCTCAGTGTAAACTTAAGCAGGATACAAATAAACTACTTTGGCAAAAACAAGAGAGCCGTCATCAGTCTCTTTCAAGGAGTCTAGTAACGTCTTTTTCTGGCACGGGTTGTTCCGGTTTATCCCGTTACGTCTCGTTTTCATCATTTCCACTTCCGGTATATACTACACCTTAATGGCTTTTGGGAATTTAGACTTAAATCTTTTCTGTTTCAGAAAAATGTTGCGGAACCATTTCTGATTCTTTTGCGTTAGAAGAAGATGGAATTATAAACAATATTTTGGAAAAAAAAAACCCAGAAAGCTTTAATCATTTGAATGCAAGTTAACACGTAACGCCTGCGCAATATCAGTTGACAACTTTTTATCATGAATATCAAAAGCATCCATTTCCTACGAAAAAGCCAGATCTCAAACACTATAAATGGATGCTTATTCCTTAGAAATTCCTTGCGGTATCCAGCCCAACTCGGGATCTTATTGTTTTAGTTTAGAAACTCTACAGGAAAAAGATTTAAATTTGTAAATCAATAATTTATTGCTTTTGTTTATTAGTTAGTATTCGCATCTCTGTAATCTATTGTGGAGGATCAAATAGTTTTTCATATCTCACCCAGCTTTATTAAGGTAGGCCTATTGATTTTTATGAAACTTATATAGCTAAACTTTTTATGCTAGAATATATGTATTGATACTTTTACGGGGTTTTTTCCTAGGAAATAAAATTCTCACGAGAGAAAAGTGTCTAAAGTATAATTTTTTTAATCTGAAGGGGTCCTATTAGACTGAGAGTTACCTCAAATGTTACGAAATCATACCGAAGGTTAGAAAGGTAACAAATTTTAGGTAGTGCTCAGCAGTGGTTAGGATAAGGCTTTAAGTGACGATGACCGAAAATGCTTGAATTGATGGGATTCGAACCATCGATTTATAGATGCTTCGGCAACCATCGCCTTGCCACTAAAATAAAATGCTGGAATTGGTAGGATTAGAACTATCGATTTATAGGGAGCGTAGTGGCGTATTGGTATAAGCCACGTTCTCTTTTAGTGGCAAGGCGATGCCAGTGTTAGGCCTCGTCAGTCTGGTCAACAGTTAAAACCAGTGAAATCTGCTGCTGCTTGTAAAATATCCCGGATCATGTGATTGTTATGTAATGTAACCAGACAGATAATACTGGTACCGGTAGCATTAGAGCATCGCTGGCAGTCATCATGTAACCCTTACATAACAGTTACGTTCTCGGTGAAAGGACTAGCATGTTTGCGAAAAGCGATTATGCTACGTACCGCTGGGTGGGAGGAGTTTATGCATATGATGTCGATCATTCTAAAAAATAAACGTCGTAGTCTAGCTTAGGGCCCATAAACTTTTCCTGTGAAACCTCAGAAATGGTCGCAATACGCGTACTTGTATACAGTGTAAATTAGAGCGTGTGCGCAAGCGCGTGTGCATTGAAAGATTGAAGATTCAGTTGACATCGGTAGTAGCTGTCGTTTGTTGTTTTGTTCGCATATATCTCATGTTGAAAGTCGAAGGTTAGAGCCTGCACTTTGTCAGATGTCCAGGTCTTTGCCTTAGCAGCTTTTTTGCATGTATATAAGTTTTCAGCTTTCTAATACAATTCTCACTCTCTCTATTTCTCTCTCTCTCTCTCTCTCTCTCTCTCTCTTTCTCTCTCTCCTTCTCTCTCTCTCTTTCTCGCTCTCTATGTATCTATCTCTCTTTCTCTCTCTCTTTCTTTCTCCCTCTCTCCCTCCCTTTCTCTCTCTCTCTCTCTCTTTCTTTCTTTCTTTCTTTCTTCCTTCCTCCTTTCCCCCCCCCTCTCTCTCTCTCTCTCTCTCTCTCTCTCTCTCTCTCTCTGTAGTCTTGTTTGCTCCTGGCTGACATTGGCATCATATCCATTTTATTGAATTTATGAGGTTATCTAGTCCAGCTAAGTACACAAACTCTCCCACTTGCTGCATGTGTCAGTTCGAGGATACTAAAGATATAATTAAATCTTTGCATAGAAGACTATGCGATACGATTCACAGCTGCCTACGTCTCCAGAATGAATATCACTGTACATCCTGTGCATTGTTGCAATACTCAGCTCTTCAGGCCGGTATAGTCGTCGAGTTTTATGTCTCGCATAATGAGACTCTCTGCCGCGAAAAGACCCAATCTGCTAATCAATCCTTGCGAGCTGATCCCCACAAAGGCGATGTAGGTGACTGTTGTGCCTAGTCACGTGACGAAACAAAAACCGAAAAAGAATGGAAAACAGACTTTGCCGATTTTAAGAAAGAAAACACTGTGAATTTGCCCGTTCTATCAAAGCATGCTCGTTTTTCTGCATTAACGTACTTCGAAATCATCGAAATATGTCCGTTTCATTGCTTTCGGCTTTCTGAGAGAAAAACCAAAAATTGATAAATGGTCCAAGGGGCACAAATCAAAAATGACCAAATGTGACTATGCCCGTTCTCTCAGTGAGTCTTCAGGTAGTAGTAGTAGTAGTAGTAGTAGTAGTAGTAGTAGTAGTAGTAGTAGTAGTAGTAGTAGTAGTAGTAGTAGTAGTAGTAGCAGCAGCAGCAGCAGCAGCAGCAGCAGCAGTATCAAATTTAGATCTAGAGGAGGCAGATCACTGGGTTAATAATAAGTAATAATTATAAGAGCTAAAGTTTTAAGTAGTGCTCAGTAGTGATTAGGATAAGGCTTTATGTGAAAATGACTGAAAAATGCTTGCTGTTGTGGGATTAGTCCCAAACGATATTGGTAAGATCTAAAGAAAAATGAGTTTGTAAACCTGATACTTGTCTTAAGAAAAAAAAGTCATCTTAACCAAATCATCAAGTCCAATAAACAAAATTTAATTTGAATAACTTGTAATCCATTCTCTAAGGTTTTAGAATTTCCCATGGTATTGATTGTAAGCAATCATTGAGTTCCTTTCTACGATTTACCTTTGTACGTGCTTTTTTCTAGCTACTTTGAATAGCAAATGAACCATCTGACAATTTTTTTTTTAACTAGTATCATTCACATATCATAAAAGACGTTGTAAAATCTAGATTGCAAAGAATATTGAAAGCTGCATACCGAAAGAGTAAAAACATAGTGTTAGACAAAATTAATATATTGCATTAAAAAAATCGTTAGTTTGCATCAGATGTTTCTACCTAATCCTTGAAAAAATAACCAGATCTCTCTACTGGATATCAGCGTTGTGATAGAGGGATTACATCAAAAGTGAACGAATGTAAATGTCAAACATTTATGAAGCGCTTTGAAGCAGAGTAGGCATATATGAAAAATGAGAGAATCTTTCTTTAGGAAGGCTCTTAGTCATAGCTGTAGGTTATGAAAGAGTTATAACTTTGAAAAATGAGAGGATCTTTCTTTAGGAAGGCTCTTAGTCATAGCTGTAGGTTATGAAAGAGTTATAACTTTGAAAAATGAGCGAATCTTTCTTTAGGAAGGCTCTTAGTCATAGCTGTAGGGTTATGAAAGAGTTATAACTTTAAAAAATGAGCGAATCTTTCTTTAGAAATGCTCAAGTCATAATTGTATGGTTATGAAGGGATATTACTTTTAAAAAATGAACGAATCTTTCTTTATGAAGGCTCTTAGTCATAATTGTATGGTTATGAAGGGATATTACTTTTAAAAAATGAACGAATCTTTCTTTATGAAGGCTCTTAGTCATAATTGTATGGTTATGAAGGGATATTAGTTTAAAAAATGAGCGAATCTTTCTTTATGAAGACTCTTAGTCATAATTGTATGGTTATGAAGGGATATTAGTTTAAAAAATGAGCGAATCTTTCTTTAGGAAGGCTCTTAGTCATAATTGTATGGTTATGAAGGGATATTAGTTTAAAAAATGAGCGAATCTTTCTTTAGGAAGGCTCTTAGTCATAGCTGTAGGGTTATGAAAGAGTTATAACTTTAAAAAATGAGCGAATCTTTCTTTAGAAATGCTCAAGTCATAATTGTATGGTTATAAAGAGATATTACTTTAAAAAAATGAACGAATCTTTCTTTATGAAGGCTCTTAGTCATAGTTGTAGGGTTATGAAGGGATATTAGTTTAAAAAATGAGCGAATCTTTCTTTATGAAGGCTCTTAGTCATAATTGTATGGTTATAAAGGGATATTAGTTTAAAAAAGGAGCGAATCTTTCTTTAGGAAGGCTCTTAGTCATAATTGTATGGTTATGAAGGGATATTAGTTTAAAAAATGAGCGAATCTTTCTTTAGGAAGGCTCTTAGTCATAATTGTATGGTTATGAAGGGATATTAGTTTAAAAAATGAGCGAATCTTTCTTTAGGCAGGCTCTTAGTCATAATTGTATGGTTATGAAGGGATATTAGTTTAAAAAATGAGCGAATCTTTCTTTAGGAAGGCTCTTATTCATAATTGTATGGTTATAAGGAGATATTACTTTAAAAAAATGAACGAATCTTTCTTTATGAAGGCTCTTAGTCATAGTTGTAGGGTTATGAAGGGATATTAATTTAAAAAATGAGCGAATCTTTCTTTAGGAAGGCTCTTAGTCATAGTTGTAGGGTTAAGAAGGGATATTAGTTTAAAAAATGAGCGAATCTTTCTTTATGAAGGCTCTTAGTCATAATTGTATGGTTATAAAGGGATATTACTTTAAAAAAGGAGCGAATCTTTCTTTAGGAAGGCTCTTAGTCATAATTGTATGGTTATGAAGGGATATTAGTTTAAAAAATGAGCGAATCTTTCTTTAGGAAGGCTCTTAGTCATAATTGTATGGTTATGAAGAGATATTACTTTAAAAAATGAGCGAATCTTTCTTTATGAAGGCTCTTAGTCATAATTGTATGGTTATGAAGGGATATTAGTTTAAAAAATGAGCGAATCTTTCTTTAGGAAGGCTCTTAGTCATAACTGTAGGGTTATGAAAGAGTTATAACTTTAAAAAATGAGCGAATCTTTCTTTAGAAATGCTCAAGTCATAATTGTATGGTTATAAAGAGATATTACTTTAAAAAAATGAACGAATCTTTCTTTATGAAGGCTCTTAGTCATAGTTGTAGGGTTATGAAGGGATATTAGTTTAAAAAGTGAGCGAATCTTTCTTTAGGAAGGCTCTTAGTCATAATTGTATGGTTATGAAGGGATATTAGTTTAAAAAAATGAGCGAATCTTTCTTTATGAAGACTCTTAGTCATAATTGTATGGTTATGAAGGGATATTAGTTTAAAAAATGAGCGAATCTTTCTTTAGGCAGGCTCTTAGTCATAATTGTATGGTTATGAAGGGATATTAGTTTAAAAAATGAGCGAATCTTTCTTTAGGAAGGCTCTTAGTCATAATTGTATGGTTATGAAGGGATATTAGTTTAAAAAATGAGCGAATCTTTCTTTAGGAAGGCTCTTAGTCATAATTGTATGGTTATGAAGGGATATTAGTTTAAAAAATGAGCGAATTTTTCTTTAGGAAGGCTCTTAGTCATAACTGTAGGGTTATGAAGGGATATTAGTTTGAAAAATGAGCGAATCTTTCTTTAGGAAGGCTCTTAGTCATAATTGTATGGTTATGAAGGGATATTAGTTTAAAAAATGAGCGAATCTTTCTTTAGGAAGGCTCTTAGTCATAATTGTAGAGTTATGAAGCAGATATTACTCTAAAAAAATGAACTAATCTTTCTTTAGGAAGACTCATAATCATAACTGTAGGGTTGTAAAGGAGATATTACTTTAAAAAATGAACGAATCTTGTTATCATAATATGATGTACCACCGAAGCAGGGTTTACATAATAGTAAAGAAATGTTTTCATCTTTTCTTTTTTTGCGAAAGAACCTTTTGGCATTAGAAAAATAGAATAACATAATGAATGAGTTAGTCTCCTTGCTATTAAGATTCATGGTGTCATATATTAGAGGTTGGTGGCGGACGTAGTCCTATGGGGGGGTGGGGTTCTGTTTTTGCAGCGATAACTTTGAAATATAAGGGAAGATAAGACCCTGCATTGCGTACTATGTAAAGGCACTTTAAACAAATTTTCTCACTCTACCCGAGTGTACATGGTAACACACAGACTAAGCTGTGGGTGAAAGCCTGCGGCAGACCATCATTCTGTTCCGTGTAGAAGACAATGATAAGTTGCGGTTTCAAAAATTTGTTTGCTTAAAAATTGAATCTTTACGTTGCTACCGTCCAAAAGATTACACTAGTTATAGGAGAACCATGCGCAACAGACTTCATGGTTGGAAGATCAGACTTCGAGCAAGAACTATAGGACCATCCCAAACAGAACTTCGTGGTTGAAAGAACACATTATATGCGAGCACCATAGCACCATAGAACCATCCGCAACAGACCTCATTGTTGGAAGATCAGACTTCGAGCAAGCACCATATGACCATCCCAAACAGACATTCGTGATTGAAAGAACACATTATATGCGAGCACCATAGAACCATCCCAAATAGGCATCATGTTTGGAAGATCAGACTTCTAGTAAGCATTAGAGAACCATCCCAAACAGACATTCGTGGTTATGCGAGCACGATATAACCATCTCAAACAGGGATCGTGGTTGAAAGATCAGACTTCTAGAAAGCACCAGAGAACCATCCTAAACAGACATTCGTGGTTGATAGAACACATTATATGCGAGCACGATAGAACCATCCCAAACAGGCATCATGGTTGGAAGATCAAACTTCTAGTAAGCAGCAGAGAACCATCCCAAACAGACATTCGTGGTTTAAAGAACACATTATATGCGAGCACGATAGAACCATCCCAAACAGACATTCGTGGTTGATAGAACACATTATATGCGAGCACGATAGAACCATCCTAAACAGGCATCATGGTTGGAAGATCAAACTTCTAGTAAGCAGCAGAGAACCATCCCAAACAGACATTCGTGGTTTAAAGAACACATTATATGCGAGCACGATAGAAACATCCTAAACAGACATTCGTGGTTGATAGAACACATTATATGCGAGCACGATAGAACCATCCCAAACAGGCATCATGGTTGGAAGATCAAACTTCTAGTAAGCAGCAGAGAACCATCCCAAACAGACATTCGTGGTTGATAGAACACATTATATGCGAGCACGATAGAACCATCCGAAACAGAGATCATGGTTGGAAAATCAGATTTCTAGTAAGCATCAGAGAACCATCCCAAATAGACATTCGTGGTTATGCGAGCACGATATAACCATCCCAAACAGGGATCGTGGTTGAAAGATCAGACTTCTAGCAAGCACCAGAGAACCATCCTAAACAGACATTCGTGGTTGATAGAACACATTATATGCGAGCACCATAGAACCATCCCAAACAGGCATCATGGTTGGAAGATCAAACTTCTAGTAAGCAGCAGAGAACCATCCCAAACAGACATTCGTGGTTTAAAGAACACATTATATGCGAGCACGATAGAACCATCCCAAACAGACATTCGTGGTTGAAAGAACACGTTATATGCGAGCACGATAGAACCATCCCAAACAGACGTTCGTGGTTGAAAGAACACATTATATGTGAGCACGATAGAACCATCCCAAACAGACATTCGTGGTTTAAAGAACACGTTATATGCAAGCACCACAGAACCATCTCAAACCGACATTTAGCTTCCGCCATAAAAACATGTTTACTTAGGTTTAGAATCCAGTATTGAAATTTAGAGGGCTTTCTGACCACCCACCTTTTGCAAAGATGTAAGCTCGCAGTGATTATGATCAAATTTGAGCAGTTAATTTTTTGACTTCTTCGTTTGCTTCAAAATATTGAAAGAATTAGATTTACTTGTAATGGAAGATATCCGACTCACAAGTTATAATCTTAGACAGATTAATTTCAGTAGCAAACATATCAGTCCGCAGGGGCAAAAGGAGCGATGGTTAGTTCAGTTGCTTACATAAAAAAGGTGTGATTTGTGACAAATTCATGGTGTGAATTTGATCGTCTTGAGAGATGTAAGATTTACTTGTGAATCTCGATCGTGTTTTGTTTACCAACCAGGTTTGATAAGTTAACTTTGACAAAGCATAAAAGTCGAAGAGACATACCCAAGTTTAACAGTTTGAAGAATCGACCATCGCTACTGATCGCCCGTACTCCTGGAAGCTGAAAGAATGAAATCCAAGTGCCAGCAATCCTTCTTCAGGGTGAGCCTCTCTTTGTGAAGCATTGTTGTCAATATACCGCTTGAATAATTCCTTAATTTTGACGTACTTTTGCTTTACCTGCTTGTCTATTTCTTTTTTAACTTTATTTTCTTGTTTTTTTTTTACATTTTATCATATAAACCATACTAAAAGGAAAATTGTCTTTGAGATATTTTTTTTCTTAAATTAAAATGATTTTGCCTTCTTGTTCTGAATTGGAATGATTTCTATTTAGTCTTTGATGAACTAAAAAAATATCACATATTGTTGTGCCGCGTCTGAAATATTTTTAATGTTTGATATATCCTAGGTTAATGTGTTGATTTTACTCATGGAGTAAAGTCCGATCATTCAAATGCAAAAATAGTAATTTAGGCGTATTTGTTGGTTTATTTCCGTCCACTATTTGTCTAAGTTTTATGATTTGTGCAGATGTTGATGAATATGTTACAACAATTTAGAAACTTTTATTCCTACGTTTCCATCTTCATCTTTCTATCTGTCTGCCCGTATCTCTCTCTCTGTCTCTGTCTCTCTATCTATCTATATATCTATATATCTATGACCCTCTCTCTCCCCTCTGACTCTATCCACTTCCCTCTCTGTCTCTCCATCTTTCTATCTGTCTCGCTCTTTTTTTTTTTTTTTAGCATTTCTGGCTCGCTCGGATAGAGAAATTGGAGTTGTAAAAAAAATAATGGCACACCTGTTTAAACAGACACGTTTAAGTGTGGTGCTGGCTACTACAGTGAGCACCAGATACGTGACACTCCAGGGAAGTCAATCAACAAACTTCCTTAAAGATCAGATCTACCTGTATGACATACACAACGTCTACATGAGAGGTAGCCTTGACGACATTATATTTCTATTTACGCTGCATCCTCCCAAGATCTATCTCAAATGTTGTCAATAAGTGCCTTATGAAGGAAAAATTATGACTTTAGACTAAACAACAAATTCTCTTCGAAATTAGTTATATTTCCAGTAAGCGATTAGAAATAGTATCGTGATTTTGTGCAATTGAAATTTGTTTTGAAATGCCAAAAACATGGAAATCCGCTATTTTTTTTATTTTTCAACCTATTTTAAGTTGCTAAAAAGTTATGAGGTGGTCTGCAATTTTCAGGCTCAATGACTTGTTTGGACAAATTTCCATATTTTTTGAAAGCCCAACCAATTCTCTGTATAAAACAGTTGAATTTTTTTTTAGAATATATTAGTATTTGGCTGAGATATGACCCAAAACTGAACACAAGGCTGGGGAATGAGAAACTGAGAAAAACGTGTTTTAAGTTTGGGAAAGTTTCATGCAGGGTTGCAGATATCTTCACAAAAACACCATGAGAATACTTCAAGTTTCTGTTGGGCTTTGACACTTTTTGACAAGATAGAAGAATGGTTGATAGTTCATTAGAAGCTAAAAAGTGGGAAACCTTGAAAAATTGATTTTATATATATATATATATATATATATATATATATATATATATATATATTTGAAGCTCAATAGCTCAAAACAGTAATTTCCGACATGAGTCTGAAAATCCCAGACCACCTCTTGTATAATTCGCGCAAAAAAATTGCTTAAAGGTGCAATACCTTGCGAAAATGCTTAGCTTCGCATTTTTTAAAACCTATATAAATGTTTAAGAGGATCTATAAATAGATCTGGATTTTTTAAAATTTAGCCAATCGTCCTTATGGTTTCAACTTTCTTTTTTTTTTTTCCCTCGCATGAAATTATATTGCAGACCTGAATAAATTAATTTGAGCGGTCGGGTCTAGATTTTTAAGAGTTTTAGATTGCCGTAATGAGTATTTTATTGGCCAATCTGACGTTTGAATTCAATCCAATGTGATTTTCTACCTCATTGCCGCACATCTGCCTGAGGTAACTAGAGCTTCGCTATGATGATGGTGAAGAGTTCTCCAGGTAGAAATAACTTAAAAAGTTGAACTTATCGGTGTTGATCCTTACAAAAAGAAAAATCCTAAAATATTGGCGTAATGCTTTTCGTTGTTTTGAGGTCTTGTTGAAATTTCTTGTGGAATGCGAATGCTAGGCCCTACTGTTCAATTGCCGGATCCCTTTCTTTCGAAGTGGATGCCTCTTAACTTCCGTCGAATCAGAGGATACTCAAATGCGACAATTTTTAAAGATGTAGGTATTATTTTCTCCATATCCTCCTAATGGATCATTTTCGTCGTGGATACCCAGTCACAGCATCTTACGTTGCATTGGGTCAGTGGGTATCTTTTCCATATTTAATAATTTTTTTTTTTTAATTTGGCCGAGATAACAAATTTGTAGTACTCGACGCTACAAATTTGATGGTTGAAATCACGGTCTCAGTTTACGACTATGTCGGTGTTTACGTAGCTAATGGAAACCGACCAACAAAGTTCTGCGACATCTTTATGGTTTCCCCTGTTTTGATCGGGTGTTTAAAGTCATACGACTTAGGAAACCTCTCTTTCGGAACAGTCGCGACAAGGCCCGAATACGACAAAATTAATTATGCTGTAAAAATTGCTCTCTTTCCTCGAAGACGTCTGACCAACATGTTGTTCCACCTGAACCGATAGCCAACCTTATGTCATGTGATGTAAAGCTCCAGGTGTCTCATAACCAAACCCATCATTCTATCCTCGCAGCCACCCACATGCCTGCTGGCCTCCGTCGCGTGCCTGGTTATCAGCCGCCCAGGTGTAGTAGGTGGCACGGTGAACTCGGGAACATGCAGCAGCGGTACAGTGGACAGTAGCTTCCAGGGCCTTATAACCGTGACCCACAACACTACAGGTATGTAGGACGATGGAACCTGTTGTAGCATCTTCATGATTGACAACGCCATCATCGTCATTATCGTTAACATTAATGATATCATCAATATCATCATCATCATCATCATCATCATCATCATTATTATTATTATTATTATTATTATTATTATTATTATTATTATTATTATTATTATTATTATTATTACAACTACTACTACTAACTACTACTACTACTACTACTACTACTACTACTACTACTACTACTACTACTACTACTACTACTACTACTACTACTACTACTACTACTACTACTACTACTACTACTACTACTACTACTACTACTACTACTACTACTACTACTACTATTATTATTATTATTATTATTATTATTATTATTATTATTATTATTTTTATTATTATTATGTCGTTGACCCCGCTATCTCTCTAGCATCATCAAGTTCACCCTTATCACCATCAATGTGTTCACTGTGTCAGTAATCATTTTATTCACACCACTGCTATGGCGTGTAATGATGCTCGATTATATCAACTAAAGCGTGGGGTGAGAGCAATCGGGAGTAGATAATCACTACTCACAGATATTTCTCATAGAGCTGTTTTAACAAAAAATTTGAAAAAAATTACACGCTCTTTTGAAATAATAGACTAAATATCAATAATGATTTTTGCAATGTTTTAAGTCTAGAAATAGATAACCTATTTTCAAATAAAATAAGACAATGATTCTCAATATTAAAGGCGAAACTTACTAAATATTATTGGCATGCTTGGAAGATGTGAATCAACATCTAAATCTGTAAATCAATTTAAAACTGTACTATAAAATGCCAAAGTATGGTAGACAGAACTAATTTTTCATACCCTTCGACCTACTGTTTACTCTAAAAATAGGTCTTGATAAGTTTTTTTTACACCTTAATATGTTTAAAAAATTTATAGGGCACATGGCTGCGACACAAATTTCGCCTACACCCATGGCCTAGATTTGACTTAACTTCTTCTTCTTCTTCTTCTTCTTCTTCTTCTTCTTCTTCTTCTTCTTCTTCTTCTTCTTCTTCTTCTTCTTCTTCTTCTTCTTCTTCTTCTTCTTCTTCTTCTTCTTCTTCTTCTTCTTCTTCTTCTTCTTCTTCTTCTTCTTCTTCTTCTTCTTCTTCTTCTTCTTCTTCTTCTTCTTCTTCTTCTTCTTCTTCTTCTTCTTCTTCTTCTTCTTCTTCTTCTTCTTCTTCTTCTTCTTCTTCTTCTTCTTCTTCTTCTTCTTCTTCTTCTTCTTCTTCTTCTTCTTCTTCTTCTTCTTCTTCTTCTTCTTCTTCTTCTTCTTCTTCTTCTTCTTCTTCTTCTTCTTCTTCTTCTTCTTCTTCTTCTTCTTCTTCTTCTTCTTCTTCTTCTTCTTCTTCTTCTTCTTCTTCTTCTTCTTCTTCTTCTTCTTCTTCTTTCTTCTTCTTCTTCTTCTTCTTCTTCTTCTTCTTCTTCTTCTTCTTCTTCTTCTTCTTCTTCTTCTTCTTCTTCTTCTTCTTCTTCTTCTTCTTCTTCTTCTTCTTCTTCTTCTTCTTCTTCTTCTTCTTCTTCTTCTTCTTCTTCTTCTTCTTCTTCTTCTTCTTCTTCTTCTTCTTCTTCTTCTTCTTCTTCTTCTTCTTCTTCTTCTTCTTCTTCTTCTTCTTCTTCTTCTTCTTCTTCTTCTTCTTCTTCTTCTTCTTCTTCTTCTTCTTCTTCTTCTTCTTCTTCTTCTTCTTCTTCTTCTTCTTCTTCTTCTTCTTCTTCTTCTTCTTCTTCTTCTTCTTCTTCTTCTTCTTCTTCTTCTTCTTCTTCTTCTTCTTCTTCTTCTTCTTCTTCTTCTTCTTCTTCTTCTTCTTCTTCTTCTTCTTCTTCTTCTTCTTCTTCTTCTTCTTCTTCTTCTTCTTCTTCTTCTTCTTCTTCTTCTTCTTCTTCTTCTTCTTCTTCTTCTTCTTCTTCTTCTTCTTCTTCTTCTTCTTCTTCTTCTTCCTCTTCTTCTTCTTCTTCTTCTTCTTCTTCTTCTTCTTCTTCTTCTTCTTCTTCTTCTTCTTCTTCTTCTTCTTCATATTCTTCTTCTTCTTCTTCTTCTTCTTCTTCTTCTTCTTCTTCTTCTTCTTCTTCTTCTTCTTCTTCTTCTTCTTCTTCTTCTTCTTCTTCTTCTTCTTCTTCTTCTTCTTCTTCTTCTTCTTCTTCTTCTTCTTCTTCTTCTTCTTCTTCTTCTTCTTCTTCTTCTTGTCAGCGAATCAGATGCCTTTCCTCTCCCTTTCTCTATTTCCTTCTCCAGTACCATCAAATCTTCAGGGCCATTTATACAACGTCCAGTGCATGAGGGATTCATCCAACTCAGATCATAGTGAGAGCTCTACATGCCCCTGGTACATCCAGACGGACGTTGATAATTGGCGGTGAGTCTAGTGGAGCATTTCGGGAGCTTCTAACTAAACCTTGCTTGTGTCCGGGAACCTGAGGCAGATCTTAGAATAAGACCCGATCTAAATAGAGATCTTTCACTGTTTTCCTTCGATACTTTTTTAAAGTTACCATACATACATACTGTGTTCTTCATCTACATTACACAGCTTTCCTATTCAGCTAAAGATCACATGACTCAAAACTAATCTTCTTTAATGCCTATCTCTAATAAAGACAAATAAAGTTTTTTGTCCAATAACTCACAAGAGTCATCTAGTAATTCCATATTTTTTCCGCCTCTTGGAAAGCCGTCGACTTCGAATGGATGTGCAATGTAATTTCCAAATTCCCCCCCCCCCCCCCCACCCAAAAAAAAATGATTTATTTGAGAAGATAAAAGTACGCCATTAGGTGTTAATTGCACATGATACCATGATATGAATTTTGGGCTGCTCTTATCCTGAAGTATAATTTTACAGTCTAGAAACCTCCATAATGTTTACGGGCCCTATCTCTTTCTTTCTCCCTCCCCCCGTTTCTCTCTCTCTCTCTCTCTCTCTCTCTCTCTCTCTCTCTCTCTCTCTCTCTCTCTCTCTCTCTCCCTCTACTTTCTCTCTTTCTCTCACGTATCTAAGCCTACCCACCAACCTTTCTATCTTCAGTATATTTCAAGCAATCAATCTAACTATTTGTCTATCTATCTAATCTATATAATTATTTATCGATCTGACAAAGCTTTATTTTAGAATAGACAGATCTTTATAGCATCTATAGGTAGATGTCAATTTTTTTTTTTTTTTGACGATTGAATGTTTACGGCATGTTTTCAATGATTTTTCGGACTAATCTATTGTTCTTTCTTTCTTCTTATTTTTTTTTATTTACAAATTAATATATAAGTTATTTACATATGATCTGCAGCATTATTTCTCGCCGTGAAAAGATATTCATGCTCTCCAATCTTTTTCCTAAAAACTTGTTTAGGGCCACACCTCTAAGTGTAGAAATAAAAATTAAAATTTTCGTTGTTTGTGTAAAAAAAAAAAAATGCCGACACAAAGATTTTATATTTTTCCTTGTTTATAATTCGTGCTCCGCGTGCCTAAAAATAATAAAATATTTGAGTATTTCACACGGCTGATTTTTATTTTTGTGCCTTCCTTTTGCTTCAGTTACAGGCTTTTTAAAAAAATTAATGTGCCTCTAAATTGCTACAAAATATAAAATTTATGCGGTTTTTACATGATTACGTTTTCTAAACCAAGCGCTCTGTTTTTCGTTTGTTTGTTTGTTTTTTACTTAGTTATTGATTACCTATATAGTTGATATTGTAATCAGAATATTATTTAAATAGAACTTAAAGTAAATCTTAATTTCATGTCAGTAACCTTCTTATGATCAACTACGTTTAATGAAATTTTTTTAAAGCAAAAAAAAAAAAGTAGAAAATATTCAACGAGAAGTTTGTTCCCACAGTCAGATGGACCCTCAATCAATCTTCGATATAAAATACAACTCCCAATAAGGAAATCAAAGTGTCAAAGTTAACTGTGGTTCAAACAAAATAAAGTATTTGATTTTGTTTTGTTTTTTTCTAATTGAAACATTGGAACTTATACGGTAGCCTAGAATATTGCAAATTATTTAGACCTCTTAATCTTACATACACAAATAGGATTGTAAGACTCATTATACAATGATCCGGTTTTTTTTTCAAAAATTGGTTAGTTGGTTGAATTTTCATAAGCATAAAGTATGATTTTTTTAAAACCCTATACACCTCTTAAAGATGATTTAATATCGATGTTAAAGCTGAGAGTAAATTAATAGGGCTGTCAACAATTTTTGTGGGACCATGCAAAAATTCAGTCGTAGCAGCCGTTAAGCAAAATAATCAGGTTTTACGCTAGAACATCTAGATGTGAAGTTTTACTCTTGTCTTTTTGGAACAACGAAATAATTACAATATCGATATCTGTAAAACTGTTCTCTGACGCAGGGTAGTGCTCCTCTTCCTACAATCGCTCTCTCTCTCTCTCCCGCTCTCGTTCTCTCTCTATCTATCTCTCTCTCTCTCTCCCTCTCTCTCTCTATCTATCTATCTATCTCTCTCTCTTTCTCTCTCTCTCTCTATCTATCTCTCTCTCTCCCTCTCTCTCTATCTATCTATCTATCTCTCTCTCTTTCTCTCTCTCTCCCTCTCTCTCTATCTATCTATCTATCTCTCTCTCTTTCTCTCTCCCTATCTATCTCTCCCGCTCTCTCTCTCTCTATCTATCTCTCTCCTTCTCTCTCTCGCTCTCTCTCTCACTCTCTTTCTCTCTCTCTCTCTCTCTCTCTCTCTATCTCTCTCTCTCTCTCTCTCTCTCTCTCTCTCACTCTCTCTCTATCTATCTATCTCTCTCTCTCTTTCTCTCTCTCTATCTATCTCTCTCGCTCTCTCTCTCCCGCTCCCTTTTTCTCTCTCTCTCTCTCTCTCTCTCTCTCTCTCTCTCTCTCTCTCTCTCTCTCTCTCTCTCCCTCTCTCTCTCTGCTCAGATTAAATCTAAATTCTGGATCTCGCTGTGAATCCGAAATAGCTTTAAAATATTGAACTTATCGGTGTTGATCAAAGCAAAGACTTCCGAGACATTGGTATATTATGTGTCAGGGAGAAAAAAACCAACAGATTTCGGGGTCTTTTTTTAAAGCTTTGAGGGCGACTGCTAGGTAATCTCTTCATCCCGAATGCCTATTTGCAGCATCTTACATAAATTTGGATCAGTCAATAACTCTCTCTCTCTCTCTCTCTCTCTCTCTCTCTCTCTCTCTCTCTCTCTCTCTCTCTCTCTCTGTCTCTCTTTCTCTCTCTCTGCTTATCTCTTCTGCTCCCTTGACTCTCTATCCATATAATATTTATCTTTCTGTCTACGGATATCTATCTATCTATCTATCGATCTATCTATCTATGGATCAATTTATCTTATTTTAAGCTCCTCACCTATCACTGAACGTTAATAAGGAAGCCATTTGACGTCTCCTTCCTGTCTGCAGCATCCCCCATTCTATCAGTTACGTGCAGTGCAGATGCAAGAACTGCAGCCACCACTCTGTCCACGGCGGTCTGTGCAAGCCAGTCCTGCGGGAGGTGAGCATCCTCAGGAAATACTGTGATGACGACGGCAAGATGCAGATTAAGCGTGAGTTTCAGACGTTTCCAGTGGCCTGTGTCTGCACGCCCAGACAACCGGCAACGACCTCAAAATAAAACTACCCCAGAGGATCTAACAAGGAAGAGCAGGCAGACAAAACTGGTAGCGGAATCTTTTTTTTTTTTTTTTCGTTTGTTAGATGACAATGGAAAGAGAAGATTGGGTAGAGCATATCTTCAACCAGATAAAAAGAAGTCACCTTGATAGCATTGGCAGGTCACGTGGGCATCTTTTAAGTTAACATCTACTAGTACCTTCTTTCGAATTTTCGTGCGAGTCAGCTCAGGCAAATGTTATGTTTGTTTCTCAGTATTGTTGGTCATGCTTTTCTTCTTGTTTCTCTTTGGATTGTTGAGTTTCCTTCTTAGTTGAAGCCCACAAAATATTAGGTATTTTCAAGAATATAAGGTCAAAATCAAAGTGAAATGATTTAGAAGTACCTTAACAAATGATATATGACATTGTTTTCTGGGATGGGTTTTAGTCTTGGTAAGAAAATCAGTTCAACTTTTGCATACAATATTTCGGTTTCAACAGTTTATCGGCGTATAGATATGTAGGAACCCATCACTTTAGGATATGCAAGACAAGTAAAAATAAGATTTTACGATAACTTTTTGCTCGTTGTTGTTTTTTTTCTTTTCTGTAGACTGCCTATATCTTCGTTTGCCTGGCTGTTCTTTTGTTTCGCCGAATGAGAGTTCCCCCCCTCCCTCCCTCCCTCTCTCTCTCTCTCTCTCTCTCTCTCTCTCTCTCTCTCTCTCTCTCTCTCTCTCTCCCTCTCTCTCTCTCTATCTATCTAACTATCTATCTATCCATCTATTTATCTATCTATCTATCTATCTATTTATCTATCCATCTATCTATCTATCTATCTATCTATCTATCTATCTATCTTGCGGTTCTAATTCAACATCATTCAGTGCACATAAGGGCTTTAGTGTCATAACCTTTGCTTTACCTGTGAAGCATAAAATGTGACAATTTGGAGAAAAAACAAATCTTGTAAATTCAAGCGAAAAGTTTGTCTAAAAAAAAAAACAAAACAAAACAAATAATGACCGAAACACAGTCTGTAATCATATGCTAATACGCATTTTTACTAAGCTTTTATCTTCAATTATTTCTGAGTTCAATGGAAAAGATGCTCCATCTCCTGGTTACTCCATATGAGGCCATAAGAAAAAAAACATAACATAACTTTCCGATACTAGGATGCTAAAGTTTTTGTCATAGGATACGATACATCGCAAATTTCCAATCCATTTTTAATAGCGCCCATAGATTGGTTTGATCCTCGCAGTTCGCTTTACAGCGTTGTCGATATTTTCGCGCCTCCTTTTGCCATTGGTTCTTCTCATTATCAATATTTTATTTTTACTTCTCCTTTTTCACTATATCTTCACTACTTTAGCCATATTTTTCGGCCACCTCGTAGTACTGATTATTTATTTCTGGATGTTTTTCTTTCATCGGTAACAAACAGCAGAATTATATTAAAGGCAAAGAATTAAGAGAATTGTTTTTCAGCACAGTATAGATAAGCTTTACTAGTGTTTAAATTTCTTTCTTTATTTCTAGCAGCCAATTCAATTAAGTATTTGGATGTACATCATAGATGGTTTATGTTAAAGACAAAACAAAAAGCGCTAATTTTCTTGCCTGTGATAGGTTATTGTTACTCCTGTTTTATTTGTGCTGATTTAATTCTAAGTTTCGTTACATTAAAAGAGCGAAATGTACGAAAACTGAACGTTTTTCTTTCTTGTCACTAAAACATTTGAGTGCATGTTCGTTGTTATCGATTGGCCATGTTGCCTTGTTTTTTTTTTTATTTTTTTTTGTTTTTTTTTTGTTGTTTTTTTTTTTTTTTTGGGGGGGGGGCGCAAAGGGTATAAAAACAGTTGCAAGCTACAGTTATTTTTTTTTTTTAATTGCCTGCATTCGTTAAATGAAGACGGTCAACTCACAAAGAGTTCGTCTGAATAACCTGTATGTGACATATTGCAAGCGTTCGTCGGCAACGCAGTCTTGGATTTGTTGTATTATCGAGCCATCAAATTCATCCGGCCACTTTGCCTGACATGGTAGTCTTTGTTTTTACTAAAAAGTTAGCCTCACCAAGCACCGTTACAGAACAGTAACTTCCACAGGAGAAAAATGTGATCACCAGCAATATATGTGTGTGTTTTGTTTTTTTGTTTTTTGTTTTTTTTCTTTGGTTTTTTTTTTTTTGTTGTTTTGGTTTTGCTTCTTTTCTTGTTTTGTTTTGTTTTGTTTTTTGTTTGTTTTTGTTGTTTTTTGTTGAGGTTTTTTTGTTGTTATTTTGTTTCTTGTTTGTTTGTTTGTTTGTTTTTTTTGGGGGGTGGGAGGGGATGCCTCCAGCTTTCTACGATATTTCATAATATTTATATGTAACGGTAATCCATATTATATCTTCGCCATGTGCACTTCTTTTTTTATTTTGGGTGAATGTAAATGAAAGATAATGTTGAGTGAAAGCAAAAACAAGAATTTTATGGTGTTCACCAATTAAAAAAGCTTCACTATTTTTATTCCTATGGTCCATTTCCACAATGTAATAGTGATAGGTCTGGACTTTTCAGACAGATTGCCGTAGTTTTTCGTTGAAGGAACTTCTACTTTTTCTCCGATATTTTAACAGACATTTTAAGGAATTTAAACTTATTTTCAGACCGTCTTCGTGTTTTGTTTCTTCTGATGTTCTAATACCAAAGACGTCTGGGTCTATTTTCTACAGAATACTTTGATTGTGTAATAACTTCCATCTTTCACAAGTGCTTGTCAACGCAAACTTTTTCCTCTTATTATAGCAAACCAGGCTCTCTCTCTCTCTCTCTCTCTCTCTCTCTCTCTCTCTCTCTCTCTCTCTCTCTCTCTCTCTCTCTCTCTCTCTCTCTCTCTCTCTCTCTCTCTCTCTCTCTCTCTCTCTCTCTCTCTCTCTTTCTTCCTTTCCCTTTCTCTTTCTTTCTCTCTCCCTTTTTTTTTTCATTTGTCTCACAGTTTGCTCAATCTTCCCTCTTTTTTCTTTTTTTTTTTTTTGAGGGGGGGTGGGGGGTGGTGGGAGCTTTTTTTTTGTTCGTTTTTTGACTCCTGTTTCATTTCATTATTGTTATCTATGCAACCACGACATGTATGAAAAGATAATTTCAATTGCATTGAAAAAATATCAAGTATAAAATGCACTTTTTGTTATAATTGAGAGATGAGCAAAACTTGCAAAAAAAGATTTCACTTTCCATTCTGATTCTCGCGTAAAGTTGTAATATTTGGAACAATCTAGTGATTCATGACTAAGATTAGTAAGAAATCAGCAATTTGCTTATCAATATCTTTATTGTTCAAAAGTTTACAGTTCACAGCCAATAAATAACAGTTATGATAATTAGTCCATGAAATCATTGCAAAAATTCCCAAACAATCATCGAACACACCAATTGAAAAAAAAATTTCTCATGGTACCATGCAAGTAATATTTATCTTTACAATTGTTCACTTCATACACAACACAAAGTATGCCTATTACATGTGGACATTTTATACAAACACACACACACACACACACATATATATATATATACATTGTATCTATAATTATAAACATATATATATAGATGGATAGATAGATAGACAGAAAAGTTATAGTGTAGCCATTAGCGTAATATCTGTAAAGAGAAAGACCGTTAAACAGGCACACATTTAGGCTTTATCTGAATAAAAATTATATTAAAGCCTTTAGGGACTGAAGATCATAATTTATATTTTGTATGCATCTTGTACACAAAGTGCTGGTACAGCAAAAAAATCCATTAATAGACTCTTGGCTCAATTCTTCTAACCTAGCCCTTACAAACAGTCTCAGCCTGTTGCAGAAGCTAAATATCTCAATCTAACTCATAGTTCGATGTTAATCCAATCAGTAGCAGTCAAAAAAAAAAGAAAAAAAAACAAAGGCAAGACCTACACATCCTAAAAAATCATGAAGAAATCCAATGCAGACTGAGACTTCTCAGCTCTAGCTTTAAAGCAACAGGCACTGCGGATAACACAACCAAGTATATCACTGTTTGGCTAAACTCTTAATATTTTTTTTCTTTTTTGAACTGTAAAATGCGAAAAATCAGCCAAGATTTTACCCATATGTTTGAATTTTTTGATAAATTAAAAAAATCATTCACATCTGGCAAAATGCTTCTCTTGAGTTGTGCATTCAGCTCCTGATAAATTAATCAACATAGCATTACTACTGTGAAATGCGCATGCAGAGGTTTACAATTTTTTTTCTTATTTTTGAAAAATCACACTTATAAAAGATGCTATTTCAAAAAATTGAGATGCTTTTTTTGTAATAATATTATGAGCCTTTGCGTGCATGAATATAATAAAGATAAAACTATTACATTGTTACACAATATCAATCTTTCAATTCACAGAAGTAAAATGAATAAAGTGCTTGACAAAAGTAGCTTTAGAATATTACTACGATTTATTTGCGCATCTTTGTGACATGCAAGTCATAAGATGCATAAGTAAAACTTAAAAATAAAGTATCTATATATTTATACATACAAGTATATATGTCTTCTTACAACTGCTTGCGATTCATAAACTTTAAGAACAAAGATTAAAACTGTGGATATTTGACTTATAACAACTTCTAAATAAAACTATTGATGAAGTTGCTGGGAGACAAATGTTTGCATCAAACCGAAACTGAAAGGGAATAAAAACTGCCTTACTACTGTTATAAATTAACAGATATAGAAAATTTGGACCTCAGGCAAAAGAATTATGCAAAAATATTTCATAATTTTGCTTAGTTCCAAACAATGACTTGTACTCAATCTCCAATGTTTCTGCAAAATTTAGTCTAAGAAAATTAGCTGGAGCTTTAGTTGTACTTGCGTGACTAAGACATCAATGTTTAAATACAAATATTGACTTTACAAGGTGTTTCTGTAGTAGAGGCTCAAGGGGATAAATTCCCTGTAAAATGACGCAACACATTTCAAATCATTTCAAATGATAAGTGAATTCTAAAGGAAAAAAAATGATGAGAGATTTGAGCATACACATCATTTTTTTAAAATAACTGATTCAATCATTTTTGTATTTTTAAAGGTCTATTCCGTCATCAGCGATCGTTGATGGTTTTAGAAATATGTGGGCCAAGTTATAATTTCTAATGAAGCCTCTAGACTTTCTCCTTCGCTATTGAAAATCACATATGTGTAAAGATAATATTAATATAAAAGGCCCAATTAAAAGTGGGTCGGAGTAGTTAACACTTTTTTGTTTTCTGTGGACTAACATGAGGGATGTTTTTTTTTCTTTTTGGGGGTCTGTTTGTTTGTTTGCTGGTTTGTTTTTTGTTTGTTTCTTTTTACTGAAAGGGAAGAAATTATTTTCCTTTTTTTCCTTTTTTTATACTTAACACATCACAGTTTGTATCTCAGACAGATCTTTTTTCCATACATTTTCTGTTCTATCACTATTAAAAAAAATTTGTGAACCAATGTAATCACTTCAGCTGCAAGCACAATCAGCTTAATACGAGCTCCATTTTGTTACATCAGCCGATTCAAAATCAGAAGGTTACAAATTTGTTAATATAACAATTGAACAAAATTTACACCACTTGAAAAAGCAAAAATTCAGTCATATGGCTTTTTGTGATAAAATTAAGTTTAAAAAAAAAATCAAATAAAACTAGTGCAGGAACTTCTCCATCAACAATTTTCTACAAACAGATTAAAAAAAGGGAAGATAAAAAATTATGTTGAAATTGAAAGAAAATGTCTTGGCAGAGACTAAAAGTTACTAAAAAATATTTAACACAATCAGATACAGGCAAAGCTTGTATGTAACAAGAAATGAAACTGAACTATACCTAGTAAATAAACATTAAGCCTCATTTTTGTAACGTTTTGAGGTTGAATGCAGGCATAGGCTTGATTTGCAACTCATTGTTTTCTAGGAAAATATTTATATGATGCGAAGATTTTCTTAACCTCATTCAGAAAAAGGGTATCTACTTTGCTATGTAAACAAGATCTGCAATTAACCGTAACTTTGTCATGCATCTATTTGAAAACATCCGAACATTCATAAAAGCCCGCAGAAGTAGAACAAACTTAAACCGAAAACGGCTGAATTGAAAAAATGGCCAAATCAAAAAGAAATTGAAATAATTGTGGTTCTTCTTCTTTTTCCCTGTTATGAAACCTACAGTAAATCGTTGGCCAGCATACTATGGCTAACCCAAAATGAAATTTTTCACTCCAGCCCCCTGGCTGGTAGAATTTCTTGAAAAAATCAGCTCTTTCTGACACACTCCCCCACCCCACCCCCCACCCCCCTTAACTTTATAGCAATACAGTGCCACTGCTAGTCATGAGTCAACAAAGCTATCATTATCAAGGCCTAACATCAACCCCTCTCTCGCTACATAAACAGTACTAGCAAGGCTTACAGCTGAGATTATAGTTGGTTTATACATTGTTCATCACAGAGGAACTAAAGATTTTATATAAAAAAACAATTTGAACTAATCGAATGTTTTTAATAAACATTTAGGCTTGAGAATTAGGGCTTTCAAAATTTGCTCAACTGTAGTTCAGTGAACACAGTTGAACTATGATGGTGTAGTAAAATACGGCTAGATGACTGAATATATCAGTTGCATTTTTTTAGCTTGATCAATTTTTGCACAGCATCTCAAAATATGGCTTTATATCACCATTATGTTAAATCAATTATTCATCTCTCTTGAGAAATTCGTTGACATAGCAGGTTTGCATCTTTCACATTGACTTGAGTCATATATATCTTAATGATAGGGCAGCGGTTCTGATGATTATATCATAAATTTTTAATGTTTGATAAGTATTTTTTTTATTCCGAGTTAAGGACAAGTTTTCATTTTGCCACTACATTGATTGTCACGAATTAAAAATAAAATCATTTGGGTCTTCCATCTAATTTTCAGCAAATAAAACATTTCATTGTACTGGGATTTGCCAAAAAAAAAAAGGTTTAAAAAAAAAAAAGCTAAACTGAGCATGAACTTAATGAACTACTGGAAATTTCTGAAGCACAAGAAGAACAACTGATTTGTAACTCATCCACAATCTTGTACTTACAAAATGCTCACAATTCTCTCTATTTGTTTCTAATATCATCGGAAGCCATCTGGACTCACAACTTAACACTTGTTATAAAAGCAACGTCTGTTGCTGTAGTTATCACAGAGGCGTGAAAATACTTGATGTTAAACTTTAATACTTGCTAAATCTCCATGGTGTTTGAACAGGTGTGGAAAGCTTTATTGATCCACATCTGGACTTGACGCCAGTCAGTTAGAAAAACAGGTCACTCTTGTAATGGCTCTGGATTTTTCTTGAGAGATGTGCATTTTCTATAATTTTAAAATTATTCATGTTCTACTTCATCATAAGATATTATTTTTATATTTTATTACTCAGATACCATCTTACACATAATTTAGTTTTTACAATTTTTTTCTCATATTTTAGCCCAGACAGAAAACTTACTCTATTATACAGGCACAAAAATTGTTGTCTTTAGAGAAACCTGCCATAGAATTTTAAGCAGTGTTATTTTAATTAGAAATATTTAAAAATTAATGGTTTATTCTATTAATATTTGTGATTTGGTTTCATACAGAGGTATAATTAAAACAACAAAGTTTTGTCTGTCCTGGTGGATTCATTAGATCTTAACATTCAACCATACTAGCTAGACTGCTTTTATAATGGTATTTAAAGTGGAAAAAAAAAAACTGGGGAGCAAAGCTAAAGAAAAAAAAAAGGAGAACGGGATTGTAGACAATATTAGTAGATTCAGCTGTCATTCATTTTTTCTGTGAATATAAGAGAAAGGTTAAAATGAAATTCAATTTGATTCATCTTCATAACTATACAGCATGTGGATAGAAGAAAAAAATTGAAATTGAAATTCAATTCACTTTATCCTCACATTCATACTGCTGGTCATGTCAAAATAAATGACGGAGAGCAGAGAAAATTTAATGGTATTATTATTTTATTATCATTTAATCAACGTCAAAATCTTCTAAGAGATAATCATTCTTGTATTTCATTTCTCTTGCACCTACAAATTATAAATTTTTTTGTAATATCACACAGTGAGAAAAAAAAACCTCTAAAGTTATTAACATCAATGAAACTTGCATACATATAAAATTTCAAGTGCTATACCAATGAAATATTCATTCAAGTATTTCCACAGAGAGGTCTTTCCAAACTTTTAATTTTTTTTTTTTTTTGATACTGTAGCTTAGTTCTAAACACCTGTCAAAACTTCCTTGTACCCAGGAAGAAAGGTAAGAAATTTCTCTTTTTTTTTCAACATTCAAAGATGTTTATACTTCATTCAACAGTTTAAAACTACTAAGGACTTTATACTAAAACTTAAAAACTGAATACCATTATCTTGCAACCAGGCTGGGTGAGAAGATATTGATTTTTTGAAATTCGAAGATGTTCATGATTAATACTTCAACAAAGCTTGCCAAAAAATGTCTTGAACCATGGCCAGATAAGAAGGTTTTAATACTCTGAACATTTTTTTTTTGTTTTTTTTTTTATTTGTCTTTGTTTCTTTAATATAACAGTTACAAGTAGCTTTTTGAATTCTCAGGTGATTTATACTACTTTTCAGGTTGTTTGAAACAGAAAGAAAAATAAATCAAAACAGAATTTCAAATGTTTTTGGGATTTTATTCTTGCTATTCAAACTTACAGCACTTGACTCACATGGACTGGAAGTTGAGAAACAAACATTTGAGTGTTTAACAAGAGCACTGAGGGCTCATTCTTCCTCCATGGGAATTGATATTTCTACTAATTTAAGAGAAGATTCAGCAACTGTTAAAGAAAATTTCTATGAAAAAACATCGATTGTAATTAGGCTATGGGTCTTTATTTTCAATGATAAATTGGACTTATATTCATTTTAAGAACTATGTTCTGCTTCCTGCAGGGTACCGATTATTGCTTCACACCCATCTTATAAAGGAAAGCATGGGTTAATAGTCATCAGTTTCGCAGTTATCTCATGAAATCTTAACATTCAAGTTTCATTTTAATTTAGACCATATCCTGATGACCTACCTATAATGTTGAGCTTGCATAGTGGACAGGTACGAGCTCTCACTAGCCATGGGTCCACACATCTAGTATGGAAAGTGTGCGAGCACGGTAGGATGCGTAGTTTCTAAAGTGGAGGAAAAAATTCAACATTAAAAATTGGTATTCTATAATTTCTTTAAAAAGATTTGATGGGTAGATATAAGAAGACTCAGCTGCTAGTCATTTTGTCTGTGGATAAAAGAAAAGGTTAAAAATGAAATTTTAGACCTATACAGCATATAATTTATAATTCATAGTACTATAAAAGTGGGGTAAACCACAAATGAATAAAAAAAATTTAAAAAAATATCAATGTTTATATACAACCCACACAGACAGCCAAGAACACTTAAAATGCATAAGTAGGATTAGGATTCTATTAAAAGTCGCATTGAAATTAATATTATCAAGACCTTTGATACAGAAAGCTTGCCTACCAACAGACCCATGAGTACTGAAGCTCTCAGGTTTATAACAGACTCTGTGTTAAAAAAAACCTTAGCTTATCGTGTCTTAGAAAACTAGGCAGACACACTAAACAGATCAAAATAGCAGAGAAATCATGACACACTCTTTGAATTAATCAAGCAACCTGTGTGGCACTGCACTGCATTAAAATAACACAGGAAAAGTTTTTGAATTTTCTACAAAATTAAGAATACAAAGAAAATTCAGTTATAAAAAGTAAAGAATAACAGCTGATGATTTCTTAAAACAGATACTAAAAGTGAAGTTGATCTCAAGAAAGCCTTTTAGTTTTTCAGGTTTTTTTTTTCAAATGAACTGGATGAACTATTTAGTTATAGATTCAATGTTAAAAATACTATAATTCTATCTAATTTTAATATATTGACCTCTGTTGTAGATGTATCAATACAATATTATGAACATATGTGAAACTTGAGCAATTTGCTCAAGACATACCTAAGTGTCAGGCAGTGTCATCAATGACAGGCTGACAAATCATAGGTTCAAAAAATTTTAATGGGCTGCTCAACCTGATAAATTAGATAACGTTAAAACGTTCCTTACCTGCTTAGACAGAAAGTCGTCAAGGCAAATTGCACAAGTGTCCAGGCCTGAAGATCTTGCTTCTTTATCATACTTGGTGGTCTTCATCATGGCAAGTGCTTGGTGGGCTGCTTTGCGAAGGCTTGACTGAGGAATGCAGCACACAGCTTTTATGGGTGGACTAGAAGAACACAGCTATGAGCTTGAAAAATTGATTTTTACATCAAGGAAGTATTATATTATGAAAATAAAGGTCAATCAATCTATTTCACACCCCAGCTCTTTTTCATTAATAAAAATTCAATGTAAGGGTTGGTTGTTTTTTTTTTTTTTTTTGGGGGGGGGGTGGGGGGGAGGGTTCCAAAAAATAAGGGGGAACTACAATGCCCCGTAATACAACATGAATATCTTTAACTATTAATAATGCCTTTAAATGGTTTTATAGACATATCATTGTGTTGTCGTTCAAAGATATCAAAATCTTTAGGAGGAAGGAAGTATTTAAATGCTAGTATTAGAAGCAAAAAGAATAACATAAAAATTTGTTTATTTGAAGCAGTTTACTAAAAGCTTGGGTAAAGATGCTGATTGATAGAGACATCTATACAAGCCAATTGCAGACACAGCTTTTGATAGACATATGTCTCCTTTTTCTTTCCTGCATGGCTGAACATAATGACTCCACTGACCTCTTTTTCATCATCCGCTAATGCCCAAACACTGTCTATTAGCCGCGTCTTGACTCCTGTCAGCAGAATGATGAAGAGAATGCAGGCATAGAAACACTGCCAGAACTGGTTCGGATCAGCCTATGAAGGAGGAAATGGACACTTCTCTTTAGCAGTGATCGCACTAGTTAAAATATTTCCATCAATCCATTTTTTTGTCAAAGAGGGAAGAATCAAAAGAGGAGGATATACATAGAAAAAAAAAAGAAAGTGAGATAGCTTAGAGAGAAAGAGACAGAACTAGACAGATTACACAAAAGAGAGAAAGAGACGCTGACTGAGAGAGAGTGGAAGGAAGTCAAAAACAAAGACTGGGAGAGAGTAAAAGTAAAACCACTATGGTACCATAGAATTTTTATAACATCATTATATGAATATTTCTCAAAAAGACCCTGACCATAATGTCGGGAAGCATTTATACCAATAATATAGTTTGAGGTCTGAAACATAAATCAAAATAAAGCATTAGACCTAATGAAATGCTTTAGGGTTGACCTAAGCATGGCTCATATAAGAGTTTTTATACTCCCAAGTGTGCTGTTTTTACCTTGCCCTTCTGTGAGCGATCTTGCTGGCCTAGGCACACAACACCTCTACCGCCTGGAGCTTTACCACAAGTTGACCACATGGTGAAGGTGGGCACTTTCTAGAGGATAGAATTCAATGCAGTATAGAAAATCGGCTTTGGGTATTGCAATAGATGTATCAGCTTCTGTGGCCAGAGCTTCAAAGTAAAATTATACTATTTTTAATATCATATTTCTCACCACAACACTTGTGAGACCAGAAAAAAAAATTTTGTTTTCATACTTTTTCAACCAAATATGTCTTAGATCCTGGCTTTTTTTTTTCACTCAAGCTTTGATGTGAACCCCTGTAAATACACAGCTGCAACGGTGTTAGAATAGACCAGAATGGTGAATTAGCGAACACTTTAATTGTTAAATTCATTTTCCAATTTGAATCCCTGCATTTACATGAGAAAGAATGGTTTGATTTTAAAAAAAATCTATTTGAATGTAGAATACATTTCTGAAAGCCAATAAACACAAGTGATCTCTTGCCATAGTGAGGTAGAAAAGGGCAGTTAGAAATATACTTACCAGAAGCTGAGCATTGGGACGACTTGAGTTTATTTTTACAAAAATCTTCAGAGTCCTATAAAATAACAAAAAGCATTTGCATTTTATTACAAATGATAAATTTTCCTGCATTCTTTTCAATAATATATATTTGCGAATTTTTTTCTTCTATAAAATTTCAAGACATGAACATACTATTCTATTAAAAAAAAAACCTAAGAGATCACGATAATAACAATCGATACTATTAAGAGCTTAGAATAAAAGGAGATTTATTTATGTTAAGAAACAGTAATATCTTTTATTTCCATATAAAGTTATACAGTATACTAGAAAAATTTTTAAAAATGAGTAATAAATTTCACTGACCAACAAAACACAAAAATTTAAATCATTCGGTTTAAAAAAGACAAAAACAAGTAAGCTTCACTTAAGCAGAACTAACACAAATGAAATATAATTTTTGCAAAAGAAGAGAAGGCTTAAATGCTTAATAATAAAACTGAAATTCTGCCAATGTACCTACCATATCAGGTTCATCAAGCTGGCGATGTTTTCACTATTGTCAACCAGAACAACTGGTTTGGATACCAGCTGTGTTACATCCAGCTTTGGAAAATAAAATCATAGTTGTTTCATCTTACAAACAACCTGTATCACTAATAGTGAGGATAAGGGTGTTGTCTATAGAGAAATCAACAGGCATCTTCAATATTCTATTCTGTCCATTTATTGATCATTTGCCATATGTTTGAAATGCTTTAGAAAGAGGGTAGTAAATTCAAAATAGGAGTCTAAGACTAGTAAATGGTGCGGGCATACATTGTACAAAAACTCAAGATTAAAAAAAATCTAAATCACATATAATCCAGGAATTCTTTGGTTTTTTTTAATCTTTGCATCAGTTTTTGTTTTAAACACGATGAGATAAATTCTCAGACAAATATTGCTGTGTTTCATTGGAGAGAATGGCCGTGAGAGTTTAACATCTTTAGCAAACAGATTTGCCAGGTTTGTTTGAGGACTTTTTCTTGTAGCTGCTTTTTGTTGCTAATCTCTCAGTCAATTCAAAAGTGTTTTTTTTAAAATTCTGATACAATGGTTTATAGAAATTTATCAATGAATTGAACCAGACATTTAATCAAATAATGGAGATATCAAGCAAATAAAAATATAATGTTATTGCTGTGAAAATTTGTATGCCAAGTAGTAAAAAGAAATCATCCTTGTTCAAGAAGTGAGAGAAATTTTACAAAGGTAATAACAGATAAAAAAAAAGTTAAAAGAAATAAAAGTTTTAATCATTTTGTTCAATTTTATGATTAAATTTAAGGATTCTATACAAGAAATACATGTATTCAAAACTTTAGGTACTATAAAATGTAAGATTCATCTAATGTAAAGATTACCTCTCCTATAACTGCTTGGTTAAGGCTCAAAATGATGATTGCTGAGGCACCAAACATCAAAGCATTTTTTACCTTTAGGGACAAAAAGAAGCAAACAAATACTTAATTCTAAGTTGTAATAAATCAAAAAATAAAAATATTATAAAACAAAAGGATTAAAACAGACAACAATATAATTTTGTCATGAATTTGCTTAGATGCAAGTCTATACATGTATAGATAAAATGCAAAAAAAAAAAAAAAATTGTAAATACAAGGTAACAAGCTAAAGCAGAAACTCAAAACATTTCTATGACAATTCACTCTCACCCTATCAATCACCAGTGGACAATCATCATTGCCACCAGTTCCTTCTGAAATGCGGATAACACCCACCCAGTTATGAGGGAGCCTAGCAAACCCTCCTTCATCGTGCTTTCCACAGTTATCTGTAGGAAGCTGCAATCAGTGAAGAACATAAAAACTTTAGGCACACATTTCATACAGGTCATTCTTTAAAAGCTTTGATAAAACTAGATCTTAGATGTTGTATTTAGTTTTTCAGAACTGGGTAACGGTTTTGCTGATTCCTTTCAGATTGTTTTTAAATTTAAGCAGCCCTTGAAGTTTATCACTGTATAAGCCAGTCCAATTTACCTGAACCCCTCACAACATTGGTCAAAAACAACTTTTTCATTGCCTTATTCATTACAAATTTTTTATTTACAATCATCTGAATCCACTAAACAGCTGGTTCCTGTATATCAAGTGTTCTGTGGATTCAGTTATGTTCAACTGCTGTAGAAGAACAGTTTGATATTCAAAGATCTGACACTGAAAACTGAGAAACGTTTCAAAAAGCTGAGCAAGTTGTGTAAGCCTAACTGGTTCACTTACCAAATGTAGCTGGCCCTGAGCATCTTTTCGACTACCAGAGGCCATAAATCGGCCTTGTAGTTCAGCTAGAACATCAGAGATATCTTGCTTATTTGCAATGCAACCCACGCTGGCATCTCCGTTATTATCTGGTAAAGTTTCCCCCGTTTCGCACGTAGCTCTAGATCTAGACCTTGATATTGGGGATCCAAGCCTGGATTTTTGGAACCTCGACTTTACATTGTGGACTTCAATAGATGCCTCGTGATAATTGATATCCGAGTCTATACTAATATGAGCATCAAGAGGATGGACATAAATTATGCAAATACACATCAAGCATATGCATAAAATGTTTCTCTTGAAAGATTTACAGCTATGCAATACTGGAATGCCCAGGACGACTGCAATAAAAGACGCCATTGTTGTTGTTGTCATACATAGCCCTTTTTCTTCTCAGTTGCAAGAGAGCAAGAAACGCCCATTGAGAGCTTCCGTTGATAGAGTAAACAACTTTCGTTATTATGTCGATGTCGCCACTGCTTGCAATCATTTCCTCAGACTCTCTTAAAGGCAATCTAAAACCTTATTGATGTGCAATTTTTCACATCCAGTGACACCAATTTCGTGAAAGCTTTAAATCTAAGGTATGTCATTTTTCACTCGGGGACCATTGTCTTGTAATTAAAACGGGGTAACTTATTGACATCTTTTAACGTTTTTAAGTTAATTAGTATTGACCTATTGTAAACTTAGGGGCCTTGAGTTTAACCTTCTTCCGATATTTAAAAAGATCTTTGACTCCACATAGTACTACTTCAAGAGATATAAATCAATAAAAAGGCCTAAAGATATATTGGTACTATTGCTATCTTACCCCATTTCTTTTAGGATATTAATAAAGGTTGTTTTTTTTTTAATGTGTTATGCTATGTAAAACAATTCTGCATGTTTTATTTCACATGAATTAATACTTTTAGAGATTTTTTTGTGAAATCCAGATATTTGTTTTGTTTTGTTTTGTTTTTTTTTTAATGAGGTTACTTAGACTTAATTTTTCATGGTTTATTTGGGTTCATTTTGTAGAGAAAAGAGTGTAAGAGTGAATTTTTACCCCTGGATCGGTTTGGAAAACTTGTGTATCAAATTCTAATTATGAAAATCATATTTTTCATACAGACCTGACCAAGAATGGCCTCCAACAGTGATCTAAGCAAAGGAGAATATCCGTCTGATTTGGATGATAAATCTCAGAGTGTGGGTAAGGCATGTAAAAGGTGGCACCTGGAAACACAATCATATTTAGAGCAGAGAACACTTTGGCCAAAGCATGGCCAGCACATTCTTGCACAATTTGATGAAACATCAGTTGTTGTGTACCAGGCTTTCAAGAAATCAATAGCTGCATTTGCTGTGGAAAATCAGAGGTAAGGGTGATTATGGATAAGACAAACTGAAATGAGTGACTATTTCCACCGAACACTGGTTATTGCCTTTTAGGCCTGAGGCATAAGAACGAATTTTTATGTAAAAAAAAAACAAAGATATTTAGGGATAGAGCTGGTTTTATAAAGTTTCCAATTTTTTTCACCATAAAACTATGCATAATGCTATTTCATGACAGACAACGTTTCTTTGATATATATATATATATATATATATATATATATAATATATGCTTAATTGTTTACAAGGTCTTTTTTATTCTTTGATATATATGAATGTGTATTGTTTTTCTGTTGACTTTTACAGTGAACCTGTTTATTTGTTAGTGTGAGGCGCTAACCTCGTAGATTTGTATTAGACAACTTTTAAAGAGAGACTGAAATCTAAGCTGACTGTATTAGTGTTAACAAAGCTCATACGTCAAGTTGCTGGACAAAAATTTCACCAGTTTGAAAACT
The DNA here is from genome assembly GCA_033675545.1 of Elysia crispata. NCBI lineage: Eukaryota > Metazoa > Mollusca > Gastropoda > Plakobranchidae > Elysia > Elysia crispata. The sequence continues at coordinate 340,924 of JAWDGP010001912.1, forward strand.
CTTAAATTCAGACACTTTGCCTCAATATTTAGACTGCCCTGTTCACTGTTCTAAGAATGAGCATATTTTGAAAGCCTGAACTCAAAAGTGATAAAGTTTATTTTTGAGGTTATTGGATACATTAAATACTATTAAACTCATTTTGATGACATACCTTTAAACCGTATTAAATGATAAAGTTGCAGTTAAGAAATCTGAGAAAAGGGAGAGCATAGAGAATATATATATATGACTTCCAAACTTACATGATAGTTTGAAACACAAGTTGAGCCCAAATACTTAAAGTCACTAATTCATAAGTCACTGATATTCATATTTTTAACTCTGCTAGGCCTTTGAAAGTAAGATAATTATAATGATCACTTTGTTTTTAAACTGAGGACTTAAGATGTGAACAAGGTCCACCAAGAATTTGAATTTTTTTAAGTGCTCTGTTGGATTCAGGGCTACCCCTGAAATGAATTTATGAAGGAGCTTTAATTTTTATGTCAATATTGTGTTCTTTTTTTTTATCACACACATGATCTCATGGCGCAATCAGTTTAATCAGATACTTTTGTGAATCTTTATATTTTTTTTATAAATTGACGTTCAAGCAAAAAGGGTATATACATGAGGTCGTATACACTTGTTTCATGTGAAAGGTTTTATATAAAGACAAAGAAGGCTCATGGTACCTCATATGCAAGGCATAATTGTTTATGAAATTTTTATTAATAGTAAAGAGTAGTACCTACCATAGTAAATTTTTTTTAGGGAAAATATTTGATAATTTTTTCAGAGCAAAAAGGATATGGACCTTTAGAAGGCATCTGAAGTAACAAAGTTTTGTACTTCATAGGCAGAAATAAATTGCTGGAAGAAATTTCATACTAATAACTGCTTACTGCCAATATTTTTAAATCAAGATAAATAAGATATTGATGAACACAGATTCTTATCCACTTGAATAATAATGTCCATCAAGGTTTGGTGGTCCTGATTATAACCCTGATCGCATGTCATGGATCAAGACAAATTTTATGTGGATGATGTATCGCTGTGGCTGGGCTCAGAAAACTAACCAGGAGAGAGTTCTTGCAATCAGAATCTCGCGTGAAGGATTTGAGGACATCTTGTCAAAGGCTTACACTGCCTGGGTAAGGGTAAATTAAATAATCATTTGCTTATGAGAGCACCTGAAACTTCATTCCGTTGAAATGAGTATTAAATTTTTTGTTTTATAATAAAAAGCAAGCTTAGACTTTTTAGAAATATGTATATACATATATATTTTATATTAATTTTGTGTTGAACAGAAGCAACCAGAATTAGTCTAGTTAATAAGTTTGTTGAAATCTGCAGATACCTACTGTTGCAAGTTGTACACTTATTACAAAGTCTATACAAAAACCTGGTGATGGTTGGTCCTCATTTTCATATATACCACATGCACATAAAAGAAAATAAGGAAAAAAAATATAAAATTATGTTTATTCTTGTACATGCCCATTATTTCTTTCATTAATTCTGTCCCCCAATGGCAGACTGACGTATCTGACAAAAACCTGTTTTCTAATTTGTTTTCATAAACTGGCTATTTAAAGTTATATCCAACTTGAGTAAATAGCAGATTGACGTATCTTCATTAGAACTAGAAGTTTTTTTTACTTGTCAAATCGACGTATCTGTAGTTTTTATGCTGACGTTCAAATTTATTTTTCTCGAAAACGCAAAATCTGCAGATCTATACGTCAATTTGCCTTTGGGGGCAGAGTTACATACATTTAATTCCTAATGAATGAGATTATGGCCTCAACTTATCAGCTCCATAGTGCTGAGAGGTGTAAAAGAACTTTTCAGAAACAAATTGATTCATACAAAAAATCATTTTGTGATAAGAATTTAATGATTCATGAGGCTTTAATTGCTCCTGAATTATTGTTGCTGCCTCATAATTACTTTTAATAAATTTTAAATAACACTCTTGCTATTCAAATATTTTCAGAGGCAAAAGAATGAAGGACTTCAAACAACTGACATCGAGGTGCGTCTTCAGTGGGATCCCGATCATGATCCTCATGGGGGAAAGCTTGAACGCCGTGCAATTCAGCTTGGACTCAAGGGAAAAGTAATGCAGTTTTCTCTTGAACTTTGTGGTTTTTTTTCTTTTTTAAAAAAAAAAATAGGTTTATGAAACGCATCATAATTTATCATTCATGTTTTATTTTCACCCATGAATGTAATATTGATCAATTATATATACAATCAACTCACTTATACATTTTTAAACCAATATTTCCCTTTGCTATTGCTTCATCTACTTTCACCATCCCTGCTCTCGCACCTGCCTCCACTTCTGCATTCATTTTCTTTCTCCTGCTATTCCTTTTACTTCCTCTTCCTTTTCACCTGGGGATCCTTTATTTTCTTTCCCTACTGTCTCTCACACACACACATATTGTAAGTATTTTTTTAGATTCTTATGAACTACTTTGAAGAATGGATTAAACGATCTCGAAGATTAAAACATTGTTCCATTTTCTTTTCTCCAGATTCTACATGCTTTTGCCAAAGACTTCATAGTGAACATAAATGACATTACAGACTTTGTGAAGGAGCAGTATACTATTTTGCAAAATCAAGGAGCCAAAGCTTTACTTTCACCAAAGGAGAGAATTTTTGTTCCTTCTCGTGATAAAACTTGCAGTGATATTGGCTTAGACTATATGCCTCAGCAGACTGTAGTATCGTTCACATCATAGTGCTAATTCCCTTGGAAATCTTCATTTTCTTTGTCATTTGTAGGTACTCGTAGAACCATAAATTTATTTTATATATAAATAAATGCTGATCTCAGAGACGATATGCAAAACAGGTATAATAAAATTCTTTTTTTTTTTAATGTGCAACCACATGAAGCACAGCTATGATGGTAGACTATGTGCCTCAGCAGACATTAGTATCTTTCATATCATAATGTTAATTCCTTCAGAAAATCGTCATTTTCCTTGTCATTCATAGGTACTTCTGGAGCCAAAAGTTTGTCTTATATATGTACTAAATATGCAAAAGGCGTATTGCAAATTTCTTTCACCTTTTAAACTGCAACCATATGAAGCACGGCTTTGGTGGCAGACTTACAGGCTACCTGATACTAATCGGTGACAAAATGATATATTATGAAAATAATACATTTCGAATGGATACAAGCTTAATGCAAAAATGTACCTATTACATTGAACGTTAACTGTAAGGAGAAAGCTATAATTAAAGATGCTTAAGGATACTTAACTAATTCACTCCTCGGGTATATTTTATGTGTGGACCCAAGCAAATATGAGCTGCACCGCTAAATTCGCATAAGATGGACTGAATTTGATAATAACGCTCAAGTTATCTGCCTAAAACGATGTAAACAACTGGAAAGAAAGTCTTCAATACTCAATTTGGACATGCACAGATGTGTATATCTTCCGTGAAATTTATCACTTCGCAAAATTAGAATGAAATTGTAAGCTGGTAAAATTTGCTTATGGGTGGGTTTTAAAATGAATATGAGCCGCTAGATCTGGCTTAGAGAGAATTAGTTATGATACAACTCTTTAAATATTAGGCTTTGTGTGAAATGTTTGAAGTTTCCATACTTTGCACATCGTGAGGAAAGACATTTATGAATTTCATTCAAAACTGTATTGTTGTTGTTGCTATTTTTAGAGATCATGTGACTGTATTTTTTTATCAGGTATAACAAACTATAAGGCTGTGTTAGAGCATTTAATCATATCTTTTGTTTTCAAATGGATTTATATCCATTAAATTTAGAAGCTTATTTCTTTTGAGAGGCTTTGAACATTCATGTATAATTTTAAATGTATTTGATGTTCGTCTTACCATTCAAACAACGGTGGTGAATAATAGCCAAAATCCTTTTTCCTCACCTTATGCTAATTTCTAACCTTAAGCCAAGGTAGTAAGGTTATGAACAACCAATATTGAAAGTAGCTTGTGAGCTCAGACATAAGCCAGACTGAAGTCTGTATACTGCTGTATACATGTCATGTCTCCTCTGGCATCCCTCCAGCATGATGAAAATTTCAATTTAAACTCATTTTCTTTTCATTTGTTGATTGTTTAAGGAAAAACCATGATCGGATCTAGTACATGTATTAGCACAATGAACTTGCTACATGTATTAGACACAATTCATTAAAAATTCACTTATTGTATTGAGGCAAATGTCACCACTCGTCATTTTCTTTTTTGTTAATATTTTAGAACAATTCTATGCTTTAACAGACACATTTGTGGTAAATTTTTAAATCTTTAAATCTAAGCAAGCACAGGACCACATATTTCGCGGCAAAAAAGCCTGAGGTGCTATGACAATCTCAATGCTTGAAAGACAATAATATCAAGGTTTTCATTTTGACCAACATCATTTATGAAATTTATCAATGCAATCACCAACATCATCTTCAACACTTACAATGTCATCAACACCATTACCAGCATTATCAATTCTCTTTCTCCCTGTTATCTCTATCGACTTTAAACCAATGTCACTCTGTTGTTCTGTCCTCTTGTCATTACCCTTATAGTAATCATCGTATCCCTCAACGCGAAAACAAATTAATTCTCCATTGCAGCTTAACGTCACATCAAGTACAGTCGAACCTGCTTTTGTTGTCCCCTCCTTTAGTGGCTACCTGTTTTTGCGGCCAGTTGTCACCAAAAACTTTGCATTTTTTCTACATAATCTACCTCCATATAATGATCCCTGTCCAAGGCCGCCACAGCTTTGAACATTTACCTGTATATAGTGGTCAATGAAATACACCTACCATTATAAGGGCAAAAAAGAATTAAAAGTACTTCTTCCATATAAGTCTTGACAGAGAGACTTTCTGGACTTTAAATTCGCTATAGAATCAGTAGCAATGTACGTACATGTACCTGCATAACATTAACAAACAATGAAAGGTGTGACTGGCGGTCTTCCTCCGCCAGAAGCTGACACAATAAACTCTAATGAACGTCCAATACGTTGGGAAGGAGGTTTACAATGTGTATACCACATACCTTCAAAGTCTCCAGTACAGACCAACTACAAAATGTGAACTTACTTTTTTTTTATGAAATACTAGCTCTATATAGGAACATTTGTAAATCTAGCTTTTATATATGTTTATTTTTTTTTTTAATTATTATTATTATTATTATATATATATATATATATATATATATGTATATATTAACACACACAACAAATGAATTTTTATTGTACGTTGATGTCTTTTTATGTTAATGGGCGCGTCAATTTTGAATTTCCCCAAAAGGGATGGATAAAGTAAATCTTATTTTATCTTACAAGGGTTGTTTAATTATTTGTTGACATGATGAGCATACTCTTTGACAGAACAATCATGTTAGGTTCGTGGGGTATAACTAACAACAAAACAGGTAAAACAGAATCGTGGCTTTCCCTTTTTTTTTTTTTCTTTTTTTAGGGTAAATGACATTAATATGTCAAGGAGATAATTTTTATTTAATCGGTAGTTTAGAATACAACTTGTACTAAAATATCACGGCGCTTGACCTTATAAAACAAAATTCAACCAACATAATTGTAAGAAAATTGTAGCAGGTACACCGCATGAAGATGTATGCATAGATTACCACGGTATTATAAGATGACGATGGGTTCAAGGTCGCTTGAGATGACCAAGAACTGAGTCCAAGCCCTAACGGTGTGAACGCCTCTAAAACGAAGAAGGCACGCATTTTATGACGGCACGCGCCAGTCGTCATTAAATGCTTTGGTCTAATGTGGTTCCTCTCATAGTAGATCTAAAATGTTTTAATAATAGCATTACCAGTAGAACATTTTTGCAGTAAATGGGTTGCGGTGTTTATGTACTGGCGAGAAACAATACAAAGTCCTTACAGGTATAGGCGACTTGGGCTCTTCGTTAACGTGGTGTCGGTGGACCGGCTATATTTAGAGTGCTTATATCATATGACGGAGGTTTAGAGCTTACATTCTTCACCTCCTGCAATTTTTTTTCGTTTTAAATTTATTTACTTATCACCGGTATCTATCTTTGCATGGAGTATATGCAACATCCTCTTTTGCAATTGTTATACCGTTTTATATCATCTTGTTTTCCTTCTCTCAATACCTACACCCGACCCGCACTTATTCCAGAGATTAAAATAGAGACTGATGTTTATGCTAGACTTATGGCTTCCCGTTACTTTAACTTTCCCTAACTAAAGGAACTATTTGATGTATCAGTTTCTCCCCTCTCCCTTCTTTGGGCTTAATTCAACCATCTCCCTCCGTAGCTCTCTCCAGCACCCCGTTGATAGCTCGTTTCTTTCGATGGCAAGTGACTTTGAACACTTATAGTGATTACATCAAAACAAGTATTCATCTTAACTGTTTGAATGGTAAGAAATATACTGTAAATATATATATATATATATATATATATATATATATATATATATATATTAAGATGGGCCAAGCTTCGTTAGTTTTGCCACTCTCATAAATGTGAGCGCCGATAAGTGACTAAAGAAGGGTTAAATCATTTTGAACGGGCTTAATCAAACATTACATCAAATGAACAAACCAACTTGAAGTATTCTACGGTTACATGAGAAGTTTGAAACCTCCAAATAGATCGTATTTTTCCATGTGAATATTTTTACGAGTGCATTTTATTTTATTTTATTTTATTTTTTTTTATTTTTTTTTGGGGGGGTGAGGAAGGTGATTCTATTGTATTTAAAGATTTATTGACTCTTGAGTTAATTACTAGACCAACCTGATAAGTTTTCCATAACACTTTGCTTTTTTACACAGTATAGATATCCTCAGCAATGTGGTTTCGAACCTGACCTTGTTTTTATTATACATCTTATAATTGCCGAGGCAGACCTGTGTATTTTCGTAGATCTTTTAAGCGTGTATCTCTTGTGGTATGCACTGGTTTTTATTTTTATTTTATTTTGTTGTTGTCGTTATTATTCTTGTTATTATTATTATTATTATTATTATTATTATTATTATTATTATTATTATTATTATTATTATTATTATTATTATTATTATTATGGAATTGCGTTTTTCTGATCTCGCTGTCCTTTGCGCGGTTCTAGCCAGTCATAGCCTGTCAGGTGTATCGCTCTTGCAAAAGTACTGTACGAGCTGGATGTCTAGCTATATAACTTACTGTTCGCCTGAAAGGGTCTTTTTTTTTTTTTAACAAGACGCTTAGCATTTGCATTGGAAAACAGGTCATACATAGAGCTCTTTTTTTTTTTTTCTTTCTGTGCCATTTTAGAAATAATTTTTTGGGGAGGTCATTGCGATAGACAGCCAAATGAGAGATAAAGCGATGGCGCTCTTGGCTCTCTCTCTCTCTCTCTCTCTCTCTCTCTCTCTCTCTCTCTCTCTCTCTCTCTCTCTCTCTCTCTCTCTCTCTCTCTCTCCAAATCAAAAGCTGTTCTGTGCTCTTGACTGCTCCACGAAGAATCTACGGCGAATTTAACCTTTAACCTTGACCTTGGTTCCTCAAAGTTTGCCAAGTAAGGTGTTACAATTATTTAGTGAACAAGTTTTAAGAATGATATATTTTATTTGGTATGAAGTCGACAATAACTAAAAAAGTTTGATAAAAAAAATATAACTCATTTTTAAATCAATATCAACTGCAACCTATTATGATAGATTCGACAATTCTACCTGCTAAGTAGTTTGAACCATCACGTCAAAAAATATGGCAAACAAAACAGAAGGGAGGGAGGTTCAACTTCCTTTCTATTTTTAAATGTCTAGATCCAAATATCAGACGATATTAGATTCTGGTGTAAAATGAAGAACGGAGCCTGTTTGCTTTTATAAAACAGTGGCGTATCCAAAGATGTTGAAATAATTTATATGCAAATCTAGACCATTTAAAATGAGCTAAGGTACCGTAAGATTTTCTCTTTCGTACGTCTAGATTAGATCTAGATCTAGAATCTAAAGTCTAGTAGACCTAATCTAGACCTAGATTAGATCCCTGTCTAACCTAGATCTAGATCTAAAACAACAAAAAAAAGATGCCGATTGTTAGATCTAGATCTAGCTAGTTAGATTTAGGATTTTTACTTAAATTTTATCTCATTCTCACACTTGACAATCTGTTAACTGAACCCCTTTGCCTCACCCGAGCTTCTCTGGGCACTCTTACATTTTATTTGTAAGCCTACAGAGTTGTTTGCATTGCAGTCAATTATATCATGTATTTTACCACAATCTAGATCTAGATCTAGATCTAGAATAATACATTATTTAGTGATTGGACGTGCGTTTTCATAATTCTTAAGTAGCTTTTTCTCTCATGCAATCGTCTAGATTTAGATTTAGATTCTATAATTATTAGTAGCAGAGACAAAAATATTTGGTAGGACTTCCAAATGGGTACGGTGGTTTAGTAGGCCTATACTTTTATTAATATTTATAATAAGATATGATATTGGATAGGTCTATATTTTGCCTGTTGATTTTTATGGGTAATTCATTGTTAGAAACTGTAACTAAAGTTTGTCCTTCACAGGGCTGTATACTATACTCACACATGTAGGCCTAGAGGCTATGTTCACCATTTTACTTTTTAGTATTTATTTAATTAGCCTACTTGAACTAGATCTAGATCTAGTTCATTAAAAGGCGCTGTTAAAATTTGCATACAATTTCTATTTAGGACTTCTTCACAACTTCATATAGAATCTATTCACTGATGTACAGAGTAAGCTGATGATTTTGCAATAGTAATTAGATCTAGTATCTAGGAAACTAAAAAAGAATTAGGCTTCACAATTGAACGTTTCTCAACGAATTCAAAGCTTGTAGTTAAATGGGATTTTAGAGCAACACAAAAATGCTTAAGTTGAAAAGTATTTATTTGTGACGCATAAAACCATATTCATTAAGAAAATTACAAATTTAAAGCTTAAAGTGAGTTGGGCTGATAATTGCAATAATACCAAAGTTTGAATCTTCTGGTAGGCCATCATAAATTTTCTTACTTGCAAACAAAATCTATCTTATCAAATTAATTCTTTTCTCATCTTTAAACCAATTTATATCTAGATTTAGATGTGATTTAGGTATTGGAGATCTTTATTGACAATCTTTCAATGGCCCGATAATTACTTTTTCACCTCCCATTACTTTGAAGTCTTGTGAAGGATAGTGACCAGAGACTTTGCTCATATCTAAGGTTGAAACAGAGTACTGGTACAAAGTCAGTAAATGGAAAGCTGGTAGTGATTAGGAGAGGGGAAGTGGCAGCAAAGAGGAGAATTTTGGAGAAAATGAATCACAGGAGGTGGAGAACATGTTCTTAGAGAGATAAGATAACAAACAAGAGAAATTCAGCCAACATCTTATTGGGTGCTGGAATCCCTGCTTAAGGCGAATGCAAGAGGTAGCCAAGTGATAAAATAACTATTTCTGTTCTACCAAATAGCTAGTGGTCTAAAAGAAATTCATTAAAATATGTCTGATACTTGATAGTAACTGCAACTACTGGGGGCTCTGAAACTTCTTTTTAGCTCTCTTGCAATGAAAAATCATTGTAACATCCATGTGAGGAATGGTTGTGGACCCTCTGCAGCTTTGAAAGAAAGAGTTTATTATGTATTCAACATACACTCTATCTCTTTGCCATCCTCTCTCATTATTTTCAATGCATTTGTTCTATACACTAGGTTTGGACCTGATGAGACAAGGTCATCTCATCACTCTCTTTCAATATAAGTAGATTTAATTCTGGCATTTTTTTTAATCCTCTCCTTTCCTTTAAACTTTCCTTCAAACGTTGTTCACTTAGCTTACCAGAGGCTGTCTTTCATTTCAGTATCTCATCCATTTATAAAAAAAAAAATAGAGAGGGACTAATAAAGCTATGCTATTGCATCCCCCATCTGCTTTTCTTTCAGTTTTTCAAATATTTTTCTTTTGTTTTTCATTTCTAGATCATATTTCATTAGAAAAATTGGAAATTTCAATCAAGGCCATATTAAGTACAAAATCTGTTTTAATAAAGACCACACTGACTAGAAAAATCGTGATTTTTTTTTTTTCAAATTTAGAAAAAAACTGCATGAATGCTTACATTTATTATATTAGTGCACATCCTGCAAAATTGAGATGATTTTAAAAAAGTTGAATTTTATCTTTGGGAGATATATCAATTATCTTTTTTGTGCAATATTGTCATCAGTATTATAGTTATATTGGCTGCACTGCTTCTAAACAACCAAATTTTATTAAACATCCCTTAAGTTTATTTGATCTTACAATTTTTCCTGTTCTTTTCATCTTTAAAATTAATATAGTTGATAATCAATTATCATTCAAACGGGTAAATAAAACAATTTTGGCAAGTTCAATTTTTTATGCATCTATCTATATACATGTATTTATCTGTGCAAAGTATTACTTTTCAGTCTTTCTTTTTTACTTTCACCCAGTTTTGAAAGAGAGAAATCAATGCCTTCATGTGCTTTCTTTTACAAAAATAACGCTTATCAGAATTGGGTCATCTTCAAGGTGAGAAGACAGCTATAGCTATGGATTCAGATGAGAGTCAGATAATCCCTCCGGGAAGGGATATGGACTTGGATAGGGATATTCTGGTAGACGGGTTTCTTGCTCTCTACGAAGAGTGTACCCATGAAACCCTCATGAGAAGCAAACCTATTTCATCTTTTGTACAAAAATGTAAGTAAAACTGATGTAAGTTGCAAATATTTTCAAAACTTAGACCTTTGACTGCTTTGATGATTATAATTATAAATCTTCCTGGTTTTGATTTTTTGAATTTGAGGCTTTATGATAATTTCTTTTTTGGATATATTTTTGCAATTTGTGGAACAGTATTTAGCCATATATCTTTTATCATCATGGCTAGTGCAACATATTCAGTGGCATATCACAAAAATAATTTAGAAGAATGAGTGTTATTATAATCTTAATTCAAGATATTTTATATATTTTTGCAGAAGGCTATTTAGCATTTCAAGCTCATAACAAAGCATTAATGGTTGTAATAATAGTACTTTCATGAAAATTATTTCATATTGCGTATGGAATTAATTTTTTTGCTTCTTTTATTTGACTGTCCACCAAAAGAAAAAACTGCATGGAATTAGAAATTCATTTGGCTTAAGCATGCTTTCTCCTCAACAGGTCTCTAATATGCTAATCTTTACAATCTTTATAAATGAAATAAGGTTCATTTACCATCAATTTACATATAGATACTTTGAAAATGAAAGTATTAAAACTGTCTTATGACACTGCAGATAAATATGAATTGGGATATATTCAAAATCTGTACTGCTCTTAGACTAAACTGTTTGTCTTTTTGACAACAGTACACAAATTTTTTTGTGTAGATCTCTGTTTTATCTTATTTAATTCAATTCACAGTCCAGCCTGCAATTATTCAAACCAAAACAAGAATGATGAAGGCATCAGACTTTGAAGTCAAAGCAGTCATTGGTCGCGGCCACTTTGGGGAGGTCCGGGTTGTGAGGGAAAAGACTAGCAACGCTGTGTTTGCGATGAAGGTCCTCAGAAAATCGGATCTTTTAAACCAGCCAGAGGTTATTGCTCATTTGAAAACCTTAGATTAAAATTTTGATGTAACTTTAAGTTTAACAAAAGTCTTTCATACCCTAGATCAATTAGTGTATAATTTCACCTTTAGTAATGTTGAGTGTTTGTGGGTTTTTTTTTCAATTAAATTCAACTATGGATATTTTTATTCCATTCAAATTCCATGTGATGCCAAAATCGTGTTGATGGCTTTATTCCAAAATATTTTCATGGTTTGTAAGTGCAAAATCCAATGCATCTCTCATATTTTGTTTTTAAGCAAGCCTATAACTTATAATATAAATGAATATCTTAGTTTTGTTAAATATTTTCTTTGATTTCACTAGATCTCATTTTTTGAAGAAGAACGCGACATAATGGCAACCAACAAAAGCCCTTGGATAACTCAACTCCATTATGCTTTCCAAGACGCAACCAATCTTTATCTAGTCATGGATTTCCATGCAGGGGGAGATTTACTCTCCCTTCTATCAAGGCAAGAGCTCCTACATTGTTAGAAATGCTTTATAATTATGTATAAAAAGTATTTTTTTCCTTTTTGGAATATTGCAGCTTGACTTTAATTCAGAAATAGATATTTGCGTATTAACCTCTTTGGTTAATTTGATTTTTTTTTTGTGGTAATTAATATGGACTGTCAGCTTTAAAATTTGAAGCGCAAAAAAATGCATGAAAACCAGACAACAGGAATTAAAGTTAAAACCTAAGGAAAGTAACTTTTTTTTTGATGCCTCAGCTTCTATTAATGCATGATCAGAACTAGGGGCAGTTTCGATAGAACTTGTTCTAGACTTAACAATGCCATGAACATGGTGTCTCAGTGTCAATGAATTAAGACTATGTCACTTATATTTCAAGCTTGCAGCAAAGGAGTTACATTTGGACCCTGCACAATAGATTTGGTATTGTCTTTGAGATTATTTTGCATGAACTGTGTCTTCATTTTTATTGAAACAAATTTTTATTATTTTCTGTTAGTCAATAAATAATTCAAGATAAAATTTACTAATTAACTATTTTTTTTTAGATTTTAAAATATCAATTTGAATAAGCCTGTAACTTAAATATTCATTCCCAAAAGCTTCTAACAGATTTGTATGTGAATTTTGTGGAGTGGAGTATAAGACTAATTTTGAATATTAATAAATTTATTTTTGCGTAGATCCTGGTTTATAGCTTTCTTTTATTGTATATGATAAAAAAGTGTTTTGCAGTAATTTTTTATCCTCCTATTCAGTTTCTTCTGTTTTTGTCTCAAGTTCTGAAAAATAAGCTTGCCCTTTCATTTTCAGGCATGACGATATCTTTGAGGAGGATTTGGCGAAGTTCTACATAGCTGAAATGGCAGTTGCTATTAACAGTCTGCATGAAGCAGGATATATTCATCGGTAACACCAAGAGCATTTTACAAGTCTGAAAACTCATATTATCAGTTCTTAGAGTATGTCTTAAAGAGTTTTGCTATGGCTTTCTCTTGGATTTTACCCCTCAGGTTTGGCTGCATAGCAAAATTTAAGTAAGAATGAAAGCATTTAAACACTATGTATTATTCACTATATAGATTTATATAAGCACACACATATACACAGACCTGCCATTCATACCGATTTAATAGGAATCATTCCGATTTTTTATGCAATTTTGGTCCGTTTCCGATTTTCCGAATATTTAGGAAATATTCCGATTTTTTTTCCAAACTAAGTTTTCATCTCCACAATGAAAAACATTTTCAGTTTTTTTTTTAAATTAGACCTACAAATCGACAGACAGTCTTCACAAAAGAATAAATACGGACGATATAGTTATAATATATCAATATTGTTTTTTATTATATATTATCAAATGTGGTGTGGAAATTGATATTAATATTTTAGTCGTAACTGTCCGGAATATTCATTATGCGGAGTTGTTTATTTTATCGTCTGCGCTACCTTCTCTCTATCTTCACATCCGGTCTTTGCCGTTATTTCCAATGAAGGATTATTCTTATTTTATTTTCTAAGAGTAATTTCTTCTACAGGACAGCGCTTTTTTCATCTAAATCTTGTTAGTTATCAAGATCGATTGAGAAATCCTAAATAGAGCTAGAGTAATTGTAGGTCTGTGAAAAGAAAAGTCTAGATCTGATAATAGGCCTAAGAAGTTTTATTCGGATGCAAACTTAACAATCTGCACAAGATCTATGATTTTGATCATTTCATCTAATGTAATTTTTTTACTTAAATTGACCTGTTTCTCAATGAAGTTATTGAACAATAGATTGGATTACGCTCTTTAATTTATTTATAAAATAAAATGATACAATTTTCCAGCAAATTGTCAATTTGCTCCCCATGAAATATCTGGTTACATTTTCAACAGCTGAATCCAGCAACATAAGATTTTTAATTTTCCGAATCAAGTGTGAGAAAGGTCTATACACCATGTAGAAAAAATTATGTAAAATCAGAAAAGAGCATCAAATATGTCATTTTTTAATCCTTTCAGTAAGGAGTACTTTACTCCTTTTCAGATAAAAAATAAGCCTTTTGAAGTAGTGTACACTTCCCATAGGAGCTAGGTTGGCAGCTCTGCTCTTTGTGAATTCATCAAATCCTGCATAATGCCAATGCCATCCAATTTATTGAGTAAGGCATAGGGTACTTGATTTAATTGAAATAGTTATGGAAAAAAGATCTTAAGGTTATTTAGAGTTTTTCACCATTGAAGAATTACAAGCTAAGAAAACTAGTTTTTATCAGAGTTCAGGGCTAAACCAATGAATGAACATTCACCAAAGACCGCATTATGTGTTTAGTAATGGATGCTGTAGAGGGCAAAAATAATGCGAGTCATTCAGATTTTTTGACAGAATCATTCTGATTTTCTTTCCCTGGAAAGTGGCAGGTCTGTATACATATAGTTTGATATCTAGAGATAAAATTAATAAACACTGCAGTGGTTTTTTTTCTTCTGCAGAGACATAAAGCCAGAAAATGTCCTTCTGGACAGAACAGGCCATGTGAAGTTGGCAGATTTTGGATCCGCTGGAAAACTAAATAAAAATAAAAGGGTAATGAACATGGGCAATTTCGCTCTGTAGTTTAATGAGACTTCATTTATTTCTTATTTTGACTAACTTTTTTAAAAATAAACAGGCAAAGGAAATTTATGTGGTTTGTAACTTGATACACAGTAGGTCAAAATATCAATGACCCTCTATTTCTACTACAAGGCTTTCAAAGCTTTACATTTGAGCTACTTAATTGGTGATGATTGCATTCAGAAATAGAATCGAAAATTTGCTAACATTCGCTTATGAGAAAAAAATGAAGAAATTTCAATAGATTGCAGCCCATTATGTATTCTATTCACTTGCGTGCATTAAACCAAAGTGCTGACCATTGGAAATCAGAAATAAGAGGTCGTCAAAGAAACAGGGGTTGTTAACTTACCTTGACCCATAAAGTCCAAATAAGTTTTCTCAAACAAATATTTATAGTTTCATTTCCAGCAACAGCAGAGTAATTTTAAAGAAGGCAGACCAATGGAAGAATTATAAGTTAGAATTGTAAAGAACTAGAGCTCTTCAGGTTGTGCTCTGCAGTGGTTAGGAATAGGCTTTATATGAAAATGATATAAAGATGCTTACTTTGGTGGGTTTCGAACATTCAACTTTTAAATCATGGGTACCTGTGTATTGCCACTCAAGCTAATAGAGACACTTAAGCAATACACCAGTGTACTAGTTCAAGTCTGAAGATAAAGGTTTAATTGTTTTCTTTGTAATTTGAAGGCATCAATGTTACTTAACATCCAGCTAGTGTGCAAGTCTGGATATCAGTGCAAAGAAGACCTTGAATAATTTTGTCTGAGCTTTGGATTGATGGAGTAAGAGCAAAGGCTGGACTTTTAGAAGTAGAATGTTTGAGACTGAGACTTCTAGGAAATCTTTAACCCTTCAAGCGTTGACCGCTGATTAGATCGGCCGTTAGAAAACAAAGGGAAACTCCCTTGTTTGAACATTTGAAAGTGGATTTATGCAGATTTTTTTTTCATCGCCCTTAAATTACCCTGACACCACACATCTTCATATAAGACGCTTGTAGGGTTAAAAAATAATTTTTAAGTAAAACTTGGTTTACCTTCTGAACAGAAGATAAGCTCTTCGCTCTGAATAAGTGATGTGAGCTGATTAGATCTAGATAATTAAATCTCCTATCCTCAAGGCAAGGTAGGATCACAAATTTTATATCACGGTCTCGAGCTAGATCTAGGTTTGTGGTTGATTTTTCGATACTGCAAATTTTATATTGCACAGATTAGCCAAAACTAATATCTTCTTAATGAGCAATACAAGCAATAACTTACACGTCTTTAATTTTTATTTTGAGTTTACATTTTTTTTAAGGCGTTTTTCAGAGGAAAGAAATGAATATAAACCCTTTGCTCTAAGAAGGCGACTGATTTACATCCATCCAGAAAATCAGAAGAAACAGAGAAAATTAATTATTGTATAAAAATCTAGTTATTCACATTCCAATACATCACTCTAGGTTTGTGGCAGCATGCCAGTGGGAACTCCAGACTATGTTGCCCCAGAGCTATTGGTGGCTATGAATAAGCCTGGCCCTGGTGGAACCAGTTATGGGCCAGAGGTAGACTGGTGGTCCCTTGGTGTGTGCGCCTATGAGATGCTTTACGGCGCCACACCTTTCACCAACGAGCATGCAACTATGGTTTCAACATATGCAAATATCATGAATCATAAGGTATGTAAATTTTTGTATAATACTGAAAGCTTCATCCTGGCAATGAACATCAAGGGCTAACTTATTTCTAATGATCTGTTATATTAGAGGGGAAATAGCACCTGGATTCTTCTAAGTACTAATAAATTAGTGTCAAAATAGGTTTTACAAAAATCTTGTGCAAATCAATATTTCACTGATTTTTTTTTCCAAATTATCTTTTTCATTCAAGAATTGATTTTATTCAGCTTCAATAATGCAAAATTGATCAAATGGTTTAAAAATATAAACAATTTTTCATAGAATGATAGATAAATAAATTAGGCATGCTAAGCAGCTTAGGCAGGTGTACGTGTTTGGGACAGGCTTTTATTTATTAACTAAAAGGTTGTGTTAACTTCTCTAGCAAATTCTAATATTCTGAGAAGAAAAATTGACATCAGCTTGTCAAAAATCTAGTTGCTGTCACACCTCTATCCTAAAATGCACATGGTTATGAAAAATAGCTATTTCTGGGTATTTTGTTGACTTATGTGATCAGGTAAGGCTCATTGAGTATAAATCCGTCAGACATTAATTAATTTGAGAGATTGATGGATCCTGCATCTTGCTTGAATGATGATCAATTTTTTTAAAAGCTTCTTTACTTTATTTTGTTTAGAGGTGGCTTTCTCTATGGACAGGATGGTCACCCTTTGTGGTTCTATCTTTTCGATCTGATAAAAATATATAGGGCTGAAAATTTTATCTTTTTTTAACTCCAAATTCAGCTATATGATAGTAAACATTTTACATATTTTAGAAATCATTGAGATTGCCTGACACGGGTGGTAGTGTGTCTAGGGAAGCCAAAGATCTGATCCAGAAACTGCTAACAGATGCACACAACCGTCTTGGATGGGAAGGAATCAAGAACCATTCCTTTTTTGATGGCTTGGATTTAGATTGCATGCGGAGCAGTAAGTGTTTCTTCTATTTACTTGTTTTTCTTTTTTTTTTTCATATTTGTCACTGGAATTGTTTCCTTGTAACACTTACTTGATTTTAGGTAAGCAAATGAATGAATAGACAAAATCATAATTTTTCATAAACATTTATTTTAGTTGTATTGAGATAATTTCAGAAAATTCAATCAGATTAAATAAAATATACTTAATGAATCTCACTTGCCATTTATGAGAAATCCTATTACTTTTGTTTACATTCCTGGGACTTTTTAAGTGTCTCTGTCTCCTGTTCCATCAGAGGAGGCAGCCTTCATCCCTTCCGTGAGTGGACTAGATGACACAACTAACTTTGACGAAGTGGAGAAAGTTCAGCAACAGCCAAACGTTGAGGCTCTCAAACCCCAGGCAGATTTCAGTGGTAGGCACTTGCCCTTTGTAGGCTTCACGTTCACCAAACCGGTCAGGATGAAAACAGTAGGCCCTATGAACAGGGTAATGACAAGCAGCCTGGCCTCCTCTCCATGCAAGAGTCTTAATAGCAGTGTTAGTAGCGGCCTCAAGCTCAGCTCCTCGGAGGAGGGAAATCTAAATAACAGCAATATCTTGAATACTGCAGTCTACTTGGACCAGACGGTTGGAGAGGGTGAAGAGGCAGCATTTATGGGCCTTGACAGTCGTGTAAGACATGTAAGTGAAGTTTACTAAACTTTTCGTCAGGCCAATGCAATCCTATTGGGATCAGCTGTAATAATTGTTACAGACTGAGGTACCTCAAATGGCTCAGTCAAATGAGAACTGAATTGTCAATGAACAGGTCTAGATTCAATCCCTGGCTGGGATCGGATCTCATCTAATCAGTCTTACAAAACTAAGCAAGATCTTATAAACAACCAAAAAATCTTGTTATTGATCACTATAATAGTCATTTATAAAATCTAAATTCTAAACATTGTACCATCTAGAAATTTAGGAATAACCATCAGGTATTGATTAGGTGGTTAAATTTGTCTTTTTTTTTTGTTTGTTTATTCATTCTGGACATCAGGTGAACATTCTTTTTAGACTCATTTTAATCCTTTGAAAATGTGTATCTGATTGTATGACACTTTTATACCTGACAGGAATTCCTCCAACGTTGCCAAGTTCATAGTGTTTATTTTTTAGGCTGTCAAACAGGAAGTTCCAGGGCATTACTTTACCCAGCCTGCTCAGTTCTCTCCGCGGTGGAGTGACATGGCAGTGTAGGGATTTGCGGATGCCGACATTTATACATAACTTTCTGTGTTGATTAAGGTTTATGACTGAGCTATTATTTGTTCTTCTTTTGAAGACATCTTAAGATTTTCAGTATAAATCATGCGCAGATTTGCCTCTGTACGTTATGCTTAGCAAGAAGCAATACGATTCTCATCTTGGGAAAAGATTCTGCTCTTTGATTGCTAAATTGACATATAAATTAGCTTAATTTTGCCCAAATATACATTATAATGTTTTTTTTTTCAAAATGTGGCATAGATTAAGCAAAGTAATTGTTTTGAATTCTCAAACAGATTAAATAACAGGCATGTCAGCTTTGTAACAAATACTCAAACCTTAAGGTTGCAATAGCTTTCACTATTTGACAGTAGTTTTGTAGTCACTAGGCTATGGTTTATGATACATAAATATATATTAAAACTTGTCATGGTATTGGAAAATTCTTAAAACCATATTATTTTTATTTACCTTCTCGAACCTAGATGTGGAACAAAACAACCCATTGTTCATTACAAAGACATCAGGGATTATCTGTTAAGATAAAAAAAATCAAGATTATACGATTGTCTCAAATGTTTACTCAATAAAACCTGACAGGAATTCCTCCAACGTTGCCAAGTTCACAATGTTTGGTTTTTAGACTGTCAGACAAGAAGTCCAGGGCATTACTTCACCCAGCCTGCTCAGTTCTCTCCATGGTGGAGAGACATAGCAGTGCAGGGATTTGCGGATGCCTACATTTATACATAATAACTTGCTGTACTGGTTAAGGTGGATGACCAAGCTATTCTTTGTTCTTTTAAGGGCATCTTACGACTATCCCTGTCACTGTAAATCATGCCCAAATTTGCCCCTTATGTTTTGCTTAGCAAGAAAGAATAATATTATCATCCAAGAAAAAGATTCTGCTCTTTGATTGCAAAATTGCCATATAAATTAGCTTAGTTTTGCACAAATCTAAGTCATGAAGTATTTTTTTCAAAATGTGGCATTTTAAGCAAAGGATTTGTTTTGAAGATAGCGATAGCTTTTACTGTTTGACAATAGCTTCGCTATCACAAGGCTATGTTTATAGTGAATGTATCTAAAGCTTGTCACGGTATTTCCAAAGATATCTGGTTTATAAAATATATGGTGTTCTGATTTGGTTCCCACTTTTATGAAGATAGATTTGAACTAAGCAGCCCGTTGTTCATTACAAAGACATCAAGGATTATCTGTTAAGGGAATCAAATTCAAGATCAAACAGTTGTCTCAAACTTTGCCTCAATAAAACCTGACAGGAATTCCTCCAACGTTGCCAAGTTCACAATGTTTGGTTTTTAGACTGTCAGACAAGAAGTCCAGGGCATTACATCACCCAGCCTGCTCAGTTCTCTCCGCGGTGGAGAGACATAGCAGTGCAGGGATTTGCGGATGCCTACATTTATACATAATAATCTGTTTTTATTAAGCGTGATGGCTATGCAATTCTTTGTTCTTTTTGGGGCATCTTAAGACTTTTAGTAGAAATCATGCGCATATTTGATACTGTATGATTATCTTCAAAAGAAATAATAAAGTCTTTATTTTTGGATGGGGGGTGGGAGAGAGTCTATTCTGTGGGTGAAAGCAGAGTAGTGTGACAAAATGAATTTGCTGATTTTTGCAGAATTTCATCATATAGGGTTTCATAAGTTTTGGAGGTAACATTTTTTTATGTCTTAGATTAAGCAAAAGACTCTTTATGAAATCTCACAAAGATTAAACAAATGTTATATAAATAGGCAAACCTTGAGATGGAAATGACTTTCACTATTTGACAATATGAAAATATTTTTGTTAGCACTATGCTTTGGTTTATACTAACAGATATATCTTATAACTTGTTTATAATATAGGAATATTTTTTGAAACATCATTTTTTTTTTTTACTTTATCCATGGAAAGTTCCGATTGATGGTATAAACTTTTTTCCCTCCAGAGTCTATCCCAAAGATTTTATTATTACTGACACATCAAATATAGCTGTTTAAGTCAAATTCAAGCTTAAACTACCAGTTCAAGTGTTACTTAAATAGACCCTGACAGGAATTCCACCAACATGGTCAAGTATCCAGTGTTTGGTTTTTAGACTGTCAGACAAGAAGTCCAGGGCATTACATCACCCAGCCTGCTCAGTTCTCTCCGCGGTGGAGAGACATAGCAGTGCAGGGATTTGCGGATGCCTACATTTATACATAATAATCTGTTTTTATTAAGCGTGATGACCATGCAATTCTTTGTTCTTTTTGGGGCATCTTAAGACTTTTAGTAGAAATCATGAGCATATTTGATACTGTATGTTTATCTTCAAAAGAAATAATAAAGTCTTTATTTTTGGTTGGGGGGGGGGGGAGTCTGTTCTGTGAGTGAAAGCAGAGTAGTGTGACAAAATGAATTTGTTGATTTTTGCAGAATTTCATCATGTAGGGTTTCATAAGTTTTGGAGGTAACATTTTTTATGTCTTAGATTAAGCAAAAGACTCATTATGAAATCTCACAAAGATTAAACAAATGTTATATAAATAGGCAAACCTTGAGATTGAAATGACTTTCACTATTTGACAATATGACAATATTTTTGTTAGCACTATGCTTTGGTTTATACTAACAGATATATCTTATAACTTGTTTATAACATAGGGATATTTTTCGAAACATCATTTTTTTTTTACTTTATCCATGGAAAGTTCCGATTGATGGTATAAAACTTTTTCTTTCCAGAGTCTATCCCAAGGATTTTATTATTACTGACACATCAAACATAGCAGTTTAAGTCAAATTCAAGCTTAAACTACCAGTTCAAGTGTTACCTAAATAGACTCTGACAGGAATTCCACCAACATGGTCAAGTATCCAGTGTTTGGTTTTTAGACTGTCAGACAAGAAAACCAGGGCATTACATCACCCAGCCTGCTCAGTTCTTTCTGCGGTGGAAAGACGTGGCAGTGCAGGGATTTGCGGACGCTTACATCAATATTTTAATAAATTGCTGTGTTGATTAAGGTGGACGACCAATTTATGCTTTTTTCATTTAAAATTGTGGGGGCCTCCTAGGATGTTCTATATGAATTATCCCTAGATTTTACATACTTGCCTGTTTATTGCATCACAGTTCACTCCATGTAGGTTACAACATGGCATAAATTTTTTTTTGCTCGTGTGAATCCTGTAAAATTTCATGCTTCCACTTAATCAATATCAAGGCTATCAACCATATTGCATTTAATTTATTTTTATCTTAAGTTAATTGAGGACAAAGACCAAGAGATACAGAAACTGAGGAGTTTGCTGCAGGCGGAGCAAGACTACTGGCGCAGAGCGGACTCCAAGTCGGTGAACCTCATGCAAAATCTGGTCTCAATGAACACAGAGCTTCAACACGTTGGTGAGTATCATGCATTTCTACTATGTCCATGCAGACACAGTTGCAAGTAATTTTGGGGAATGGCCTGATATATGTCTAGGCACACATTGATTAAAATTAAATAGCACTTTTCTCATGTAAAAATTAATATTTTATCAGCGGTTGTAGAATTTGTAAGAAATTTTATGTTTATAATTATTTGTACTCAAAATTTTTGTTTTTAATATTATTTTTATGCCCCTCAGAGGATGAACTTCTAGAAGTGAAGCTTGAGGATATGAAAGCGGAGATCACACATCTGGAGACTGAACAGGAAAAGCTGTCGGCGCAGTTGCGCACCAAGGAGATGCAACTAGAAAAGACACAGTGTGCTCTAGAGCAGGTTACACAGCAGCTGCAGGTAAGATTGCCCGTGGCATAAGATAATGTCCACATTATTTTCAGATAATCAGAATGAAGAAATGGAATGGTGAAGTACTAGAGGTCACTCAGTTGCAGAGGAAGTAATCTAAAGCTGTGCAAATATTTCCTATCTTGATATAAAAAATAAAACTGTTGAATGAAAAGATAGTGATGTCATTGCGAACCAGTGACTCAATATAAAATTTATAAGATATTTTTATGTTTTGTATTTTCAAAGCAAATAATGAATGTAATAGATCAATGACTTTTGTGTTAAAATGAATTGTTTAATTCTCATGGGCTGCATGGGAGTTTCTATCCATGTTATCAGTCCAGAAGATGCTTAAGATCAATTCTAAATTGTTCTCAAACAAGATTTAATGTGTCTGCTGAAGCTAGTGAAAGCCACTAAAATATCCTGTGGTATGACTGATTTTTTACTTTGATGAGATTTTCCTTCTTAATTGTTGATTAGTACCTGTTTTACAAACTAAAAACATACACAAACAAAAAAAAAATCCCCTACTGTATCTTCAGTCTCAACAATCTCGTCTGGAGATTGAGCGGCAACGTTCTCGTGACGATAAGCACAAAGATCTGGTCCTTCTGGAACTACGTAATGAAACCTGGGACCAGCTTCTCGAGGAAAAGCAGGTGAGATGGTTAGCCCTCGATCTGTCAATCAGGTGCCATGCTCTATAGTGTAGGCGATCATGGGCTTCCACGTATTTCTATTCTTCGTCAGTTTCAGTGCATCTGTCACTTATCCTTCTTTTAGCTACTTTGTTAGTCCGTCCAACATCTTTTCGCGCTGTTTTCCCCTGCTGCACTTTCCTTTGATAGTTCTGGTTGTCACAAAATGTTCCAGTTTCTCTCTTCTTATCACAATACCAAAAAAGGTTGCCTGGCAGTTTACATATTTCGTTTCTTTGCAGTCCATGACATTTGTAGCATTCTCCATAGGAACAACATTTCCGTTAGATCCAGTTTCTTAAGCAACTAGGCTTTGAATAAAAAGAAAATTTTGAGAGCAGTAGCTTAAAGATGAGCTTTCTTAATCTTAGTTTTTGAAAATATCAGTCTTTCATGAAAGACTGATATTTTAAAAAACTATGAGGAAATTGAGCTTTTGCATCACTCAAACTATTATTTTGCAGTACCGGTCTTTAAAGTGTAGGTGCATATCAAGTTTAATCTATTTATTCACACATAACTTTTTTGTCATACCCAATGTAATATAAATAGACTAAGCTTTGTCTTTCTTTTTCTATGCTCATATTTTGGTATATGGGATGCAGTTACCAATCCTAAATAGGTTTGGACATTCCATTATAAGTCATTTCAAGTTAACCCAACAAAAGACTGTGTGCCTTATTTTGTTCTTTTGTCATTTTGATACAGTTGTTTCGCTTCATAAAAAATTTGCACTTTTCATTATTTATGTGCACAGGGTTTCTATTTTAATGCCAAAAGATCACCATATCACTATTTTGAGAAAGGTTTATCCGTGGCTCTGTTTTTACCCAGTCTGCATATCACTGCAAACTTTAATTAACTGTTATGAACTTATCAGTAGTCTTGTTTATGTACAGCCCATTAAGTCCATTTTTTAAAAACTTTTTGTTTGTATTAAAGCAATAACAGTGCTCTCTTTCTCCAGGAGACGATTGTCACTCTGACAGCTCGAGTCAAGGAACTTGAGGATCTAGTGGAGGCTTTCCGAGATAGCGAAGAACAGCAAGCTGCCACAGTTGGGCAGCTGCACAACAAAATGAACGCTTCACTCCTTGACATGGCATCACTCTCCTCTAATGACACAGACAAGAAGCAGGATAAAACCATGGGTCGTGCAACGGTGAGAAAGGCGGTAGATTGGATAGATGATTTGCTGAGATTAGTCTCACAGTGGCGCAAACCCTACACAAAAAAGCCAATGTTTGAAACAGGAGCCTTGTGTTTTTACTTTATAGCCGGAGCAATTGCTGATTTATTTCAGTATGCAAATTAACACTCTGATGTGTGATACTTATTTGTTTTTTCCACAGAATCTGAGCTTTTATCAATTTATGAGATAATTAAACCTTTTCAATAATGGGGCCTTAACTAAACAGGTTGAGCCTTATGAAATGCTTTCCTGCATGAGTTCAGTGATAGCTTGAAGAAAAAAAAATTTTACACACAGAGTAGGTAGAAACTCATTGGGGAGCTAGATAACAGGGAGTCTTCAGAGAAGAAGCCCCCCTTGTAGCAAGTGTTTCAGCCCTGAACTTCTGACACTCTAAGGCGGCCGGGCCACACCCAGGTCATGACTCCCAGGTGTCTCCCTGTTATCTTTTTTTTTTTTGCACAGCACCAGGATTCGAACCCACACCCTCATCTCTTGATAGATTGCTGATCCCGGCACTATACCTCTTCGCCAACTGGTCCTGCAATGTTTAGAGCATTTTTAATCCTTTTGAAGGAACCTCTCACTTCTCCTGCTCTAGATCCACCGTGAACTGTTTAGTTTTCGGCTATTTCTGCCAGTAACTTTAGAGCTTTTGTTATTTTGTTGCCAAACATTGAAAGTTTAGTCAGAAGGTTGTAGACTGATGACCCTACGAATCCTCTGGCACCAACCTCAACGGACATCACCACAGCTTTGTAGTCGCCATTTTCTAGCTCTTTGGTCAGGTTTAGGTATTTCTCTCTTTTGTAGATGTGGGTCTCTTCCATTCTGTTTTTGTATGGAACTGTTAGCTCCACCATGATCAGTTGTGTGGAAGCTGAATGGATCACGATATCAGGCCTTAATTATTAGGAGTATTAGGAACCAATCCATTAGAAGTCTGGAACATCAGAAAGAAAAACTTACAGTACTAATCATCTCATATCTGTCTGTTACAATATAGCTTGAGCTAGACAACCTTCATCACAGTGACTGCCCGTCCAAGAGAAAGCTGACGCTACACGTAACCCTCAAGGCTGGACAGTGTTCCTTTGCTGACAATAAGAATGTCACTAAACTCCAGGTAATAAATCTAAATCATAATGATAAATTTACACACACTACTGGCATTTTTTTTTTTTTGTTAATTTTTTTTGTATATTCAAGGAAAGTCATATTTTCAAAAAAGGATGAAAATATTTCAGGTTTTCTCTCATTTCTGATCCATCAATTATTTGAATATGAAAATGATTTTTTTTTTTTACTTTGTTTGAGATAACAAGGTCTCTATCAGACCTCCGTCCTGTTACTGTAAAATTAGATCTGGTTTGTTTTAATCATTTGCACAGGAGCTACAAAATCTAGTGGACAAATATAGTCACCAGGCAAGGGAGTGGCGCAAGAGGGAGGAGGAGCTCACAGCCAAAGTGTCTGCCCTAGAGTCAGACAAGCATGTACTGCAGCAGAGAGAGGGCATGAGTCGCAAGCTGAAGGAGAGTTTAGTTGACAAGGTTAAAATAAATATGTCAGATTTTTTTATTTGTGGAGTGTTTGAAAGAAAAAGTGCTTCATTCAATAGCTGAAACATCTCTTTACTTTCAGATATTTGAGCATTTATTAATTGATAATATTTAGGGGGGAAAAAAACTTGTTTTCAAGAAATAGTTGCACTCTGTGAAAAGTTTCAAATCCCTGTGATATTCATTAGTTTCTAAATAGCAAGGTGCCTGAGAGAATCAAGGATCAGGTCTGAATCAAAATTGTACAGATTTTTTTTCCAACTATTCCTTGTATTCAGGCCTTGCTTGATTGCTTTCTGATGGAAAACAGGTAAACCTCTTCACTGAGATATTGTAACAGCAGCGGTTGCTATTGAATAAACTTTGGAAAGGCCATCAATTTACATAGATAAAAGAAACTCAACAGAAATTCATTAAAGCTAAAATAAGTG
This sequence comes from Elysia crispata, assembly GCA_033675545.1. NCBI lineage: Eukaryota > Metazoa > Mollusca > Gastropoda > Plakobranchidae > Elysia > Elysia crispata. The sequence goes on from JAWDGP010001912.1 coordinate 367,185, forward strand.
AGCAAATGCAAGGAATTTTTCTCCTTTTTTTTTATTTTCACTCCTGGCTGCTTGGTCTGCTAGTTTTATTTTACCTCCTTATTTGTGTGAGAATAATATTAATGTCATTACTGCATTAGCAATAGCATTTTCCTCTATTTTTTATGCTAAAGGCAAAAAAAAAACTATAACAAGAGATAATGATTCTATCTGTCAGGTGAGCACTTATCAGAGAGAGGTAAGTGGTCTACAAGGAACCATCAGAGAGCTTCAAGATACCATGAGAGGCTATTTGAGGACTGCAGACTCCAAACACACGCTCTCAGACAAAGAAAAAGAACTAGCACAAGCTCATGCTGCAAAACTGTTGCTGGAATCACAAGTAATTTTAGTGTTCTGGATCTCTCTCTGTCTCTCAATAAATTTTTAGAGATTACTGATGCAATCTTTCTACAATGATAAGCATTAATACTTACCTATTTCTTGCTCATTTGAATGAAATGAAAATGACATCAATCAATCATGTGCCCTGCTCTTTAGCTAAGGCGATCATGACCTTCCATTCATCCCAGTCCCTTGTCTCTTTTATTGCATCTGTCACTTGTCCTACATTTAGACCATTTTGTTAATTCATCCACCATTTTTTCATAATGTTTTCTCCTTCTGCATTTTCCATTGATCAAATGCAGTTGTCAGATATTCCAGTTTCTCTCTTCTCATCACATGGCCGAAAAAGTTTGCCCGGCATTAATGTATTTTATTTATGACATACAATCTGAATTTTTTTTTATCATATGACCTTTATTTGCTTTAAATAATTGCTTCTTATTTTTTAATTCAGTTAATTGAAGCTTTCCAGCTTTTTGTCATTTGTAAGGCAAAATTTTCCATTTAAAAATGTTGCAGATTTGTGAACTGAAGGAGGAGGCAAAGCAAGCTCGACTGCAAGTGGAGCAGCAGGCCCTTGATGTGCAGGAAGTTCAAAAGACACTCGCAGTGCAGAAAAGGTCAGCAGACGAGTTCAGACAGAAACATGAACAGCAGTTGGATGTGGCCGAGTCAAGGGTGAAGTCTTTGGAGGAAAGGCTGGCTTCACTCATAGCGGAGAAGCAGAGGCTGGAGAGGAGGGAGGCTACTCTCACCACACAGGTGAGTCATGGGTATACAAAGAGAATTTCATGAATATGACAACTTAAGAGAGTGAAAAAGTGTAAACGCAGTCAATGAAACAGAGACTAAGTGTTGTGGTGGATTATGCTCACTTTTGTTCAATGCAATGAGATGAGCCTTTGATTACCTTACCATTATATATGTCATTGTATTTTTTTTAGATTAGTATTTACAATCCTAATTTAATAGAAATGCAGGGACTTTGAAAAGCAATGTGACTAATGTTTGAAATCGTGAAATATGAAAAAAATTTAAATTGAAGATAAATAATAAAAGGGCTTTTTTTTTTTAAAAGGATTTATCATCTTTGCCCTTGAATAACAGATGTTAATTTGTTCAAGATTTATGATTATATTATAAAATATAATATACATCCTTCCTGTTGTCGCAAGGAAACGTTTAGCTTCACTCTTTTAAATTGGATATCTTGAGTACTGCAAAATTTGATTTTTAGACAGATGGAAGCGTTTCAAAAAGAAATAAAAAATAAAAAAAAGGTCATAGTGGTAAGTTCAAATAATTCAGAAATAATACATTGCATAAAAACTAAAAAAAAGATATAATTTTTATCAACGTTTATTTATTGTTTTAAACGTGAGCAACAAGGAGAAAAATAAAGTAAAAAAGTATTTGTTTCATTTAATTTGAAAATTTTTAGGTAGTGCTGAAACAGAATTCAGCAGGATGTTGTCAATGTTACCGTGGCATATTATGCGTACATTTTTTTCAAAGTGGGAAGACATTTCTGGAAACACTCTGCCTTTACATTTTTCTATTATTATATTTGAGACTTTTAAAAAATTTAATTCAGTTTCAAGAGATTGCTGAATCTTCGCTTTCACAGGTTGAAAGTTTGCAAGGTTTGTTGGATGATCGCACCCTGGAAGTAGAAAAGCTGACCAGCAGGAATGCAGACATACAGTCGCACCTGCAGCAGCTTCAGGCGAGAAACTCAGAGCTTCAGCTCTCCGTGGAGAAGCTGCAGAGGAAGGGCGCAGAAGCCTCAGACTGTCAGGCCAAGACCAAAGCTGAGCTCACTTTCCAGGTAGGCCTGTAGATATGAAAAAGTTCTTTTTTAAAAAAAAAAAAACCTCTTTAAGTACAGTAATAAAGTAAAAAGCTTATCAATTTAACTATCAAGAGTAAAATCTGATGAATTGTGGGGAAAAAAGGGAAAGTTCTGGTTTGCATTACAATATTTCAGATAAGGAGGTAAAGCAGAAAACAAATAAATGTGATTTTGCAACTAGATTTTATTGTTTAAAAATTTTAAATTAGGAAAAGGTTTATTTTCCATGACCCCAACATACCTCTGTTTCTTCTTCCATTGAAATGTGAAAGGAAAGAGACTGTATTTAGATGGAATGTTTTATAATGTGAAGTTTAATTTTTTTTTTTTATTTCTTAAGCTGAGATATAGTTGTAATTTTTGTTCAGAGGGTTTGATGTATTGATTTTCATAGAAGAATTGATCCCACAGTACTTAAAATTCACCTTGATTTCCAAGAGGCATTAATACAGTGGAACAACATATCTTGATCTTTTCATAAAGTATCATTATAGCAAGGGTTGCCGTTATTCCCACAAAAGGGAATAAAGAACTTAATGTGATGAATGGGAGATAGGTGCTTTTCAAAAATCTTTGCCGTGAGTGAGATGCTGTGTGATGCCAGAGCTCTGGTGATACTAATACCAGGCCTAGACTAAGCTTTACGAGAGGGAACTGTATGTAGAAAACTTTTTTTAAAGAAAGGCATGAAAGTCTGCATCAATTGTTCATTTGAACTATAGCAATGCAGGCAAGACAAAATGCTTTCTTTCCTTTGTAACCTCAGATATAGTTGATTTAGGAGGGGAAGCAGTATCTATACTTGTTATTGCAAAAATAAATTGAATGACTTAAATAAAGGAAAAAAAAAGGGATTTTTCAGATCTGTTGTTATAGAAATGGTTGTCGCTATTCGAGGTGTTAAATATGGGTTCCACTGTATTCCTGCTTTACTTGACTTTGTGTGGCTGCTTTCATCACAAGAGTTGATTTATTCCTTCATTATAAATTTTGATAGGTAAATAGGTTGCAACAACAGAATTCTGAGTTAGAACGCCGTGTGACCACTGATTTGCGAGAGAGGCAAGCTGCAGAAGACCGCCTCGCCTTGGTTGAAAGAGAAAAAGAAAGACTTGGACGCAGGATAGAAAGGCTGGAGGCAGGGCAGGAGGAGAGGAGAGAGTTAGAGGCTAAGCTTGAGAAAATGGGGATACTTGAAAGGGAGAATCGACGCCTGGAGACAAAGGTGATGTCAATATCTGGAACTTTTTTTTACTAGCTTACACTTGAATTTCAAATACTAATACTTACAATGAAATAGGAAAATATGTCTCAAGAATTAAGATCGGCAAGCAAATTTGGTAACTATCTAATTTTTTCTTGACAGTTTGTATGTTGTTGTTTTTTTTCTCACAAAAAAAATTGTGAGAAAGTACATAGCAAACTTTATTAAGATTAAACCAAACCTTTATTGTGTTTTCCAAACCCAGTCAAAATTTTTGTGCATAAAAATACATAGGTGGCTCTTTGTGATGGAGAAACTGAGCATGAATTAAAAATTGTAGTAAATTAGATCTATTAACTTATTTTCAATCTACTTTTGACCCTTTTCTATATTTGTAGCAATGTGGTACTCAGATCCACTTAATAACCATTATATTAGTATCTGAAGGGATAGTCTTCTACAAACCAGTATTTGATTTTTTCCTTGGATTTGTTAATTGTATTTCTTCAGATGATGCAAAATTGGTCTAGTAGTTTAGAAGTCACACAATTTTCGTGAATTAGGATCAACTCTGCCATCTCTAGGGCAGTTAAGGTGTCAAGGAGTAGGGGTGCCAGTCATTACAGAGTTGGACTGAAAATGAGGTTACACTACCTGGCTAGGTCAACTGGTCGTGGGGACCTGATCCCATCCAATCTTATCCTTGGCTTGACTGGACGAGGAAATCTCAGGGAAACTTGGAGAGTGTAAAAATAACTGGCCGCTTAAATGGAGTCATGCTGAAATCATTTCTTGAAATACCTGTGCAGTCCCCAGATTTCAAGCTGTAAATATTTCAAAGTTATGGTAAATCAGTACTCCCCAATTGTTTTGTTTTCATATGTTACTTCTACCCTCAAGTTGATTTTTTGACAATTTGAACTTTGTAGGCTGTTATAAAAATAGTTTGAATTACATTTTGCTGAATTTAACTTGGGCCAAGCCTTATTAACTATCTAATTGCTCCATATTGGCTTTGAAATCATTATCATAAACTTTGACAGAGACAGTGATCCCACTGGCGAATTACAAAGATGCTATGTATGTCTTTTTTAAATAAAAGACACACACACACATAGCAGCTGAAAAAGCAGTAGAATCAAACTAAACAATGAATGAAATGAAAATCTCCCAAGGAGCTCAAAAGATGGTGTAGGAATGTTAAATACACAGCCTCATAACAGTAAATTATTTTTTTATCTTTTTATGTTTATGGTTCCCTTCAGAATGTGTGGGTGTGTGTGTATATATTTTTTTCCCAATACAAAACTTCTAAAAGTTTTTCCTTTCCATAATTGTAGGTAGAAAAATTGTCATCCCTGGAGAAAGACAAATTAAACCTTGAAGAGAAGTTAGAAAAGCTAAATATGGATCTACGTAGAGAGAAAACTTCTCTGGAAGCAATAACATCAGAGAAGAAAACTCTGGAGTCGAGACTCAAAACTTTGGATGAAAAACAAAGAAGCAGCCACAATGAGGAGTTGGCAAAGCTGAAGGTAAAAGTAGCTTTACTTGATACCACTGAAAGGGAAAAAGCAAGGCTTGAAAGAGAACTGAAGAGAATGCAGGAGGAGAAAGGAAAGCTTGAGGAGGAGAGAAAGGCAGAGAAAATGCAAACCAAGAAGCTTGAGGAAGAAAAAAAACGGATTTGTCAGGATGCAGAAGAAGAAAAGAAGAGGGTGCAAGATGATGTGGCTAAGAAAGTGAGAACTGCTGAGGCAAAGGTGGCTGACTTGGAAGGAGAAAAGGCTGTGAGAGAGCAGCACATGGCAAGGCTGAACAGGGAGATAGATAGGCTTGAGCGTAGCATAGAATCTCTGGTGGCAGAGAAAAGCAACATTAAGGAAACTGCAGCCTCAGCAGCATCAAAGAAGTCCGAGGCGACATCCTCTCAACAGACGGAGGAAGTGAGCAGGCTGAGTGCGGAGATCAACAGGCTTAAGCTGCTTGTAGACCGCATGGAGACAAAACAGGCTGGCCCAGGGAGAAACAGTATAGAGGGTCGGAGCAATCTTATTGACAGGCTTCAGAGAGAAAAGGCTGAGCTTCAGCGGCAGGTGGAAGGTCTTGAGAAGCAGCAAGCAGAAGGAAAAAGCCTGGGTAGCAGGTCGAGCAGGCGTAGCTCACTGGCCTTACTGCAGGAGGGTGGCAGTCTCAGGAGAGTACGCCAGGAGGGAGAAGAAAAGGTAAGTTATCTCACACAAAACTGAGGCAAATCTTTAAAATGCGAAACTAGCAAAATTTAACTACCTGATGAAATGAAAGTTTCATCATACTGTAGCTGGTCTAGTGTTTGTGGTAACAGTTCTCTTTCACTTAGCTGAAAATTTTAATTTTATGCAATGAAAGCGTTTATGCCTACAGAAACGGGCCTCAATCTTATATTCATGTGAGAGGCTAAAATTTCTTGTGCAGATCTGACCTGTTCTTTCAACAAACATCAAGATAGCATATTGTTTTGCCTTTTATTAGCAAACACAGTTGGATTAGGCAAATACTCAACACCTGTTTATAGTAAACGTCAATAAACTCTGAACATAAAAAATGGCTTCCTTTTTTTTTCTCATCCCATCACAGAATCAGATCCAATCAGGTGATTCATGAGAAAAATTGTGAGATGACCACATTGTCTTAGCAGTACATTCATATGACAAGAATACAGATTACTTTTCTCATTGATTTAATAGTTTGAAAACATTATGGTATCCAGGGATACTCTAATTTCTGAATCTGCTTTAAGATGTGTGTGCTTCTTTATTATTTTTATAATTTTTATTTTAATTTCTTTTGATTGACGTTTTAAAATTGTTTAAATCTCAGGTGAAAAAACTTGAGGCTGAACTGTCGGAGTTGAAGTCCAAGCTGCAGAACGTTGAGCAGACACACAGTAATCAGCAAGAAGTTTGTAACCTATGAAACTTATAACTTCATCTTTGTTAAGTCTTTTCCACAGACTCATTTTACATTTAACTTTTTTTCCTTTCCCGAATCGGCAAATTCTCTCTTTTACATGTCAGTACTTGAAGCTTAGGAAAAATAATAGTTAAAATGCCTTTAAATTGCTTTTTTAAAAAAATGGGTCAAATGTAAATTAGCCTAGTTTCATTTAGTGCTGATGTAATGAAATGCAATTGTAATCAATAACCTTCTTAATGGTGGTTAGCTATGGTCATAGAGACAATGCCTCTAGCTATATTAATATGTTTTGACTTTTGAACTCTGATAAGGAAAAAATGAGGTTGAAAAAAAATGTTTATTATTCTCTCTCTTGAAAATTTTCTTTATTTATATAATTATGAAATACCTTGACTATGGCCTTGCCATGACATTTGTGATTTGAGTCCTGTTGCTCTCATCAGGCGGCTTTGGCAAAGTAATTACATTCTTGAGCAGGAAACGTTTGTTATGCATTCAGAAAGAGAAAATAAAACTGAATGAAAAAAAGTGACAAAGAAAGCAGCACAAAGAGGAAAAGAAGAATAAGGTGATTCAACCCACCCTTCATTAACAGCGTAGCTATGCACTAATCGACAAAAACTTCCCAAAAATTTTTAAGTTGAGTAAAATCATTTATAGCAACAATATTAAAGTAAGTTACAACGTATACTTAATGTTAGACAAACAATCTCCAGCCAAACAAACCACTGCTCGAAACGAAAACCAAAGAAACAACATAATAAACTCTGAAACTGTGGGCAGAAACTTGTCGGTTCGAGGGAAAGTGCTTAACCAAGTGCATTGTTTACAAAGCAACAGTAACCTAAATTGGAACTAACAAACAAGAAACCTACATTGGACTCACAGAGGAGTTCAAAACTAGATATAATCCACATAAATCATCTTTGAAACTAGAACATAAGAAATCAAATACATATTTGGAACCTTAAGAACATGAAAGCCGAGTACAATATAGAATGGAAAATAGTGAAACAACTGAAGCCTTACACACCAAACAAAAAAGGCTGTTACCTCTGTTTAGAAGAAAAGTTCAGAATATTAACAAATCCTTATTGTTGAGCACTTTCATTCAATATGATAGTACAGTTTTAAATCATTATATACATAAATGCAGTCTCATCTTGTTAAATATGCTTTGAATTTTAATCAAATGCCAGAGTCAAAAGCTGATTGAAGAGCTGAAGAGTCAAGTGAAAACTCAGCAAGAAGAAATCACGAGTTTAACAGAACAAGTTGAGCATAAAGTGAGGGCTGAGAAAGAAATCCAAGAAAGACTTGAAGTGCAGACAGTCAATGTGGCAGAATTACGAGCAGAGGTAGCTTCTCTCATAAAGAACTTATCACATCTTATTTTTTATCATATCCAAGGTGTGTGACTGCCATGTTGAGGAGTTGGTGTAATTTCTCGAAAGCAGGTGCAGAACAGAGTTTAAGAAAAGTTTGAAGTTTTTTTACAGTGTTGAACTTGACATGGTTCATTTTCTGGGTTGTTTTTTTTTTTCTTCATCTTCTGAAACCATTTTTTGGAGTGTATTTCTTATCTTGATGCAGATAAATTAGACAAGCTTGTACCTATCATTAAAGTATGGTCGTAGATTTTCTGCAAGGGGAATCTCAAATTTCATATTTTTGATTCTGGCTTGTCACTCAAGTTTCATCGGGTTAATTCATGCTTTTTTTGGATGTGTGCTAAGACCTATACAATCAAAGCTTTAAAATATTCTGCTTTTATGATTTTTATTTTTTTTTCTTCTTGCAGTATTTAGTGCTATTTTATCATATTTTTTTAAACATAAATGAATTTCGATGCTCTTGATTTATTTCATAAGCTTGAAGAATCAATGAAGACAGAGTCTGCTCTTGTGGAACAGCTTGAGAAAGAGGCCAGCAATGCGAAGCAGGCAAAGGATGAGGTAGAGAAGCTGAAAGGTCAGCTGAAGGTCAGTTCTTTGTAATAAGTATTTAAAAAAAAAGGTTAAAAGATATGCTGAAGTTGCGATTGACTCATTGGTTTAAGAAAAGAAGGATGTATTTTGATCTAAGTCTGGATTTGGAGAGAAAGCTTGACCTTGTTAATTAAGCATGAGCATTAACCTAACAAATGCCCTTTATTTAGGTAGTTGCATTTTGATAAAGCAATCAGGTTGAGGTTGACTTGACAAAAAATTTTTTATTCTAAGACTTAGCTTCGCTCTGTTTCAAAATTTGAATAATCGAAAAAAGAAAAAAAATTTACTGATCTCTGACATTACCAGTTGGCTAGCGAGATGTGCTCAACCTTGCAAGCTGCACAAATTACATGTTTCTACTCTATGTATATGTTTGTGTATAAAAAAGATTATGAATTTAATATCATGTGCTCTTTAAGGATTTGAACCTATTCCCTACTTTTCAAATATACATTCAGTCAAACTATCTAAAACTAAAAGAGCTTTTGTTGTTTTTTTCTTGAACCAGAAATCAAGCTCAGCAGCTCCAGCTTCCCTGAGAAAATCAGGCGAGTCAAGGTTTGAGCAGATCCAGCAGGAGACAAAGATTCGCGGGTTGACAGAGGAGAGAGATAGACTTCTGGTAAATCAAGAATTTTGATTTCATGTATTTTTTGTCGACAATCAAGTTTCTTTGTGTATATGGTTATATAGTGGAATCTATTTTGATAAGTTTAATTTATGGATAGCTCATACCGTTTTTTTATAGAGTCCTATAAAGTCTTTTTTTTACAACTTTATGCACTGGCAAAACTTAAATTGATTATTAGATTACTTGACCTGTTTTACTGTTTCCGAGCAGATTCTGGTAGGTGGACCATGTTATGTGTAATTTGCATTATTATGTAAGAAAAGAAAGATTAGGGTGTGTTAATTTCCCTATGCTAATGTAAAAGCTCTATTAACAATTTTCAACTTCCTCAAGAGGAATAAAGTTTATCATGCCTTATTGATTTAACAATTGTGAGTTGAAATTACTCAAAATTAAAGTCTAATCAGACTCCAGTAATGCTGATTGTGTGATCCTTCAAGACTTTTCAGTCTAGAATAGATAAATTGAAAAATGATATGATCCTTAAAAATATCTGAGATTTTTTTTTGTCGTTAGCTCATATTTCCTCTCTCACTCTCGTTTTTTCCAAGATCAAACTCTCTGCAATGTCATCTGGGGCAGCCAAAGCAGAAGATAATAATCACAGTGAGCAGCTGACAGAACTTCAGCAAGAGTTAGAACAGTGCAGGAAAGAGATTCAGATCAGGAAGGGGGCGAGTGATGTAAGTCAATTGAAAAATTTGTTACATTGTCGGTCTAGTATTTTTCCTACTGAGTTAGCTGGTGTCCCAAAGAAGATTTCCCTTGTATACTTTCTATTTTATTCTTACTCTGACTCATTCACTGACAGCAAGAGTTTCGACGAATCAGATTAAGTCGTCGTCAGCACTCTTCTCTTATAGAAATGGGAAAGGCAGTATTTGTTTGCAAGTGATTTCTTGAAATCTTAGCAATGGTTAGACTTAGCTGGTACTAACAGACAATTGGAGCCAGGTGCATCAAACTGAAGGAAGGGAGTCATGTCTGAGGAACATTGCTCAAGCTCATCAACTGAGGATAAATACCTAGGGTGTGTTTTTACAAATTTTTACTTGAACAAAGATTGGGAGAGCTTGTGTATTTAAAAATAATCAGCATGGTTGGTGTCGGACTTTTGTTGAGAATAAGAGAGATGCAGGAAATTTATTATCAATATTGTTGGGCGCATGATCAAAGTCTTGTATGTAGGAATGTCATAGTAGGAAGGCTTTTATAAAGTTTTAATCTATTTAACATCTTAAGATCCTAAATGTCTTTTCTATTGATAATAGAGGACATCTTGTTAAATGATTGAACTTTGTAACTTCATTCTAGTCTGTTGAAAAGGAAAAGATAATACACGTACAAAAGGAGAATTGACGGAAAATTGAATGAGTTCAAGAAATTCCTAGTTTTGAGGGATCTGTACACAATCTAATCATGCTTGTCTTAACTTTGCATTGTGCAAAAACTATTCCCATTTAGCAGCTATGTGCCCAAGGTTGACAAAACATGTGCCTGGTTTCTAAATATGTGTGTACTGTTTTACTGGTATCCTACTTAAATTTAGCCCTTCTCTTCCTCGCCAAAAACTTGTAGAAAAATTTTTTGGACATATTTTTCTCCTTCAGTTCTGTGGTGGTGACATCCCAGCCTACCTGAGAAGAGAGCTGGAAGAGTCAAACCTGGCTCTGAGCGAAGCCCGGTCGCTTCTCTCTGCATCAAAACGCATTGAATTGGAGCTAAGGGACCGTATTGACAAACTGCAACGCATCATTGACAATAAGGCTGTGGAGAATGGACGCTATCTGCAGGTCTGCACACAATTTCTCTTCCTCTCTCTCTCTCTTTTCTCTCTCTCTCTCTCTCTGGCTGTCATATTCTGACTCTTCCAATGTATCTTCTTTCTTTTCTTTTTTTTTTTTAATCCCTGCTACTTAAAGAAATTTGAATTATTTGGATTTGTTTTAATCATACTATATTCTTTCCTTCCCATGTTTGAAATAGAACTCTCAAGATGCCATTGCTGAGCTGAGAGTTCTGAAGTCTCAACATGACACTCTCCAGAGACAATACAAGGTATGCATGCAAATAATTTCTTGGAATTTTTGGTATTTTTTACATTCTTTTTAATATAGGAGGCAAAAATGTGGTTCCTTCGGAGAATGCTACAAATCTCATGGACTGCAAAGAAATCAAACAAAATAGTATTATGAGAAGTCGACACAAGTCATTCATAAATAGAATACGTAAATGCCAAGCAACCTTTTTTGGTCATGTGATGAGAAGAGGGAAACTAAAACATCTTGTGGCAACAGGAATGATCAGTGGAAAACAACGTGAAAAGATGTTGGATGGACTAACAAATTGGTCAAAGTAGAAAGAGTGACTGAAATTGATGAGGGATAGAGATGTGTGGAAGGTCATGATCACCTACGCTAAAGAGCAGGGCACCGGATTGATTGATTTATCTTTTACGTGTTTGATAAGTTATAGAATATATTTTAAGGGATTTTCTGAATCACTATATATACACTATATATCATTAAAATTAGACAATATTAAGATTGCCCTTACCTTTACATCAAAGATTTTTTTGGGGGGGATTGTTAATAATCTTTAAATGCTGGAGCTCTTATGATGTTGGATTTTTTTTGCAGCCGTATTTATCTTGCAACAAGCCAGACTGATGAGATATTGCAACGCTTTGAGTTTAAAAAACATTAATATCCAGAACAATGTATTCTTCATACTGTTACAAAACTTGACATTGTAGTGCTTACCATCTAATTGATTTTTACTCCCAGGATCATGCCATCACAGCCTTGTTTTGGACCATTTTTTGAATTTTCAGCTAATCCGTCCCTTATTGTTCTAAGTTTATCTCAGTGTCTAAACTCAGGAAGTTCTGGATCAGAACTTGGTGTGTGAGGGTGAATGATATGATGTTTTCCTCAGGGTACCCTAATCAAGTCTCACAACCTCCTTTATATTTACAGTTGCACTAGCTCTCACCCAAACATCATTCGGAATCTCATCCAACCACTTTTCTTTTTATTGAATGCCCTCAGACATGTTTGGAGCTGAATGTAGCAAGTTCCCTTATTCATTGGTGGGAGAGTGCCGGCGTGCCGGCCTATCGTCCTTTGGAAAAAAAAAAAAAATTGTGTGCCGGTCCGAAAAGTAGATAAATCTGGATAATAAGATGTTTTCTTACAAAGTGATGATTAGTCTTCAGTTTGAGAGGACCGTGTAGTCTGCAGGTTTTTTGAGACTTTTTGTGACCAAGAATCAAGAGGCTGTACGCTTTTTGAGATTTCATGCTCCCACCCATGCTTATTTTATGTTACCAGTTTTGTCAGAAATTAACAATCCCCAAGTTTCCTGAGGAATCTTATACAGTGTTATTTCACCTAATTTCTTACTTCTTTGAGTGAGGAAAGTATTTTTTGTCCTTAGCAAGGATGAAGAAATTATTTGTTTTGAGAAAAATATTTTTCTTTTTTCCTAAGGGTAAGGAAATAATTTCCATTCATGCCAAGGGTCAGAAATTTTTTTTTTTATTGCAAAGGATGAAGAAAATCTTCATTATTATTTGCAAGGAATGAAGCATTACCAGCCTAACTCAGACATTACTCTTGTGTTGCCTCCCTTCTCACTTCAGGTCCTGGATGACAAATATCAATGTCAGCAGAAGGAGAAAGGCTCCAACTCTACAGAGACGGTGCGGCTGATGGAAGAAATCAACAGGAAAAAGCAACAGTATGACATGGAAGTTAAAGTAAGCCTTTTTTATGTATGATTATTTTAATTTGGAGAATTATGTTCAATATTTACCTATTAAAAATCACATTAGTCCTAAGCTAATCAAGTATTCACTTTTTTTTTATAAACTTATTTTTAGTTTCCCAAAACTCAATTTTGTCCAACTCAAATAAATCTACCTCATTATTCATATTTTTTCTTTTTTTTTTATCCTAGAAATCTGAGAAGCTGACAACTGTCTGTGCTGAGCTCGAGGAGCAGCTTAAAGACATGGAGCAGATAATTACAGAGTTCCAGAAAAGAGAGGCAGAATGGGAGAATATCAAGTAATTTTTTTTATTCCTTCCCAACAGTTTTTTTTTTTTTTGGGGGGGGTGGGGGGTTTCTCCGTCAAGCAAAATTTGTTTGTCGCAGCTTTAGCTCTACCCATGATAGGTCAGGATGAATATCATATTAAAAAAGTGAGTTCAGGCCTGTTGTTCAAACTGCCAGTGTGGAAGTATCAGAATGACATGATCATTTGCTCAAATGAAAAATAATTTCTGAGGTTTTTGGAAAGAGATGTACATGGAGATCAGTAAAAGATCTTTACTCACTGGCTTCTGGTTTTTATTATAAAAAATGTTATTGTCCTCTTTATTTTTTCCTTAATCCATAAATAGTTATTCTATGTGACAAGAAATTACTCATTGGCTAACTTTTACAATTAAATAGGGATATTAGATCTAAGCTAGGTCATTTTACAGAATTTGAAAAATGAGTTAGCTATCCCAAGACACTTATATTCTATCAGAATTTGAGATGGAATCCAAGTTTTTACATGCTTATTATTGGGCTATTTTGCTGCACTCTATGAATGATATCAAATCTTGTTAAAAACAACTTTTTTTTTAAAGAAATGATATCACCACCATATTATTTTTCCTTTTTCTTTGACCATTATGCTCACAAGGCAGAAAATACACTTTATGTTTTTCAGAAAAACTTATGAGAAAGCGGTGAACGAGAGAGAGGAGGAGTTGGAGGGAGCCACTCAAAAACTACAAGCTGTCAACTCGCAAAAGTAAGTTCTAGTTCTTTGGGGAGTTGAGGAAGTCACACAAAGAACATAGCAACCGCTTTTCATTAAACTTTGCAAATGATAATTTCTTTATCAAAAGAGAAATTGAAAAATGCAGTGAAAAAAAAAAAAAGCAAATTTTCCTAGTGACTGGAGACAAAATATGTTTTACACAGACATCTATAATGGGAATCAGATTAATAATGTTTCAGCAGTCATCCCCACAGAGTGCTGTGGAAAAAACTACAGGCTTTTGTGTACTGTTAAAATGCTGCAGAAGTTTATTGCCCCATTTCTGTGGCGCACCCAAGGGTAAAATATCCACTAAGATTAAGAACCATCTCACATGGTTTTCAAGTTTTATATATGTTTCTAATCACTTTTCCTCTCCATTCCAACAGGTCAGGCAATTCGGAGAAGATGCGACAGCAGCTGGAGTCCACCAAGGCCCTGCATAAAGCTGAGGTTGAGAAGCTGAGCCATAAACTGCGTGAGGAGCAGACCAGAGCGCAGAAGATGCTGGAGAAAGTAAGACTTCGTGAGATATTACGTTTGATTGTACATATTTGTCATGATGCTACAAAATGAGACATTTTGTGGCAGACGACTATGTGGGGAAATGACATTTTTCTCAAGAAAGTTTGAAACCCGTGGTATTTAAAGTGCTTTTACTTCTGAAACAGTATAAAAGTTAGAAAATAGAGCAGTATAAATAGGGGAAATTAAAAGCTTTCTTTAGGAAAATTTCATTTACCCAAGAATTTCTCTGCCGCAAAACGTCTCATTTTGTGGCGTCGCTATATATATGTATATGGCTAAGATTGGTGTGAGATTTTTGTCCTAAATCTGAAGCCTAAGTTGAGGTTTAGGTTTCTTCTTTTTTTTTATATTAATGTTATTCAAGCTTATAACAAATTACATGCAGTTCTCTTTTTCTCCTCTTTGTGGGTATATAGTTTTCATCCTAAATGAGCAAGATAGGTGACTGCTACATGTTCATCCCTAGTACCTCTTTACAACCAGTTTGAGCAAGTCAGTCATGCCTTTTTAAGTGTACTCAATAGTGGATGAAAAGTAGACCAAAGATTTAAGACTTGAACCTCATTTGGTGATTAATATTTACTAGTCTGAATAACGTCACACAGATGAGTCATTCATTCTAACTTTTCGCAAACTTACCAGCTGACTACAGCTTTCTGCAAGAATTGTTTCATACTTGCAGATTAAAAGCTCCTGTCTGTTAGACTAGTAATTCACATCTGCTGATTTGATTCACACTAACAAGTGTAAATTTAAAAAAGGATTTATTTTGCTTCTCTCTTCCTCTCTTCTCTCAAGAGTCAGAAAGTCAATTAATTCCTGTTTTCTCATTTCAATCAAGCAATTCTCATATGTTTACAAAGTTTTCTCTAAATCGGAAGGAAATCCTCTTGATTTCTTCAAGTTTCTTTAAACAACATAGATGTCAATTTCCCAATTTTTTTTTTTTTTCAATTTTATGACTTGGATGATCTCCCTTTGCAGGTGGCAGAACTGGAACAGAGTGAGAAATCTTCCAGTAGTGTGTTTGAGAGCCAAATGAGAGAGATAGAAAACCTGAGTAAAGAAGGCATGAAGCTGAAGGAGGAGGTAGGCACTGTTTTCAAAATCAACTGTTTTTGTGTAACAAGTTTACAGATCATGGTCTTCTATATGTATTCAAATGTCTTAATTGACAGTGTAAGTTCAGGCAAAGGCGTCAGCTCTGAAACTTCGTTAGTTTGATTTGGTCCATTTTACTTTTCATTTTTTCAACTCTAGCTGCTTTAACCTGTTTATCTTCACAGCTTCTGATAAAAAGTATTTATCCTGATCTGTATGTTGATGAAAGTAAATCTAAACCCCACTCCGACACTTCAAAGACAAAACTTTATATGAATGTAATGCGGATAAACCAGTTTTGATGAAATTGAGCTTTGAAAGTTTGAATCTGGAGGAGCAACTTTGATTTTTCCCCTTTTTCATGCAATCTCAAGGCATCATATACCTTAACTCTCTGCAGAGAATGATGATGTTTTATACTTGTTTTTCTTGGAACGTCTGAGAAATGTATTATGTGAGATGCCAATACATCTGAATATGAAAATTGGATCTCATTTCTTTGGTTTGCTTTATAAATAAATTTCAAGTCAGTTTGCATTTTGAATTCTGTTTTTGAAGTATTAGGCTGCATGCAATATGATATTGACAATGAAAAAGATGCCTAAGCTAAACTTATATCAATGTGTAAATCTCAGACGGCACGGCTCCTCAGCGACAATTGTGGCCTGAGGAAGGAGAATCTACAGCTGCGGCGTCATCTTGATGAGGCCATGGACAAGTTTGAGATGATCATTGGAGAAAAAGTCAGCCTTGAGAACTTCACTGAGGCCCTGCAGGTGAAAATATGAAGCGATACCTGTGGTGCCACTCTTTATAGCAATTGAAAAATTATTCAGTTTTAGAATTAAGCTTTATGGCCTGCTGCTTAGAATACTAATTGACAAAAAAGATGCGATTAAAATAATTGGCCTCAAACTGTTTCTACAATAGCTTTTTTCAGATTGATGATAGAGATAGATCTATTTGCCCTTCATTATGTGATTTAACAAATTTTGCAAAATAATTACCTTATTTTTTTTTTTTTAAGATAAAGAAAGAAATATCTTAACATATGCTTTCTCATAACCTACTGTGAGATAGAAAAAAATTTGATTTACAAACTCAAACAACTTTATCAAGGGGGAGGATGGAACACAAGAATTTTCCAGTGATAACTTTAGCATGAGGGCTTTATATACATTCCATCAACTCTCTATAAACAGTTTTTCTTCAGAATATTATATTTATTTTATCATAATATCTAAGTTTTGCTTCACTCATCCTGCATGCATAACCCTGGGGGCTTACGGTACTTTCTCCTTGTATTTAGAAATAAGCCAGCTACATGTTACCCCTTCTTTCCTTTGTTGCTGCTTCACCATCACCATAAGCCTATGGTAGCATTTCAAACTCAAAACTTGTTTTGTATCAAAGATGGTAAACAAATTGTTGATAGTTGTTTTTACAAGGTAGATAGTTTGTCAGTCTGTGGGTGGGTATGCTTTTGGTCGATCAAACTTTTAAATATGTAAATCAATAATAATAATTTTCTGGCATGTAGGGATACAAAAGACAGTGATTGATAAATAATAAGAAGGAATATCTGAACTGATTTTCATCTCATTTTCCATATTTCTTCAAGACATAATTTTTTTTTTTAATTTCACATATGCTTTGCTCTCTTTCTAAAGTCCATATTTATAAGCTCACGTTCCCAACATTCTCTCTGCTTTCCTATCTTTGACCATTTTATTTTACTGTGCAACTAGTCTTGATGTGATTAAATGATAAAAACAATGTTTCTGTTTTAAGATTTGCTTTCTTTGAAAAGTAATTATTGATGCAAGATGTTTGATTCACTGAGAACTGTGTCATGGTGTACAACTCAATTGGGCTGGCTATGTAAGACACATGGTTTATTTTTAATCTGTGTATACCTATGGCATGTAGGGTCTACATTTCCTGGACAAGTACAAATTTGAGAGCACTATTGGCCAGCAGATGAAGCTCATAGACTACTTGCAAGATCTCTATGTTGAGCATACTGGCAAGAAGAAAAAGGTAGCTAGCCATGGGTTATTATTTTTTGCTTTATTAGTTTGACTTTTTTGTGTCTTTCACACTGTCATTAGAATATCCATTAATGGCTTTTTTTTTTCTTTTTTTTTTTTCGTCCCCTGGCAAGGCTTGTTAAACTTAATGTGTTTTATCTCCTTTCCTCCTCCATCCCTAGCTTTGTCTCTCTCCCCAAAATATAGTCAAAACAGCTTTGGCTGGTGTCCTATACAGCGATATAGCAGTCAGTACATTCATTATTTAAAAAAACCAGTCCTTGAGATTAGAGATTGATATTAGAGAGAGTCTTTGTCGCTACACTTGAAACAGAAGTATAATAATGTTTCCATTATGAATATATTTTATTGTCACATTACATTAAAATTTTATCACACTCTTTTTCTGGCAAAGTGATTATCACCTAACAGCAAATCAATGCCCGTCTTGTAGTCCTCAAACCATTGAATGAAATCTTTTTAAAAAATAGGCTTCCTTGTCATTTGATTGTGAAAGTGTAACAATAAAACCTCTAGAAAAACATGTTAGATTTTCTCATCGTTTCATCTTGCTTTTGTCATACAAATACCTTTTTGGATCCATCAATATATATGAACATATTATTTTGTCATATTCTTTGTGCTGTAGTGTTGGACAAATAAATACATTTCTTATTTGTTGTCCATTTCATGTATGGTGTGTCCCTATCAATCAACTCTAGTTAGTTTTACTTACTAACGGAACTATAATAGTTTAATTTTTTTTCTTTACTAATATTAATATATTTCAGTATGACAGTATCCTTGTAGACGATCCTTTATTTTATCTATATTCACTGAAATAAAGTAATAGTAACTGACAATATAAACTATGAGATATCTTTCCCTTATCATCTGTTCTTAAGTCATTTTTTCAATTATCTTTGGATTTAGACTGATATCAATTCTTTTTCCTTTTATTTTGTCGGTACATTCCAGAAGGTATGTCCTCCACATTTTTGATACAATTGCTTGTTGATTAAAGCTTTTGTGATTTCAATTCAAGAAACGTTTAAAATGTAATAATGAGACTAGTGATAACAAACAAAGAAAGTGCTAACAAATGTTTCATCTTTTGTAAAATTTTATTGGTGAGATTGCCTGGCATGCCCTTGAGGAGAGAAAAATGATACTATAGAATTAAAGCTTGCCAGGAGATTTTATATGTGGAGCATATTGATTGTTTGAATTTTTTCTAGCATCTACTTGTCTACCAATGAAATGCAATTTGAGATTGCAGTGGGTCACGCAACAAAATAAAGATGTATTTTGCTTAATCATTCATGATATTTTTAATTCAAAAATATTGCACCTTGGAACCTTTTTTGTTAGTTTGATTCCTACATCCTGATTAGTAAAACAATGCTAAGGCACATTGCAATGACTTTTGATTAAGATGCATGTTTCAAAAATAAGATGGCACCCAATTGTTTGTTGAATTTAAAATGACATAAATATTCCTTTTGCCGAAAGATTGAAGATGCTCACAGGTGCTCAGTTCCCTTTACCCACTGCTATAGACGCGGAATAATGTTGTTTTCTTTGCATGAAATGAGAACCAGTGGATGCCTCTGAATGCTTTAATACAAAAGATCAATAAAATGTCTGAATTAGAAATTTTTTTGAAGAAGCTGAACATGCATGTGAAGGTATACAAAAATGCATGTTCTTTGGCTGACATAGGGAATTGATTCAATATAAGCCTTGAGACTAATCCTTGAAAACGTTCAATATCAATTTTGCCATTGATCCTGTTTTATAACTAACAACATACAAAATCATGTCATTAATGTTTATGTGATACAATTATGAAATGTTCAAATTAGTATTTTCTAGTTCTTTATTAATTACAATAATATTACCAATAGTTTAAAAAAATGTTGACTTTTTTTTTTTTTGAAAAAATCTTTCAGATTTTTCTATCATACTTAGTTCTGAAACACTTTAAAATTTAATATTTAAGTTTGAATGCATTTCTCCAATAATTTTTCTTTTAAAATGCTTTCTCTGATGTAGGGTAAAAATTGTATGCATTGTCATTCTTTTGAAATTTATACATTCAGCAAATAGTTTAAAAAAACTTAGACAAGTTTTTTTTACCTACTGCCCTGGCTTCTCTTTTATTATTATTACTTTTTTTTTTACTTCTACTCAACTTATTCAAAAAAATTCACAGAGCAAGTTTTTCAATCTCGGCAAGAAAGAGCAGAGCACAGCTAATATAACGACAGCTGCCATTGATCCCAGAGCAAGTGCTATAAGTGGCATGGCAGTTGCCAATCAGCAACAACCTCTGCCACCTCGCATCCAGGCCAGTATGACATTAAAAGTAACCAACTCTGCCATGCATGCCCTCACCAACTCTCCAGCGAGCCAAGTAGCCCAGTATGCTGGTGGCTCGACCAACTCTCTGGCCTCGCTCGCCTCGTCACATTCATCCCAGTCGTCCTGCTCCGGCGACGACTTTGATTCCGCAAGAGATTCAGCTTACTCAGGGTCATCAACCATGTCAGCAGCACGGGGTGGCCAGACGCCTCATACTCCCGGCAGATCTCACAGAAGACGAGGTATTGCTCCCGGAGCAGTCAGGTACGGAGAACCGATGCCCACACCACAGCGCATGCACCACAACATTCCACACAGGTGAGTGCAAGCTGATAAATTTATGTATTCTGCTCAGCATTAGTCAACAGACTGCTTTTTTTTTATTTATACATAGGGTTTATTTGTCAGAGTATAGTAGAATCTTTCAATTGATAATTTTAAAATGAGTTTATATTTTTTGTTCTTTGTATTCCGAATCTAATGATGGTTTCTTCCATCTACTTCAGCTAAGTTGTAGATCAACTGTATACCTGTATAAAACTTTTCTCAAATCAATGATAATAGAAATAAGCTAATTTTAAGTTGGTCCTTCTGAAATCGCAAAGTTCTTTACATTACCCTCTGAAATTTTCCAGTTATTCGCATAATCATTACACAGTTTAACCATTTATAATAAGTTCATTAAAAAGGTAAACCACTACTGACAAAATATAGATAATAACATATAATTGTAAAAGACTTCTAGAATTTGCAGTTTCTCAGTTTAATTGCCTTTTTTTGGTTGTCAAAATTGATAAAGACTAGTGGAGTAAGTAAATAAATTTATTCTGCTATGGGATTTCTTCTAAAATATGTGTAATGTGATCTAATAGGAAAAACATAATTGTTACACAGATATATGTTCTAAATGATCTGTCATCAATCAATATAATCACTTATAAGTTAGACTTAAGGGAAGGTCAAACAACTTTGGATCACATCAGTGTTTGAATGCCTGTCTCGTTATTTAATATGGTTTTCAGGTTTGCCACAGGCCTCAACACACGGGCTACCAAGTGTGCACTGTGCCTGGGAACTGTCCACTTTGTTAGGCAGGCCTCTAAGTGTCAAGGTGAGATAACTAGGCAACATTCATCTTCAAATATATCTCACCACGCTGATGTCATTTCAGTTTGTTCTTTATGTAATGCTAGAATAGAAAACATTTAAGTCTATGCTTTCCTAAGCTTTCGTTTTGGATATCGGCTTGATATAAGAAAAGGGCAAATGACAGTACCTTTTCTCTAGTGTGAGATATGATGTCTAGATTTAGGTAAGACCTAGAGAGGGATTCACATCGTTGCACATTCAGCTGCTTTTGCAGCAGTATTCTGAGATTGAGGCCTTTCCTATAGTCAAAACAGCCCCACAGATGCATACATGAAAAGCATTTGATAGATGTCTTGCTTCAGTTAAGATCTAGTATAAATCTGAAGCACACATTCTACATCCTAGATTACTTTAAATCCACACTCATTGTCTATATCAGGATCATTTTCATTTCTATTCCTTTCAGAATGTGATATGGTAGTCCACCCCAAGTGTGCTGCATCAGTTCCATCCACATGTGGCTTGCCAACAGAGTATGTTCGACACTTTGCTCTTATGATGAGCCGCATCTACCAGGACACAGCTGACAGAGAGTCGGAGCAGGACCATTCTGCCATCAAGATGCAGGGCTGGCTCAAAGTGCCCAGGTGAATAGAAATTGCTATTTCTTTTGTTGTTTACTCCTTCATTTGCGAGTCTCATTGTGTGAAATGGTGCTCTTAGATTATGGCACAAGAAAATTACAAGCTACTAATTTTGATGGAACTATCTTGTAATTATCAGACACAAGGCTTTCGGGCTGCTTTATTCATTGAAGCTCTTCTTAATTATCAAGACAAAAGCTTACAAACTGTTCACCTTACTGAAACTGCTCTAACTTATCAGATACAAAGCCTTCAAGCGTTTAGATTTAATAAAGCTATCTTTAGACTACAAGAACCACACTATTGCTAAATGGATAACTAGCAATTGAATGCACAGAGCTTTTGAAATGTGAATGATCCAAAGGATATGCAGTCCTGCTATTCATACCGATTTAATCTGAATCATTACGACTTTATGTAGAAATTTGATCCATTTCCGATTTTCTGAATATTTAGAAAATATTCCGAATTATTTCCGAACTAAGTTTTCACCTCCACGATTAAAAACATTTCATTTTTTTAGATAGACCTACGAGATCGACAGATAGCCTGCATAAAAGAATAAATACAGACAATATAATTATAATATATCGATATTGTTTTTTTATTAAATATTATCAAATCCGGTATTGAAATTGATATTAATATTTTAGTTATAACTGCCCCAATTATTGATTCGGCAGAGTTTATTAGTCTGCGCAACCGTATCTCTATCTTCACCTCCAGGCTTTGCCGTTATTTCCAACGAAGGATTATTCTTATCTTCTTAGACTAATTTCTGTTCTAGGACAGCGCTTTTTTCATCAAGATCGATTGAGAAATCCTAAAAAGAACTAGAGTAAATCAAGATGAAATGACACGAGACTCTGTAATGTTAGGTCTGTGAAAAGTAAAATCTAGATCTAGATCTAGATCTTATAATAGGCCTAAGAGGCTTTATCCGGATGCAAAGTTTACAATCTTTACAATATCTATGATTTTGATCATTTTACCCAATGTAGATTTAGATATAGATATAAGTTGCATCTAAATAATGCTTAATTAGTCTCAACATCACAGCTTAGTTTTTGTTTCTCAATGAATGATTCAACAATAGAGTGAAGCACGCTCTTTAGTTTATTTATAAAATAAAATGATGCAACTTTCCAGCAAATTGTCAAATTGGTTACGTTTTCAACAGCTGGATTTAGCAAAATTCATAAAATTTTTAATTTTCCTGAATCGAGTGTGAGAAAGGCCTATACATCATGAAGAAAAATTATCTAAAATCAGAAATAGAGCATCAAATGTGTCTTTTTTTTTAACCCTTTTAGTAAGGAGTACATTTACTCCTTTTCATATAAAAAAAATCTTTTGAAGTTATGGTAGACACTTCCCACACGAGCTAGGTTGGCAGCTTTTCTCTTTGTGAATTCATCAAATGCTGCAATGCCAATGCTACCCAATGTATTGAGTCACTTAAAAGTATTGTAAGGCATAGAGTGCTTGATTTAAACTGAAAGAGGTATGGAAAAAAGATCTCAATATTTTTTAGAATTTTTCACCACCGAAGAATTACAAGCTAAGAAACCTTGTTTTTATCAGATTTCATTGCTAAATTTTTTGAATGAACATTGATCAAATACCGCATCATGTGTTTTGTAATGTATGCTGCGCTGTAGAAGGCAAAAATGAAGCGAGTCATTTAGATTTTTTGACAGAACCATTCAGATTTTTTTTCCCTGGAGAATGGCAGGTCTGGATATGATACACATGTGTAGCAACGCCACAAAAAAAGACGCTTTGTGGCAGATGGCTACTTAAGAAAATGCCATTTTCCCGAAGATGGCTTGAAACCCTTGCTATTTAAAGTGCTTTTCCTTTAGGAAAGTAAGTTGGAAATTAAAGCAGTATGAGAAGTGCAAATTTCAAGCTTTCTTTAGAAAAATTGCATTTACCCAAAAATTTCTCTGCCATAAAACGTCTCATTTTGTCGTATCGCTACACCAATTTTTTAGTTCTCATGCATAGCAATACACGTGAAAGAAGGCTATCCAAAGCTTTTGTTCAAAGATCTCCAGTCACTGACAAAGATTATTTTAGAGCAGTTTACATATTCATGGGTAACAAGGCTCGACAAGAATGCCTTTGTCTTCTCCAAACCTCCACTCATGCTAGAGTGAACAAGCCTGGCTGGGAGAACAGGTGGTGCGTGCTGGAGGGTACCTGGTTGACCCTTCACCTCCAGGAGGGAGATGCCAGTCCTGTTGACAGCTTTGACCTCAGCCCCATGGATGCAGACGTGAGTGTACACAGCGCTGTGACCTCTGCGGAGCTCTCCAACACAGCAAGCTCTGATGTCTACTACGTGTTGCGACTGGACCAGGATCCACTTACTACATGCTGGCCTGGACGGTAGGGACTGATCCTGCCTTTTTTTTCTGAGAGAGATGAATAAAAAGAGGAGGGAGCTAACCAATCATGACACCAATTAATAAAGCAAGCAACATAATTCACAGCCATGAGAGAGATGGTTTATTGAGCAGATATGCTGTTCTTTGATAAAAAAATAATGAAAATTTTGCCTAAAATTAATAAGCATGTACATTCATTTTCAAGTCTCATAAACAGCTAAAGTTGTTATAAAGACATATAATTCTCTTGTACTTTATATCTTTATGACTGCTTGTTATCAAGTTCGTTTTGTTCTGCTTCAATCTGCTTCGGTTTTTCTTTTCACAATTAGGTATTTGTATTTGATGGCCACAAACTTCCATGAGAAGCAGCGATGGGTTGCCTCTTTCGAGGCTATAGTGAAGAGTACTCAATGCAAGGATGAGCTTTATCAAAATGTGCGTGGGTATATCTCAAGATTTTCAATTTTATTGGGTTCCATTTTTCATTTCCTGAGTATTCCCAGATGGGAGTGCAGGGACATATGATTCTAACAGACTGATTCATATTATTGTTACTGGTCGCCAAATGCTTGTTGTGGTAACAAACATGTCATGAAATTTTATTTTTAATTTTTTCCTCCTTGCAGAGATCTCAGATGCTAACTGTGATTTCATTGAAAGACAGTGACCAGAGAGAATTCAATTGCTGTCTGGTGATTTCTTCACAGGTAGGTTATAACTTTACACAGAATGAAGTGTATCCTGATGACATGTTTATTTGTACAACGCAGGTAAACTGAGAACAAAACGGCATTTACTTTGTCAACAGCATAGCTTTAAATCAGGCAAGAGCAATGCTCTTTATGATTCTTAATAGCTAAGATATGCTAATCATTGCCGTCCTTGTTTTACTTTCATTAAGTTTACAAAAAAAGAAACTTGTACCACAACACAAAAGTTTGAGAATTCTGAGTAACGGATTGTCTTGTCTAGCTTAGCAGGATTACATGTTAATATCAGAAGATGAAAATATATTAGTTGAAGCTAAAGTGAGGATGCAGGTACATATGATAACAATATTGAACTGATAAAAAAAATATTATTATAGACAAGCACACTCTTGCAGAAAAGTTGCTGTGCTGAGTTGCCTTTCTTCAGAATGATGCTGGTAAGGGACGTTCTGTTCTGTAGGAATGTTGGGTAACGATGTATATATACATTTTTCTCTTACCCATTTAGCTGGTTCTAGCAGGGACAGAGGACGGGCTCTATGCCTTCAACCCTCAAGGGCTGAACTCGAAAAAAAAACAACTGACTCAACTATCTGGCTTTGGCAGCGTCCACCAGATGGAGTTGGCTAAGGGTGTTGACCTCATCCTGGTCCTCACAGGTATTTTGTAGCTGATTCTTTTGCTTTTACTACAATTAATCACTTGTCCACTATGTCTTTTTCAGTGTCAATGCCTGCAGGTAAGCAATTTGCGGCCTGAAATACAATTGCATTATGCCAGGAAAGCCAGTAATGGGCGGTAGTTTCCAGGTACCTCCTCCCTTTAATGTGAATGCCATTGATAATAGATGGTCTTGGGATATAATTTCTCCAGTTCATCCCTGGAGGTTGGGACTTATTTTGTAAAAACAGTCTTAAGTTTCCTCAAGTTTTCATTACAAACAGAATATCACAAATCCAGTCCTAAGTCTTTTTGACAAGTGAATTGACATGAAGGTTTTAATTTACCGCAGGGCCGGAACGTCGCTTGGTTATGCTGGAGAACAAGCTGGTCAAATGTCGCATGAGTCAAACCCTTGGTGGGGAGACAACTCCCTTCTCAGTCAAGACCATCGAGGGCCTCAAGTGCTGCACCATCTTCTCTGTAGGGCTGTGGAACAACGCATCTTATCTGGTCGTCGGCACCCCAACTAAGCTTTACGTCATGAAGTACAACCCTAGTCTAGGAACCTACTGTGTTCGAAAGGTCAGCTCTTTCACACAATTCACACCAAACAGAGACTTGCTGGTTTTCTTTATGTATACATATGTCAAGAGTAGATTTATGATGGGGTCAGGATTTGTTGTTGTTTTTTCCATGAAGATTTAAGGCTCATTTTATTTGATTGATGAATATTTAAAATGTTTGAAATAATGTGAATTTCAAGTAAATATAGTTCACAAACATCCATCTAGCAATATTTTGAAATTTATTTAATGATTCAGTGTTATTTGCAACAATTTATCTTTATGTAGGCAATACTGTGAACAGTAAATTACCAACAACTATTTTTGTTTGTTTTTTATTTTAAATGAATATGTTAATTTTTATTTTACTGACTTGTTATAGGAATTTCCAAGTTCAGAGCCCTGTAGCTGTGTTTGTATAGCAGACAATTGTGCCATTGTTGGCACAGAGAGATTTTATAGAATCAACCTAGAACACCCAAGTCTTCTTGGTGAGATGTTTTGCTTGAGACTCCCTCTGTTCTATCTATTTGTCCCACATCTCACATATGTCTATGTACAAAAGATTATTAATGGGTTGCTTCAAAAATGTTAGCTACTAGATTTTTTAAACCCTGTTCATAGAAATTTGTAGCTCTGTCTGTTGTTTTTTTCAGTTTCACATGTTTAAAAGGAAGTTATCAAGGCAATAAATGTTTTTTGTTTTCAAGATTGTCACCCTTAATTTCATATTATTCTCACTTAAATTAATTTTATATATTTGTTAATAAGATCCCTGTTCATAAAACCTTTTTAGGACTTGCCAGTTTTATCTATATGATTGTCTTTTTAGTGTAAAAATTTTAGTCAATCCTTTTCTCTTTATCTCTCAGACTTTGTAGATCGTCAGGACTCATCACTAGCCTTTGCAGCCTTTGGTGCAGCTAATCACCATAGCTATCCACTGGCTGTGGTCCGTGTGTCTCCCGTTGAACTACCCCTAGAGTTTTTGCTCTGTTTCCACGGTGAGTCATCCCATTTAGCCCCACCTTATCAGTTCTTTGGTTGTTCTGTTTATTTTCTCTAACAGGGAATCGACTAGAGTTGCAATGACACCAGAAAATAAAGATAAATCGAACTTGGTATTTTGATAAATGGTATCATTAATCATATTCTGCTTACCACTAGTAGTGAAGGGGTGAGGGCCACATTCCACATCACATATGACAATGTGACAGTGTAGATTGATATCACTTTGAACAAAATAGGTAATTAATATAAAACGCATTAAATATTTGTGGAAAGATTCATTGATATGACATTAAATATTGTGATTTTCAGAATTTGGTGTATTTGTCAATCACCATGGACAGAGAAGCAGAGCTACAGATGTGAAGTGGAGTGGTCTTCCTTTAGCTTTTAGTAAGACTACAATGCTAAAAATGTGTTTTAATACAATATTTCTGTCTTATTTAAAGTTACATGTTAGGTTTTTATACAAATCAGTATCAGGGAATTCACCTTGTAGAGCACATCAAGTAACTTTAAAAAAAAACAAAAAAACATCTGACTTAAATCTTGTTGTGTTGGTAAATAACGTGGAAGATTTGACAGAGTGAAACAAATTTACTTTGCAGTTTATTTCTTTTTTTATATATATATATATGTGGTATTATTTATGTCTGCCATAAAATCTTTTAAATTGTTAAAAATCTAGGCTTTAATATTAAAGACAGATTATGAAGGAAAATTGTGTTTTAGATATTTTTTTTATCATGAGTTGAAAGTTATTATATCTGTAAATGTCTTTATGATATGAGTTAGCATTGGTCTAATCTTCTGTCAACAGCATTCGTGAATCCCTTCCTGTATGTGACTTACACTAACACAGTCCAAGCCACTGTGGTGCCCACTGACAGGGCACAGGCAAAGTAAGTGAGATCCAAGCACTTCATTACCCTTCCCGCCTTCTTGAATTTCTAGTTTTAACTTAATTTCTAGTGACATGAAAGTTCATTATTACTTTAAAGCAATGTTTAGTGTTGTCAGAGGGATGAAATCTTCTGAACTCGCTTTTCAAATCAATGGTTAAATCCTGATTTAGCAGTGGATGAATATGATTTTGTATACATTCTTTTGCTTAAGAAATAAAGCATTTTACCTTTTCTATCTTTTAACATTTACAATTATTGATTTTGCTTCTTCTTTGCCACTCATCTTCATTTCAAGGCTGACATTTTTAGTGTATTGGATATAAAGCTATGTACTGCATTGCCATATTTGAAAGCACCTTTAACATTGGTTGGATAAATATTCAAGAATGGGAAAAGTTGAACAAACTGTTGTAACCAAAAATATTCAAATTTAGGTAATTATCACATCATAAATGAACCAAAAAAAAATAATCCCTATTTAAGTCCTATATTCAAATGACTATGTTTTTATTTCAGAGGTAGACAGACTGTCATTGACATCCAGGCTCCCCGGTATTTGGGACCAGCCCCTTCCCCTGGTTGCGTTTATATCAGCAGCAGCAATGCAACCACCAAGATCACAGAGATCATACGCATTCAGGGTCAGGAGGCATTCGGGTCAGATCTTGTTGGTGAAAAAGAAAACATTGGCAGGTGTGTTATCTTTTTTGAAATATTTTCTTTTTTTTGTATTTATTGTCTTTTTTGTCTCAAATCATAGAAAGGGCTTCAGTTGTAAGCATGTGAGTGTAACAATAGAAACTACACCCAATGGTTATATCAAGGATGGTGTATGTTCCATAAATGATCACACTTCTCCAATACCAATAAAAATTCTTCAAGTATTCATGTCAGAGTACAATTACAATATATGTGGAAATCATTCTAAAATTTGTATCAAATTTGTTCTGGGAGAGATAATTTTTGGCTTGAAGATGAGAGCATTCAGTCACTGATCTCTGCTCTAAAACACATCAAAATAAGTATCAATAATCAACCAAAGCTAAACTTAGGCTGAGTTAATCCTGAAATAGCCAGGGTGGGCCTGAATGATAGTACTTGGACCTGAAATCAAATCCAGTTATCAAATTTCATATTGCTGTAAGAAGGACATTCATTATAAGGATGCATTCGAATTAGATTCAAATTATCTGGATTCATCTTAAGTGGACTTAATTGCACTCTCAATCATGTTCTTTTACTCTACACATAAAGGTGGTTAAATTTTTTTACAGACTTAGAACCTGGTCAGCTAATCATTGTCAATGGTCCAGAGAATTTTGTTTCAGTCACCACTCCTGTTTGAAAAATCTGTCTTGATCCTCATTCTTGTTTTAAACAAAATTTGTGCTTTAAAGAGAAAAAAAATCAAGTTGTGGTCTAATTATGCAGATACATGGCAAATTTATTTAGATATTCTCACACAATGAAGAATTAGTTTGTTTAGGGCAAATTGGAAACTTGGTAATCCTCATAATTTTGTTGTAAATTGTTTTCTGCATCCTCCTCTCAGCCTGAAGACATCATCAGACAAGCAGGTGAGCTGGGCCAGTCCTCGCAAGATGATACCACGTGTGCACCAGTTGAGGAAGCAGGGCTCACTCTCCTCCCTCACAAGCAATTCGAGCGAGGGAACTATTGCCAGCATAGAGTCTGATGTCTAGCAAACAAGTATTGATTGCTCTTCAGTGTATTTAAAAGCCTGTATGCTTCAAATCTTGCAATCCAAGAATGTGAAAAATTGCGTCCTTCAAACTCATTACACCAGTCTAGAGAAAGGTGTATGAGAAACTTCAATCTAGAAATAATTCATGAAAACGTAGAAAAACATTCAAATGCAACAAGAAATATTGAAGTAAAGTTTGTGAATCTCTTCACCACTTTGATAAACAAAAAGAATTTTGATACTGAGTAACTTTTGTATGTCAGAGCTCCTAACTCATTGGAATATTCAAATTTACAGCAGCTGTTGGTTATAAACCAATCAAAATTTGAGAATTTTCCAATGCATTGAACTTTGCAAACCAAAGAGTTAATTCATGATATTTCTTATATATATTTTTTTCATTTTGTATTGCAATATATTTCATCTAATGAAAAAAAGATAAGGAAAGGCTGTATTTTAGTGTCCATTTTGTCAAAATGTGTTCTTATTTGTTTGCCCATATGAACACTGTGTTGTTAATTTTCCTGTCACAAGTCAAGTGGTTATAAATATTTTGATATGATTATCATTTGAAGTGGGATCACTGCGGACACCATATCTTGGGAGTCATGAAATTGTAATTGACATAGATTTTATCATTGATATGTATAAACAAGCTATGAGTATGATCAATCAGCTTGGATTTAGCCCTTGTTCTGGAGATTATGGTAATAAGAAAGTTAGACTGATGTTTCAGTAATGCAGTACCACTTATGAGCCTAGTGTTACCAATTTAGATTTATAAACATTCATGAAAATCCATTTTTCCTAGCAAATATCTATCCACAGGTACACTTTGATAACAATGTTTTGAAAGGGCGAATATGCACAAATAGTATGTCCTTTATTTAATATTGATGTTTTTTAAGGCTGATGTAATGTACAAGTCATGATATCTGGCAAGAAACGAATGGCAGAGCTATATATGTAAATTTCATGATTACAAGGATGGATTGTTTGTTTTCATATAAATACTATTATATCTTGGTTTTTAAATTTTTGCAAATTGATTCAAACTATACTACACGTGAACTCCACAAAAATATTTGAAGGAATTTGTTTTCCTAGTGACCATTTTCATAGATATTTTACTCACTTGCGTTTTGGGCAAATGTTTTGCTCACATTTTTGTACCCTGAACTTTGTGCTTTGTGTTTGCACAGTGTCAAGAAAGTCTTGGTCACATCACATTAGCTGTTCATATAGATTTGCATGAGAGAATTTCTCAAAAGTCCCATCTTGGGCACAGAATTACATATCAAACTGATACCACTGGTTTCACTTTTTTCTTAACTTATTTCTAATGTAGATCTATGTTCTTTGAATAATAATAGACTCTGTGCCTTTTTTATACAAATATTTTTTATTTATGCATGGATCTCATGAAAAAATAAAAAGTTGAACAACGTGTACCTAGTAACTTAGCTAATTGGAATGTGAAAACTTTTTATTGCTTTTAGAATAAAAGTGCAAGCTGTGAGATTATGAAGTTTTAAATGAAAAGCAATCAATTTACATTTTAAATTGGGCCTTTTTCTCAAAAGTGAGAAAATAAGTTTCACATCTGCAAAATTTGATATTTACACCATTTTTTTTTTTTTAGTTTTGAAAAACTTGCTAGTTAAGAATTTGTCATGCCTGAAATTGATTGATCGAATTTGAACATGAATCTAAATGATCCATTTCAATCACTTGACACAAATAAATATTCTGTAATTTGTAGGGATGTGGCATAACGTGTGATTTTGTCATTTGCATAAATTCAGAAACTTTTACTTGCATGTTGTCATTATTTTTGGGCATTTATTAAACTTTTTTGTTCATACTCTAAAGTTGTTTTGTGCTTTTACTGGTATTCTTTTTTTCCCAATTTAAAAAGAGTTGGTTCAAATTTTCTTGGGATTTTGAACTGGAAGAACTGATCATCTATTTTTACATAGAAATCAAAAATGAAAAATTTAGACGAAAGAAATAGGTACATAGTCATCTTGTATGTTCTTCATGATCACACACAAGTGATTATATTTACATATCACACTTGTATAGGTTGTGCACTCCAGAGAAAATTGAGAAATGTAAAGAATTCAGTCAATGATGTTTGAAAAAGAATAGACATTTGTGTTATACAATCATAGTCATACAATATCATGTTTTAATAATGTAAAGTGCTTTTTTTATTCTAATATGATAAAACACAGCTTTTAAGTGTGTAAACAATATTTAGAATTGTAAATGCCACACAAAAACAAAACTACAAGAGCCACAAACAACCACTGTCTTCTACGTGTTGGTAAAGTCGAAACCTCGGTCCATACAATTTCTATTCATAATGCATAACACAATGTTATTGACCACAAAAAAAGTGAATATCA
This sequence comes from Elysia crispata, assembly GCA_033675545.1. NCBI lineage: Eukaryota > Metazoa > Mollusca > Gastropoda > Plakobranchidae > Elysia > Elysia crispata. The sequence goes on from JAWDGP010001912.1 coordinate 399,117, forward strand.
GTATCCTTTCACTGCATGCAATCTACACAACTCAAACTTTGATTTTTTTAGTTTTTCAAGGATGTTTGATTTTTATAAGTTCAAAAGCTACGTTGTCCTGTATTTGATGCAGATACTGAATCAGTTAGGTGGAATTTCACAAGTTTATATTTTACAAATACTGAAATAGCAGTTTTGAGCCACAGCCTTTAGTTTCAAAGATAGAATATAGATCAGTTAATTGGATTTGTTCAATAATTTGTACTATTCAAGTTCTTATCATCGGGACCTTATGCTCTGCACCACCTCTGAAAAAAAATTTTTTTTCCCAACTCATAGTTTACACAAGGAAAAATAACTTTTGGGTAGTTTTTCAACTCGCTATCTCACATTCTGGTATCTTCAGAGAATCATGACAATTTACCTTGATTCCGAAACAAAAAAAAATATACAAGTATTGGTATAAGTATCAATAATATCTGTAATACTTTTTGGATACATTTATGATATGTTCATCTTAAATTGAAATTATAATTCAGACTAGAGTTTCTTTTCTAATTTGATCTCAAATTATCATAGGGCTAGACCCATTTGTATCTACTTATGTTTCCTCTAACATCACAGGCCACATTTTTTATATACCAATCGCCAGCTCTTCTCAGTGATCATTTACATGTTTTACAGATTAAGAGACACATGGGACAGTAACATTGTCAGGAATAACAAAAATTTTCTTCTAGTCTGCATATGATAATGTGCAGTTCAAATGTAGGAAAATACTGTTTCACCAAAAACATTCCAAGCAAATTAAATGGCTGCATGAAACATCGTTATATTAAATTGCAAATTAATTTTTTCCTAAATAAATTGATCTGGTTCAATCAAAATATGTCTACACCAAAAAAATTATAGCAGTCCCTAGGATTTTTACTACACCAATTTCAGCCTAACTGATCTACATAATTTTTGGTCTTGTAAATCAAATTTGAAAGAAAATAAAAGTCGTAACTCTCATTTGCTCTTCCATTTTCTTATTCTTGAACTTTTAGATATAAGTAAACTAGGGTACTCATTAAATATTACAAATTAAGCCAAGGAGAGGACAGTAAGGAATCATTTTCTACAAAAGTGTAAATCAGATTGACTTACATCTTATATCAAATCCAAGATTTAAGGACACATTCAACCTTTACCAACATGCATATGTATAATCTCACATGTTACATATATTGTTACAAAGAAGACAGAAACCATTGTGGAGTTTTTATCATGACAGTTTTAAGCAAATTAATTGTTGAATACAAATCTGTATATATCATTGCACACCCATGGACTTGAATAAGGTACTTACATATCACATGTTAAAAATACTTCAGATCTTGATGTTATCAGAAAATGACATAATATTCATAGGTAATTAGAAGAAAGATTCAAATCGTAAAGAGTTATTGACTTCCTGTGTTGATATAAAAAAAACATGTCTACGATACTTACAATGTGTGACTGTGACTACTGCACAATATATATTTCAAGGTAAAAGATTTTTTTCTTTGTATTGAAAGATTCCATAAGATTTCTGAGAGATTAATAGCCTCAATGAGTTTATGTGAACACTATAACTCTTAATGCTTATAATCTCTAACAAATCTAAATCCCTCATAGGGACATAAATTTTTTTTTTTAAATATGAAAAATAAAATGTTAATTTAAGCAAACCTCATTTTAATTTTGTATGGTCCAGTTATCAATCATACAAAGTCTGATTATTACGATGTCCTGCCTAGCATGCTCAAGAGTTTCTTTCATTTTGCTATCTTTAATTTTCTTCCCAGCATGCAAAACAAACTTGCTGCATGTTATGTAATAACCACTCAGTATTCAAGACACCAATCAAGAAGACTTAGATGGTTTTTTGGCATACTGACATGAGCAATTAGCCGCATCAAAAGAAATGACATATGATTTCAGATCTTCTTGTTCACTCACCAAATTCAGAGTTTCAGAAAAACATGGTCCTTGATTTGATCTGCCTTACAATTAAGCCTTAACCAATCAAATACTTTTAAAAAACAGAGTTGCTGCCTGTTAGTATCACTTGTTTATACCCAGCAAGCTCAGCGTTTCAAACCAGCCATCAACTTCACTCTGTGGCAGTGGTTCAATGTTTCACACTTCCTGTGACTTTGCTCCCATCCCCACCAACACTTCCCCTGGTGGTTGCTGCGGCAGCAAGAGCCTTGGCCGCTTTCTCCTCTTCCTCCTTGACAGAGTCCATTGCTGTTAGCCAGTGGTGAAGCTTCACTCTGACCTCAAGCTCCAAGGGAGGGGGAGGTAAGTCATCCTCTTCAGCCTCCTCTGCATGACGCCCACCTTTACCTCCCTTCTTGCTTCCCTCATCCTTACCATGAGGACTTTTCTTTCTGTCTGATTAAGTGAAGAATAAGAACAAAGACTTCAACAACAAATTCCCACTCAGTAACAAGTAAACGTCCAAATAAAGGATCAATGGTTTCAAGGAATATTTAAATCATACCACAATCTAGTGTGTAACTTATATCCATTTTTTTACATTTTCTATAGATATTAGAAACAGTTTATTCTAAGTTTAAGATCTTTATAAAAAAAAAAAATTAGTCCTCTTGTAATTGCACCATCATAATGATGGTGATAAACCTAATTAAAGGATAGCAAAATATTGATATATATTTTTTAAAACCTCAATTCTTTCTTTTTTCTAAGCTTATTGTCATGCAATGTATTTTGTCATAGAACTTTTCATTAATATATTTTGGGGTGAATTATTGATATATAATTCAAAACTAGAACCAAAGGCATTAGGATCTGGGAAGAAAATTTTTTTAATTGACTTGCATGTTTTTCTAATTAAAAGTAATATTCAGTGATACGTTTACAGTTCATAGCTTTATAAATGTAACAGCTGGTCACTTAATGAACGTATGCAATGTTTAAGAAATAACAAGAATGGATCAATATTCAAAATTAGAGAAACTATATGAGAAAAAAAGGTTTTGGTTCAATATGATATCTTCTTTAAATTCTCAAACTAACCTTTCTTTTTATCAGCCTTTTCCGGAGACTTATCTGCTTTTTTTGAGTCTTTCTTGTCCTGATCAAAATATTAAATGTATCAGTCTTTAGTTTTAATGTACAAGAGATAGAAAGTCTGTATCATATAAAATAAAAGAAGTTAAATCAGTAACTATGTAAGAAGTAAGACCATTTGTTCACTTTGATAACAAAACATTTAAAATTATAAGTACCTAATTATAAATTGGTGTCAATCATATGAAAGCCTCTTGTCAAGCTTGGCATACTCTGTGACCATCCACCAGAGCAGTGGAATGTAACAAGCTTGGGTCGAAGCTGACTTGTACACTTGACACAAAAAAAAGGTCTCAATATCCAGAGCTTGATGAATTTGATCTTATTTTCAAAGCTTTCTCAAGTTGTAAACTTTTAATAAAGTGTCAGTTTTTCTTTTTTCTTAACAGCTAAGTCTTTTAATGGTATTTTAAGAACAGAAGATTTTTTTTCCTTGCTATAAGAATATTTAATTTGTTCATGGAAAAAGGCAAGGTAAACATAATGCTCCTCTTACCCCTCTTCGATCCTCTGTAAAACTACTGCGTACAGTAGATGGCGGAGGCACATCGCCCTTGGTGAAGATGTTCTGATAGAGGAACTCCCCTTCCAAGAAAGGTTCTAAAGTTATGTGGAAGGCAGCGATTGTTGTATAAGTTGGGGGTGACTTTACCAGCTCAATTTCTGGTTCCTTCTTTTTCTTTCCGCCTTTCTCTGGCTTTCCTGTTTCCTGTGGCACACATTAGGCAAAAAGAGTGAGGGTGATTGTCTATGAAACAATCATTAAAATAATTCCAATACCCAAGAAGTTAAAACAATTTTAATTACATATGAATATTCGAAAAAACTAAATCAGCATACACCACTTCTTCTTTCTTCTTCCTTTACCTTGTTTCTCTCCTTCAAGGTAACTCCTTGATCCTGTCCTCTTTCTTTTCAAACTTTTTTCTTTTATTTATGTCCTCTTCCTCATTACCTTTCATCTGTTTCTTCATCTTTTATTTCCTCTTCTTATCTTGATTTACCTATTGCCCTTTCTCTATCATATTCATCAATCTTCATTTTTCTTATTTTTTTCTCCCCTCCCTCTCTCTACCTTTCTCTCTTTTTATCTGATCCTATCAGTCTTCTCCTCGTCTTTTTCCTCACCGTTCAATCGTAATTCTTGTATGTGAAAACAAAATATGACTCTCATCCAATTAATTCATTTACATTTTTACAGTTCGAAAATTTTAAATCAGATAACTTTGTATTCAAAGAAACAAACAACAACAAAAAAGACTAGAGATTACAATGATGTCAATGATGATGAAGATGATATAAGTAGGCTGCCACATGTTATTATCTACTTAAATCATATATCACATGCAAAGTACGCCAAAATGTTTGATTATTAACATCAGTTTTAGAATATCATCATGGTACAAAATCGTACCAGCTAAAGTGAAATATGCGTAAACTGTTTACTGCATGCCAGGTAGAGAGAATCAAGGAACATGAAAGGTTAAGAAATTGGATTCAGATAAGATTTTTTTGCTTCAAGAATATCAGAAAATTTAAAAAATGAGAGAGTTACAAATGAATTGAAAAAAAAAAGAAAAGCTTTTAAAAAGATAAGTTGGAGACAGTTCCTTTCCAACCTACCACAAAATTAACAGCCCTCAATGTCATATGGCACAAACTCAGAGTGTTAGTTTTATTTCCTTGAACATATTTTTTACAACCCAAATATGTACATCAAATTTATTATTTCTATAATGCCTAAGAGTGCTAGGAACAGAGTACGCCACAGAGAAATATCAACAAGTTATCTAAAATCTTATTCTGATGACTAGTCATACAGAGAACAGCAAAACTTAATATTCTTGTGATAGTCATACTAAGTGTATTTTGATATTCAGGCTTCTTAGACTTTAAATATACTAAAAAGATTCCATTAAAATACAACAGGTAAGGCAAATTCAGTGGTAAGAAAAGATGAGCCTTAGAGATTTACTATTTTAATAATGACACATATTCATATACATATTCCCTGCTAGTAGATGCATGATTAGTACTAACTTCAAGTTTTTTTTGTTTGTTTTTTTTTAAACAGTTTTGCAGCAATGATAGAAGAAAAAGGGAAAAACTAGGAGAAGGCAATATAAAACAAAAAGTAGAAAATTAAAGGTAGAAAGAAAAACTCTTCCACGCTTTATAGGCAGCAAAGCATTGAGAAAAATGGACTTCGGTAGACAGCTAAAATATTTTTAATGGATGGAGGAGAGGACCCAGAAGCAGGTAATTAGCAGCCTGAATGAAAATATTCTTTAACACAATGAAAATAAGATTTGATAAAAGAATGCATGCACATTTCACAGACTTTTGTGCTAGTTTGAGTGGAACTCCAAGAGCAAAACAGCACAGGGAAAAAAGAGCATGCATTTATGCTTTAGCAGCCCATCAGTTATTCCATCACACACGGGTGGAATAATGCTATTATGTGGCATCCTAACGGAAAGCTGGGTCTGAGAGAATCACATACTCAATGTTATCGGCAAAAGCTCATGGGCCTATGTTTCCACACAAGTTAAAATACCAATCTTCTAGATGTTCAATTTTTTTTCCTTCCTTATCTTTTCAAGGCATGCATAAGTTGCAAACCATTTCATATTATGATAGTATAAAACATCTATTTCATAGGAATTGTAATTGATTTCTTACCCACACAGCGCTAATTTTTTTTTTTTGCTTTTTATGAGATATGGCGTCAAGAATAGCTTCATTTGTCTTCAATTTCAGAGAAAAAAGTAAATACAAAAACACTACTAGGAATATTGTTGAGGCATTATGAAGCTAGGACATGTAAGCTGAATTATCATGCAGCTACAATTTAAGATGCATTAGATTTAGATAGGAAGGCAAAGGTGAAAAAAAAAGGATGGAATAAAGATGCAAGTTAAAAAAAAACCTTAGTATTTTTGGGAGGAGTTTTTTTGGGAGGTTCCGGGGTCTTTTTCTTTCCCTGTAAATTTAGAATTCCAAAAGATTGCACAATGTAAGTAAAAAATTTCAGTGCAGACAATGACCTCGACCTTAGTTAGGTTTCTTAAAAGAAAAAGAATGAATTTTTGTTTTCTTTTTTCCCTTAATATTTAAGGAAAATCTATTATTAATCATTGGGCAGAAATATGATAGCAAAGTAGGAACTGGTCTTGCTAAAATGTTTTTTTTTAAAACAATGACATTTTTTCTGCAAAACAAACATATAGTTTTGAATTACCTACAATCACCCAAAATTATTTTAAATTGAAAAAAATTTATGGTACGCATTATTCACATAAAGATATCCTGGAGGAAAAAAAATTCCAAACATCCAAAGGAATGTGGAAAAATTCAAAACTGAAAAAAAAAATCTACATGCAAAATCAGATTTTTTTTGTTTTGTTACTTAATACTTATAGCGAAATAAAAGAAATAAAATTTTGCCTGAGGTTTATTTGGTCCATAAATTCAAGAAAAAACCTTTTTACTTGATATATATATATATATAGCTCAAGTCTAAAAATCAAACTTTCTTTTGTTTGACATGATAATACAAAGGAGTTGTAAATTGATCATGATGCGTTACTTAGATTTTAAATTAATATTGTTTTGTTTGACTTTAATGAAAAAGAAAAAATTATTTTTCAATATCACATCAACAAAATAATTATATTTAGCAGATTCATACTATCTGAACCAGAGAAATTCATTACCTTTTTTCCCTGCAAAAGGCTTGAAAAAAAATCTCTTTTCCAGACTTTTTTTTACATATTTCTCACTTGAAAAAAAAAATACATGTGCCGAGTTATCAAAATTGTTTCCCACTTCACTGTTCTGTGATGACTAAAGAACACATTTTGCATAATGGTAAACATTTGTAGAGAAGCAATATTTTCAATTTGCATTTGTCAAATGAAAAAATAGACTCAACAGATACTGAAAAATTGAACCAAGAGCATTGCTTTTGAAATAAATCACCTTATGTTAAGACAAGACATACCTTTCCTCCTTTGTCTTTCTTTTTGTCTTTGCTCTCTTTGTCTTTCTCGTCAGTTGTGGCGGTGTCAGGCTCAGCTGGGTAACCCAGAACCTGAACAGCAATGAAAGGGAGATAAGGTAAAGAAGGCTAAAAGAAACCAATTGAACTATAAGTATAGTAACAGTATAGCTCCTTTATTCTCTCTGTATTTTACATTGCTTAGTCTATAGCATAATGAGAAGTGCAATTACAAAATTCATTTTTATAAGTTTCCTCCGTTTGGTGCTCAAACTTCAATTCAAGATTTAGAATCAAATGTAGATAAGTTGGCAGTTAAGAAATGGACTAAAGGAAGGACCTATTTACAAATAGTTATTAGAATCTAAGCTTTTTGGCTTAATTGTGCGTTTTGGAGAAGGCATCATGAAATTTTACGAGATAAAATTAGGAAACCTCACAGCTTAGCACAACCAAAACAAAGAGAAGATTTCAAGACTGACCACTTGCTCTACTACAGTAAAGTCCATGCCCTGCTTAAAAAAATCTCGGAGGGTCAAGAGGTCATCACGGACTAGATCAATTGACCAATCCAGCTGTAATTCTTCACTCCATGATTTTGGTTCAGAGTTCACAGGTGCCAACTTAATACGAGGTGTAGGTTCATTTGTACGATTGCTTGGGTCTCCATCCTCCCCTTCTCCCTGTTGCTGATTATCGGTCAGAAGGTCCAGATTGATTCCTTCCACCTCTGACCCAGGTTTGACCTCTGGGTCCTCCAAATTAGGCTTGGCTTGAGGGAATGATGCAACAGAACCTAGGGCAAAAATAGAGATTTATGGGAAGAAAGATTGATTATGAACTACAAGTTACAGATAGAAATATGGATTAATTATGAAGAAAAAAACATTAAGCTACTTAAGTTGTAATGAGAGACAGTTTCATTGAACAGATAGAGGTAACAGTTGATGTAAAGATAGACTATGATTACAATAAATAGGTGCTATATTATGAAAAACTTTTGATTTTGTCACAACAACCTAGAAAACAGCTTCTTTATGAACTTTATGAACTCTATCAATGGCAAGAATAATCAATTCCTCTAACTACTAAAAATAAAACCAGTAATTTTGAAGTTTCAGTGTCTCACATAAATCTTGCTAAGAGATCAGTCCAAATAAAAATTGCAGCTTTGTATAAACTAAAAGAAGTAAAAGTACATGCTAAGATTACAATCAAAGTTGTGAATGTAGCTCTCTGAGAAGAATGATGACTGGATCGTAATATTTTGTTTATGAAAGTCCTCTTTAGTTTCAGAATCTCAACTTATTTTTCAAGTTTGTTTTAGGGCATCTACTTTTACTTGCCTATGAACAATATTTGATAAGATTCATAACACGATGCTCATAATCCCTATTGTGTATCGTCATCAAATTGACATGATTTGGTTTGGGTTAAATTACAAAGATTTCAAAATGTGTTAAGAGTGCAATGGTATTATGTATCATCAGCAAATTGACATAGGTTTGTTTTTTGGGTAAAACACAATGATTGCCTAATGGATGAAGAGTGCAAAGAGATTTACTTAACAAAATATGAAATTTTTTGGGGACAATATTTATAAATGTTGCAAATTGGCAAGAGCGAAAGTCAAAACCATGAACGAACTACTTGTCCCTTAGGAATGAACAAAAATCATGTATATCATAGACTTCCCTGTGCCTAGGCTTTTCTCCCAGGATTTAAAAAAATCTTCACTTACTGGCAGGTGGAGCGGCACTCTTAAGCTGTGGTCGACTGTCAAACAGAACATTACGCTCCTGTTGATTGGTTGCAGCTGCTGCTATGGTAATGGGGGACCCAGGCTGTTGCTGCCCTTGTTTCTCAGATGAGGAGCTCTTGAGCTCGGCAGGGCTGTCTCGTCTTGCAGACTAGATTAGAATAAAATTTTCTTAACATAGCACGAATTGTCACAATCAACTTGCAATATAAAATCATCCGATTTAAATTTCTTTGACAAAACGACAAGAAATTATATGCAGGCCTGTTTTTCACTTTCAGTGCAACAATGGACTTTGAATCATTTGCTGTTTCATTGTCCTTTTTTTTCTTATAAAAGGACATAACTATCTAGAGGAAGTAACTACTGGGATCTTTATCTTATAAATGCATGCTTGCTTTATAATCATTATAAAATCATTCAAGGATGAGCAGTCTGCTTTACATTCAATACAGGAACCTAACCTAGAAATCTAAAATTAAATCATGTCAACTGCCTATGACCACCTTTAATACGTTAACCATAAATACATGGTTTCCTATTTTGCTCTCCTTTTTTGAAAAAAATGCAACACATTTTTCTCCAACAAAGTATAGTTCAAGTAGTAAGCCCTGACATCAACACATATCTTGAACTGAGATGCTGAAAATTAAATAGTTAGTCAAGTTCAAGCGAAAATTCCCCATATTTTGTGATGAGCTTTTAGGCCTATATCATCAAATAAGTCCTAGGCTTCACTTTATGAGGAATAATTGATTTATTGCATAGTTATACAACTTTTTTCACTATAAGAGTTGACTCTTGAGATTCCACCTCTGCCTAAAAGATTTGAGGTGAGCTTCTAGTGCCTTTACTTTCAAAGTAAATTGGGGTATAGATTAAGATACAGTTAAAAAATATAATCCTGATGATTGATAAGTATGAACTTGAAAGCATTATGTATTTTTTTTTCAGATATTGCCATGAACTTTTCAAAGACCTTACTGGCAAGCATTATTATGAGGCATCAACCTTTCATAAAACTATTTATAATAATGGAATATCTCCTTTGATAAAAGTTTTTTTTTAGTCAGGAGCTCTTCAGTTGTATATAGGCTGATTGTCATAGAGGGTTGTAAGTTAGCCAAGTGTGTTAATACAAAATCTACTGAAAAATTTTTCTTTCTACATTAGATTTCATCATGACTTTGTTGTTCTTTTACACACTATTTCTTTTTCATGTATATACCATTCCCAAGTTTTATGCCAGAAAAAGTATGCATTGAATTTTTTTTTTCTGACAGACCAGCTTACAAGATTAAAAAAAAAAAAGACTTTTATAATAGGCAAATGATTCTTTTAAAGATTATCCACACTCTTATTGCGTTAACTCACACATGAGTAGAGATATGGAACAAAAACAAAACCAATGCAAAGAAAAATCTATACACGGCTCTTGTTGAGTTGCTGCCACACTTAACTGTGGCATATGGGTACAATTTGAGACACAAGAGAAACAGCTTGACAATGAAAACTGAAAGTATATAATTGGGATTAGCGTCCCTAGTAGAATTTTGCAGCAAAAGCCAAAAACATTCAACATCTATTGTGAACAATAAATGGTACATCTTCAGCTTATTCTACAAAATGGTCCGAGAAATCCAGTAAACAAAGCAGTGGACAGCTTTTTTATTTAAATGTCATTGGGTGATAAATTTAGATGGAGACCTGTTCTTGCCATCTTCAGTATGTTTGAAAACTACCATTCTTACCCTCAAAAGCCAGCATGACCTAGACAAATTAATAGACATAGTTCAACAGACAGAATGTAAACAGGAATATGAAAAATACCTAAAATATCCCTATTGAAAGAATGTGATGCAGATGGTTATGAGTCAGTCAGTCTGTCAGCATGTGGATCTTATATAGTAAAATCTCAAGCAGTTTATAAAATTCAATTGTAAATCAGGAAATTTTTTTTAAAGAAAAATCACAAATTTCTTTGGTTTCATGAGCGGAACCACCACAGACCTAATAATCATACCTGCTCTCCTTCCTCCTCCTGGCTCCCAGTGTCAGCACCTTCACCTGTCATTGTCGCCATGTCAGCCATGTCATCTGCCATAGCCTCCACATCTACTGGCACTTCTTCCGTCTTGAGACTAGTCTCCTCAGGGAACATAAACTGAATAAAGTAAGTCCGCTCAACTACGGGGAACTCTGGCTGGTTCTCTGGATGCTGAAATAATCATGACCGTAAAACTAAATGATTTATTGAAACAATATTTCTCTGTGCACAGCTTATCATTATGTGCAATACAAAAATCAATCAGTACTAAGAAAAAAAAAATTTAATTCTCAAGTATTGAAGTTTTGAAATAATGTGGGTAATTTTTTGCTTAGGTTTATGCCTTCATAGTTTCTGTACGAAGCTTATACTCAGCATTTACCTCATGTCAAAGATAAGGCTGAATTCAACCCTACAGCCTGTTGGATTTAGCCATCTAAGATCAACTCATTAATAAATTTGCTTAGAAAAGCTCAGATAAATTGAATATTTGAAAGTCTAAGAAAGTATCATAAGAACACATACTGTGCAAAATATTAATTTATGTCTTTCCTGTAGGACAAAAACCTCCTTTTGTTATTTGAACTTTTCGAAAATCTTACTTTAATTTCCTCAGGACATGGCAGACCCTTCATGTAGCTCACACTGATTTGAACTTTTGCCTCATCAAGAATAAACTCTGAAAGCACAGCCAAGATATAACTTTAATAAGACGTCAATCAGCACTGTGAACAAATACAGTAAAAAAAAAAAAAGGCAGAAACCTTTCCATACAGTTATAAATTTAAAAAATAGTAACATTGAGCTTTTCCTTCTTAAAAATTTGAAATGCAAAGATGAAAACTCTTCATTCAATTTTAATCTTCCCAATAGTGTAAGGGGAGAAATTATATAACAGCATACTAACCTCTCCGTCTTGCCAGCCCTTTGAAGTGATGTTTCTCATCTGCAGAGATGTGGATATCATCCAGTACAGTAAGCCGGCGTAGGCAATCTATTGTGTAGCCTCGATACCCTGGGATCAGCTGCAGGTGTGGAGTTGAAGATAAAAAAATAAAATGATCAATAAAGAAATGTTAATATTACTAAAAAAATGTGGATTCAATTACGCCAGTCAAACTAAACCACAGCATAACCTTAGTGACATTTAAAAAAAAAATCGAAATTTTGTTATATTTTTTCTGTACAAGCAGAGATTAATTTTTTGCTTAAGGTTCACAGGCACATCATCATAAATTAATATTAAAAGAGAACTTAATTTGGAAATCACCAGCATAAGCTTAGTCTATTTTTAAAGCTATGCTTTGCAAATACAATTTACTATTAGATTTTGTGATAATTAGCCCTGCTGATGATATCTAAAAAATTAAAGCGATGAATAAATCCAGAAGACTAAAACATACATCCTAGCAAACTTCCTGCTTCCTACAGTATTATGGTACAGTATTTTCCAACCCTGTACTTACTGAGAGTGGGTTCCCTTGCAAGATTAAGTTTCGCAGCTTTGGCAATGTTGTCATCTTTCTAACCATTTCCATCAGATCACACAGGTTATTGTGACTCAGATCCAAAGATAAAAGATTTGGCCTGAGGGAAATACAATCATATTCACATCATAACTCCTGGAAGTTTACTTTTATCTTAAATGGAACATAAGGTTTTCTGTTTATAACAGATAAGCAATATAAATCATAGACATACATTAAATTTTGACTATAAACACAGGGTCAGAGGTGCTTTACTTTTTACAAGCAAAATGGGGAGATGGGAGTGAGTTGAGGTTAAACACACCTGAAGCAATCAAAATTTTCAAATTATGCTGATCTCAAAAGTTATGCCATATTTCCTTATTAGGCCTGCATTTTTTTTTTATCATATTTTTCTTTTCTATATAAACTGAATAATTTTTTTTTCATATTCAAACAACACATTTTTTCACTCAATATTTGCTCTTGTCTTGGAAAAGCAATAACACATCTCAGTTTTGGTGAGTGCTTTTTTTTTTTAATTACATTTTTTTGAATTTTCTAAGGATGATAGGAAAGATATTTGTGGTTGTTTTTTTGTTGCTTTTTAAACAAATTTTTTTTATAACCAATTCTCCTCCAATTTTTTTTTCATTTGCTACACATGATGATATAAATTTTTCACATGATAAATGAAAAATTATTACCATTGCAGTGACTGTTTCAAAGACAAATGTCACTCTTAGGGAAACATAGAGTGACCCTCTGGCTAAAAAATGGGTTTTGATCAATTATTATAATTTCAAGTCTCAGATCTACCCCTTTTACTTAAGCAGATAAAATGCAACAGTAAAAGGTTGTAGATTTACAGTACAGATTTGAATATAATTTTAGTTTTTAAAGAGAACAGGAAATGGGGCACCTGATTTTATAACTGCATTTTAAATTCTCGCTTTTACATGTTACTGGTTTACTGCATGCTTTGTCATTTTGGTAATACTGTGTGCATATGACACTAAAGCTACACTAAGACTAGAGGGTATACAATTCAAAGAGCCTAAATACCAGTAGTCGCCCGTGAGATAATCTCCGATGAATGAGATGCAATTCCTGCCGAGTCCAAGATGGTGTAGCAAAGGTGGCCGCAAACACAGGGAGGAAATGTCACTGATACTGTTAGCACATAGTTCCAATACCTGGTTCAGGATTTATAGTTTTATCACACTGCTATTATCCTTTAGACTAATTTATTTTAGACACTAGGAAGGAAATAACAAGAAAGTAATCAATTTTACAGATTGATGTATACTCAATAACGAAAATGTCTGCAAGCTAAGTAGAAGAGTATATTGGCATGTGTATCATATCACATAACTGGAGAATAGAAGAATTTGCAAAGAGCATCAATCTCAGTCAGATTTGACATAAACATATTCATTCACTTTTAGAGCAAAAGTAATGGTTTGACTGAAAAATGATTCCCCTGCCTGAAACTATAGATTTTAGTGCATCTTTAAAGAAAGTTCCTTAGCTTGTTTTTTTCTTTCATCAATAACATTCTATTACTTATACAGAAATTTCAAAATGATAGAATATTAATAAATGATGTCAGGAAACTTTCAATAATAAAACAATTGTATGTTTTAAAAAGGAAAAAAATTGAAAAACCTTCAGAGATGTTGGTAAGTTCTTTGAGTTGACCTTAGTGATGAAGTTTGCACTAAGTGTAAGTTCTTCCAGATTGTTCAACCTTAAAAGTTTCTTGTCAACAGATGTGACCTGTTGAAAGTAAAATAATTAATAAACAATGACAATCTTTTGAAAATTTGGTGAAACTACCCCTTTTCATAGTATACAAGGCAAATTTAAAAAGAAGAATGGGAGCACCTTGATAACTAAATTTCATAGATAATTATGCACTTGTAAGATCAAAACTTATACAGCGTTGCATTACTCTTTCTCTACATAGTATCATAGTATTCCTATTAACCTTTTCACTAGTAATGGCAGCATCTGCTATAGCATCATAATCTATGGTTGTCTATGGGCCTTAATATTATTCATATTGTAATCTTAATAATTTTTTTTAACAAAATGTAAATATTGAAAACTAATGGAATTAATAAATAGTATTTTTGTGATATTACATACATCCTTATCAACTATCCTCAATGTTTTGAAATAGTTGAGCACAAAGTTAGTGTCAATTAACCATGGTGACTTGACAGCAATTTCTCGTAACTGCTTAGCCTCCTCGCTCCAGCTATAGTCCAGATGCCAAGGTGAAAAATGAGAACTGACAAGTTCTTGAAGAACTTCACTTTTCTCCTTTTGTGCCAGTCCTGCAAAAAAAAAAATAATACAAATACATGTATATTGCACCCCATTTTATAATTTTTAAGTATAATCTCCGATAAATAACACTTTTAGTCCAACATCATTGCCTGAATTCAAAGACTTAACATCACAAGAGATGTATTAAAAAAAAAAATTTAAAAAATGTAGCAAAGACTATTTCTTTATTCTTTACATGAAGTTTTTTGCAAATCATTCTATTTATATTAAGTAGAGGCTGCTAACATTGCATCTAACACAAATTCTGCTATCTTCGTCATTATAGCTAAAGCATTACGTTTCACTGTTTCTAAATCTGTAGCATTTTTGTCTTTATCTTTGTTGATTGGTAACAAAACTGCTCTCTTTTGGCCTTTTCTGTGATTCTTGCTTGAATATGCAATTTCTTCCTCTCTCTGAAAAAACAAAACAAAGCATTTTTGTTTGACTCACTTTTACAAAAATTTGTATATATGGTATGTGAAACATCCTACATTGATAACGGCCTTACCTCAGTGAACTAATCACAGAGGCAGAATTTACACAGCACAGATTTATTTTGATCATTACTGATTTTTTGTTCCCTATTCACATTGAGTTCCAATAAAGAATTTTTGAGAGAGAAATAAGTTTACAATAATTATCAATGGAGAATGGGCTTTAAGCATGTATCATATTGTGACTAAATAAAAGCTTTCAAAAGTGAAAGTTCAGTCTCAGTTTGCACTTGCATATTCTCAGCTGACTCAGACTGAGCGAAGCATAGTTTAAACAGCATACTCATTTTTTTTTCAAGCAGCAGCTGAATAAAATATTATTTCTTGTCTGCCTCCCTATCCTCACCTAAGCAATGCACCACATGCTTAGTTGGGTGCTCTAGTGAAATTTACTTGTTTCACCCTCCATAACACTATACCATACATTCATTGCTTTGAAAAAAGGAACAAATGAAATACCCATGACAAAGGTTGAGCAATAGTTAATATATGTAGTGCTCTCCTTCAATTTGATTCATCAGTTTTATTGAGGTAAGACTCTCAAATGAACTTGTATGACCTGTCTCTTCAATCATGTTTGTATTATCATTTACTTTTGGGGGAAGATGGAGCTAAGGGTCCTCAATTTTCTTAGATAATTTTCTGTCCTGATAAGGCTTTTGTGCCTATTCAACAAGCAATATGGAGTAGTTTTCAAAATGTTAAACATTGCTTAATGCATCTCTATTGATGATGGTTTTAGTTTGCTTTTTTGTTTCCTTCAAACCACCTGATGTTTTTACACTTTCTCAGTGGTCATTATATAACATTAACAGACAGACAAGTGCTGTATGGCTGATCTTTGAGGATTTCGACTGTAATCCAGAGTACCTAGACTGGCTGGCTGGCTGAAACTGTTAAATTTTAGTTCAGAAATAGGTGATAAGAAAACAAAAATAGAACGACTAAGCATCTTATTTAAGTGGGTAAACATTAACAATCTCAGGAATATATTACCCATGGTCCTGATCCACAAGGAAATTCCCGCAAACATAGAGTTTTTAACTGCTCTTCTATCGCTCTAGATGCTTGGGCTGGGACAACTGTATCCATTTCTGGAAGACTGCTGTTTTGATACACACTACAATCACAGTTTAGATCATCTGCCCGCACGCTTATGCAAGTATATATTCTTTCATCCTCATTTCTAAGTTTCATTAAATATTACTGACTAACTAAACCTTGTTTGTAACTGTTTTTTTTGGGGGGTTCAGTATCAAGACAACGATCTCAGCTGTTAAATCTAGATCTATCTCCAGCCATTTTGACGCTTTGTGGTTGCACTTCCGCTGTTAAGGAAATAAATATAACAAAGTACTTAACCTAACATTTTTTATAAAAACAAAATATTTTATCACTTCTTTTTATCACTTCAATATTTCAAAATATCGGATTTTGTGATATAAAATATTAATCAGTATACAGCTCTATAGAAATATAAAATTTCCAGACAACTATAAGGCTATTGATAAAACATTTTTTTTTAATACTTTCATTTCTTTTTATAAAAATAACAGACGTTATATTTTTTTAGTTTTCGAGGCGACTGAAAGCTGAAGTGTAGCACTTTGACTAAGTGAGCGTAGCTAGAAAGTTGTAGATGCTACGTACCAGGAATGAGATAGTGCTGCTGAATTCCTTACACACAGGTCCTGTATTGAGAGACATACCAAACCTGATTCAATTTTTAAAAGTTCATTCTATTTCATAAAATGGGTGAGAAATCGAGAAAATCTAGATCCAAGTCAAAAAAGAAAAGGCGACACTCATCTAGTTCAGATTCATCAGAAAGTGAAAGTGAAAGTAGCTCTAGGTCTAGATCAAGCTCAAGTTCAAGATCGTCATCCCCAGCACGAAATAAGCTTGTGTCCTCGACACAAATTTCCAAAGAAACAAAGAAAAGAAGACGCTCAAGTTCAAAGAGTGAAGGCAGCCTTTCAAAGAAATCGAAAAGGTCAAGGAGCAAAAAAAGTAAAAGGTACATATTAGATTCCCGCAGATAGAAAAGATTTCAGACATCGTATGATTAACAAAAAAATTAATCATAGTTCCGTAGTTCTACCTGATTTTCCCCAATGACGCACAGTTTCTTGCTGATTAGACAATCAACAAGAGCGCAGTACACTACACCCAGACCAGGTATTAGAGTGTCCAAGATTCATATTGTTATCCTACAGTACCGATAACAATCAGGGTTTTATATGTTTTGCCCATAATATATGAATAACATATCCAGTCATTCTGCCAATCAACCATAAGCTTTAGATGTGATAATTCTGGGGTTTGGAAGTGTTGAACTGTTTATATTTCCATCTCCTTTTGAAACCCACAATCATTTACTCTGGCTTCTGGCGGGCCTGTGTGCTGCACTCCTGAAAAATGCTCAGGAATCTCTGATGAATAATGAATTGGTGAAATACCAGTTTGTAATAGAAAGGATTAATAGACCAAAAGCTGGAAGGATTTCCAAATGGGCATGGTACCTCAAATATACTGAGAGGAATTGCTTTGCACAAGCTGTAGAAAAAGATTGGGCTTGGTTCGTACGTGTATTAAATCATTTTCTAACAATGAATTACCAACTGCAAAAAAAAAGCTGTGGCATCATATATCCAATATCATATCTTAATATAGCAAACCGATGTATTCAATGGGAAGTCCTACCCAAAAGTCTTGAATGATTGAGGTTGGGTCCAGTCCATAAGTGTTGTTGTGGCAAAGAATTTATGCATCTCTGTCCGTGTGTCAGGATGCCAAGTAGCAAATTCAAATGGACCTTGGGGTGGATTATTCTGCTCACATCTTCTCTGAGCATATAAATTGATGCATTTACCATAGGAGAGTTGTCAGGCTGAACACTGGGTAGTTTTGGTGATAGAAACCTGAAATCAGAGCTTGCTCTGTCTCCTTGAGTGGCTGGTCCACAAGGGCTGGCATTACTACTAGAGAGAGATTAAATGGATATAAGAGTTTGATAAAGCTAGATTGAATTGACATTGAGGCAGAATTTCTCATGGGCTCCTAGGGAAAAGCATGCACCCTGAATTGTAAGCTGGTTGCAGCAGTTTCAGGAACATATACATTTCCCAATGCACTATACATGGTATTATGAGCTGATTTATAAACAATGCTTTTAGTTTGAGTAGTGAGAGTGAAAGTTTATATTCCATTCAGCCAATAGCACTATTCTACACCCGTATGATTCTACTTACATGTTCAAGTCTCAAAATAATTTTTCAACAGTTGCTATGTAATCTTTTGACTCAGTTTTAAAAAGTTATAGCCCAGAGCCTGTACAGGTATACAATGGATGCCAATATTATTTTTTCTTGAGTGAAGCCATGCTTTTTAATTCCATTGTAAAATCAATGCTTAATTTCAGTCATAATCCATTGCTTACAGGAACAGAAGATAAAAGTTTAAGTTGTTAATTTCCAAAGCTAAATCTACTTTCTCTTTTGTATGCAGATCACGATCAACATCATCGTCTGATAGCTCATCTTCACCTGTGCGCAAAAAAAGCAAGAAGAAAAAATCAAAGAAGGCCAAAAAGAAAAAGAAGCAGAAGAAGAAGAAAAACAGTGATGATGCAGGCACACAGAAAAATGTCGTTCCACCTACAGCGAATGTCCCAATAGATGTAGAGCCAGTGCCTGAGAAGGGTAAGTGTCCTTTCATGGATGAATGCATGTAACAATTAGTAAATCTGGCGTCACGTTTGTTACCTTTTAAGTTTGTCACCACTTGACAATTAGAATTGCCAATTTTAGGTTGGGGTGTGTTTGAAAAGTATATCACATTGAGTCAAATTTGTTTTTAAAGTCAATTTGAATTATCTGATTTTGGCTTCATCACGAACTATATTCTGTTAAAAAAGTCAATTTTAAATATCTGATTTTGGCTTCATAAAACATTTTTATCTTTTTGGTTTTAATTATTGAAACGTTTTTCTACTTTGGAAGAGACGAAATAGTGTTCGGGTTACTTATTTTTCAACTTTTAAATCTGCACCACATAATTTAACAATTGCTTGTTACTCTAACATTAGTGTTCGTCCTTTGTTTTGCCAAGCCACACTGGGACGGAAGTCTGGGCCAAAACCGAGAGTCATGACTCCAATGACCAAGGAGGAATGGGAGAAACAGCAGAGTGTGATTCGTCGGGTCTATGATGAGGAGACAGGAAGGGAAAGGTGTAGATTATATTCATCCTGATGTATGAAACTCTAATGTCAGCTTTTTTATTACGAAGATTAAATTATTGCAATTCGCTTTTTATCAATATGCCTTAAGAAAATTAAAACAAGCTACAAGTACAAGCGTTTCAAAATCGTCCTGCAAAGATAGTTTGGCTAATGAAAGAGAAAAGCCATTACCTATAATGCAGCTGTTCTATGGTTCAAATGTATGCATCAGAAAGTTCTATAGAAATGGAATATTTTAGTGGGGTTTATAGAGCCTTGCAATCACTATTTTCTATCAATAAAGTTCACCTAAATGTACCTCGAAAAGGCTCCTCCAGACTTGTGGGAGGCCATTTGTCTATGGGCCCTATCAATATAAAGTTCTCTCCTTCTGTATATATCTCTGTTTAATAATGTCAGAATCACAGTTCAAGGTAAATCAGAAGACACATCTCTTTTCAGTGTATGTTATCTCAAATTGTCAGTTTTTCTTTTACTGAAAGTTGTACTGAATTTATATTAATTATTTTCCTTTACTGAAAGTTGTATTGAGTTGTGTCTTGTTGGGTTACTTACTAATGTAACTACATGGGTCATACTCATTGTGATTTTTGTGCCTATAGCTGTTATAGCATAGAATTGGTTGCTTTATAAATAAGTGTTCATCTTCATCATCATCATCATCATTATTATTATTATTATTATTATTATTATTATTATTATTATTATTATTATTATTATTATTATTATTATAGTTTATATCTGTATTGCTTTTCACTTGACTTTGATGAATCTTTTCTTTCTTAGATCCTTTCAAAAAGATACTGTCTTTTTGCACTGTGTCCAACCTTCAGATCACTCTATCTTAATAATAACTTTTATCTCTGGTATGCACCAAAATGGAAAAAAAAAAAAGATGATGGCTGAGTGTGCGAGTTGATCTTATGAATCATTTTTTTTTCTTTTTGGAACAGACTGATCAAGGGTGATGGAGAAATACTAGAGGAGATTGTCACTAAAGACAGACATAATGAAATAAATAAGGTGAGTGCCAGGACATCACAGACGTTACTCATAAAACAATGGCACAATATTCTATTGGTGTTCAACTTTTAAATTCATGGGTTGACAGGCAATCATTCCATATAGGCTCGCTAGAAATGCTGTTGATTAAGTAGCTCTGAGAGGACATCATAGATTTAAAAACAATTTTTTAATTGAAGTACCTAATAAGGCTAATTAGATGCAATACCCTTATACTCTTGATATAGATTTCTTCTCTTTTGACATTCTTTAAGCCACAAAAACCAACCTAATTCATCCTACACAATCAAACTCTAATTGGATTTGCCTATGAAAATCATCTTATCAGTTTTGTCTTTGCAAACAAGAATCTATGATACAGTTGAAGTTTTTCTAAATCAAATATGGATCGTTACAAATTACCAATTTGTTGAACTCATCTGTTTCCGTTACTGATTCTCTCCTGGATTCTGTATTCCCTTTATCGGTTGGTTAAACTAGCATGAATTTCTAACAATCCATCACTGAATAATCTGCTCTCAACTATGTAGAAGAACGAGCCTCAGGGGAAATGCAAAAGAATATTTCTTTACAAAATCTTTTTGATATTATATTTGTGGGTCTAATAACATTAAATTTCAACTGTGTGTCCGGAATTTGAAATAATTAAACTAACAAGCGCAAACTTTCTCTCAGTTTCATTTTGAATAGACACAATTGGTCACCTCCACATGTGTACTCTAGCCTTCCATCCTCTGTGGCTTGCTGGTCTGTCCTCTTCCCTCCTGCTGAGAAGAATTCTGTCTTAATAGTTTCTATTGTATGTGGATGTGGAAGACAAACAAACAAAAAAGAGAAAGATCTTTGCATCAGTTGAAACCTGAGATAGCTCAGTAGATGGTGGTGCCAGTTCTTGTCTTGTCAGGTCTACATTGGACTTGACACAGAGCTGCTGTCTTCAAATAAGCTCAGATTGTTCAGGAAACTTGTGGGAAGTAAAGGTAAGCGAAAATTACAAGAAGTGGTTCATTATTTTTGTACTTCAACCTTATAAAAAAATTGTGCCATAAATTTACAAAAAAAAGATGAAGGAGAAGGAGAATAGATAAAAGAGATCAGGGTAAGGAGAGAAAAAATATATCACCTGCATTTTAATCAAGCAGCTGTTATAATGATTTCAGCAGAGGAATATCTTCCTTACTATTGCTTTTGCAAGGCTATAACATGTATATTTTATCTTTAATAATTTTTTGTTTCAGAGCGCCACCAAAGGGGATGGAAGACACTATGCAAAGAAAATGGGTCTTCTTTAAGAACAAAATCTTCAATGTAAAGACAAATGTATTTTTATCAACTAAACAAAGGTTGATATTCACGACTGTTTATTTACTCATACATACTATGCATCATGTAATTTTAGATTCTTAGTTGTATAGGGCAGTGTGAGTACCTGTATTAAACATTTGAAGATGAAATAATGTCAGTTAATATGCCTTTCTAGAATTAAATGCTCTTTATCTACAATTGGCAAGAATTTCCTTAGGTCTAAACGTTTTTCCTAGGAGAGGCCGTAATTTTACTGCCCTGTGGAGTGTAGACGCCGAGGAGTATTGTGAAAGTGACAGTGTTCTCAAAATCTGTAGAATTTCTGGATTTCCCAGGTTGAGCCTGGCAAAATTTCATTTCTAAATCTCAAGTCTCAGTCTAGGCTTTTTTGAGCAGGAGACATAATGACCAAACTATATTTGTGGTGGGGAAGCAAAAATCAACCTTTTAGTATTATATAAGTTTATGTGAGTCAAAAGTGATAGATTATGATGACGATGGACAAAACCATTTGCTTTGTGTTTTCTTTGGAAAGTCTTATTTATATAACTTATAAGGGCAATGTAAAGCTTATGTTAAAAAAAAAAATAAGAGATCATGCTTTCACTATTTAGACTGTTATAGGTGCACACTCCTGTGTGAGTGTCTCTTTGCTTTACAATGAAAAAGTCAAGAATCTCCAAAACAAATCACATTTTATAGAATTATGAATATCAGGCCAACCTTAAATTGTCTTTTAGCTTTATTATATTTTTTATCTGGGTGTGGCTCTTGTTTTCATTTCATTAATGATGTCATCAAACTTATTATATTGTATTGGAATTATGCTTGAAGTTGTATTATTCTTTAAAATTTTACACTTCCTCTTTCAATCTTGTTTTCCTTTCATTTAAAAAAAATTAACATCTGTTTCTCTGCACTTCTTATTTAAGTGCAAAATATAAATTACATCATGTTGTTTTGTTGTGAAGATTATTTCTTCCAAAATTCGGTTGCTAAAACTATGTAATTTTTTTTTTCATACACTTTTGTCCTTGGCTACAACTTAGTGCAGGGTTATAGTCTAGTTAAACCTATGGAATAATGCGTCTTTGGGTTTGATTGACTTAGGTTGAATGTAAGTAAGCAGCTTTTCAGAGCAATAAACTTGTCTTCATTTTGAAATGAGTAGCAGTGGAAAGGATAGTTTGACTGCAATCACAATTTCACCACAGAGCGATTCCAGAAGTCTAACATAGTCTTATTTAAATTTATTGAATTTTTCCTCTTTTCGTTTTTTTTTTCCTTTTCTTAAAAGCATAAATTGAACTAGCCTTGTGCTATTAATATAATAAGGGCAATAAACTTTTTTTGAATATATAGATTATAATTATGTTGCTTTAGTTTTTTTGTTGCTGTTTTTATTTTTTGATTGTCCTGATGTTCTTGGAAATTGGTGTTAAAGTGTTTAAAGAAAGGTGCTTTGTAAAGCCTTTCAATGTATAGATTTTTATGCATACCAAAACGCATTCAGAGGAACTCAATATTATATTATATATAATTTAATATGGAGATCAATATTATTGTTACACTTAATCTAACCCAATCCAATTCAGGACTATAAAAAGAGTTTGACCAATGGCATCAATTTATTGTATTCATTCAAAACAAAACTAATTAAACAAACATATGTGCATTCTTAACTTTTTTGAAGAGGGAGAATTAATCTAGATCTAGTAGTTAACCTAGTTCATAGCCTACCAGCTAGCCTTATTTAAATATCACAGAGCAGTTTCTTAACACAAGGCATGAACAAAATCTTTTCCTTTTAGTACCGATACCCTTTTTTGGGACTGAAAAAACTTTTTGCTTTCCCTCCTAAGAGTTGTTACACATATTTTATCTGGGATAATATACACTTTGCCAAAAATATAGATGACTTCAAAATACTGTACAATTTAAAGATTCTGGGTTTGTTAAACTTAAAATTTAAAGCTGATGTCCCCTCAAGAGTGAGTTTGTTTTTCTCTTTCAGGAGTCAAAGATGGAAAAAAAAATCCAGGAATTTCCTAGTTAGTTAAAGGCTAGGTTATGTTGAGTCCAAAGTCTTTTAGATAGCCACAGTAAGAGTCACTGTATGATAAAAGTCTCACTCAAGATCTCCCACAATGCGGAGCGATGAAATGCTTTAATGCATTATTTCTTTTTATTAATAAATTCATATTTATAGTCTTGAAAATGGCAACCCTATCAAAGGGAAAAAAATATGCAAAAACAAGAACTCTCAAGAACTCTGATTTTGTCCTATTTTCTTTGATCCACTTAGCTGACAGAATATTTTAATGTGTGAGGCAAAAACAACTCTAGTTGAAATTAAGGGTGGTCTCTTTTATCTATGAAAGCAACACAACCTTTTGGTTAAGGCATCTTAAGCGAAGTCACAAATCCATTTAAATGTATAAAACAAACAGTATAAATGTGAAAAGCAATCAGCCTTTAATTGTCATGACCATGGTGTAGCAATGTACAAAAAAAATTATCACAGAAAACACTAACATTACTTTGTTGCCAGTAATCATAATCCCAACATGAGTAATTTTAAGTTCAGGTTTGAGACTTTAAAGAAAAAAAAAATCTATTAAGTACATGAAACTTGAAGCAATTGTAAATCAAATCTGGACCCAGGCATGGCAATTGTGATAACAATGATAATGTTAATTTAAATTTTACCTCTTCTAGACATATGATGGCAATCAGTTCAACAACAATCATGTACATCAACTTAACAGCAACACAAGGAGAAATAAAAAAAATGCATAACCCAAAAAGTCTTACAGGGAATGATGAATTATGTCTCATAAATTAACAGAGAAAAAAATGATATAGTTTTGCTATCCATTGTGATCAAATGAAATCTGCTCTTTTGGATGTCAATATTAGGTTAACACCCACAAGCTAAAAGTAAACTTAATATGCACAACAAAAATTGAGTGATTATACAATGACCAATAACATTCAACAACTGAAAAAAAAAAAAAAAACAATTGAGTGTAAAAATATTTCAAAATGACAAAATTATGCTACATCTACTTAATTTAAAAACATGTCAATTTTTTTTCTCTCAAAAACCTATGATTTTGTATTCAAAACAAGAAATCAGAGAGCACTTGAATTCTTGTCTTTCTCTTTTTTTTTTTCTATCTCAAAATATTTCTAAATTTATCTGAAAGTGCTTCACACAACTCATCTAGACTTGGTAAGCAACGAATATAGATCATAATATTTACCATTTTGTTTCAATCAACTATTTGTGGATAAAATGAGATGACATACATGTGTTAACAAGATGAAAAATCACATACGAGTGATTTTATACCGCTTTTTTTTTTAAAGCTAAGGAAGAAAAATTCAATCCGGAATTAGGGAAAGTTCCTTTCAATAAGATAAGATTGAACTCAACATGTCTTTTGCTGAGAATTTTACCAAGAGCAGACTCTTTGACACAGCATATACAATTTATCTAACAAGACTAGTGTAAAGAGATGTTGCATAAATTTGGTTTGAATAGAAGATGAAAATTGTGTCAAATTGTGTGGGCACCTTATGCATATGTAGCAGAATGTTTGTTTGAAAAAGAATAACAAATATGTGCCCATCCAAATGATCAGGTCTGTTGCATAAATTTCATTGACTAGGACATGACATGCTTGACGCAAAAAAAAAAATTTTGAATGAAATAATTTACATTCTAACAGTACTGCTCATTTTTATAGGCCATGATAACATTCAACTTCTAGGATTTTAATATTCCTTTCAAACCCAATCTCAGAACATGGCATAATAACACATTAGATTATACTATAGAAGTTGCAAATACTTGCGCACTCAAAGCCCAATATCTATTCCCCTATCATATCCAACAACTTTCTCTTTTACAAAATATTAAAAGCAGTAATTCTGGTCCCATTCATATCAAGATAACTGAATTGCACTGAACTCAATTTAAATTAGTACAAGCACCAATATTAAATAATTAAATAAACATTAAAACAGTTTACAAACTAAACAAATTTCCTCATGAGGAGCAATCTGCACAGATCATAAAACATGAAGATCTACATGTAAAGTCAATATAACTTTTAAGCCCAATAGCTCAACAGGCATAGGTGTTGAGCTCTAAGAAATAAGCCAATCAATAACACAAAGGTAATAAATATTGAATATTTTTCTATATCAAGCTGCATTGTGACTTAAGTAGATCTAAATTTCGTTTTGCAAACCTTCAAAAATTGTTCCACACTTTTATATTTCTGAGATTCACTGAAATGGTTGCAAAATGTGTAGCTGAGGGTACTGAAACTCATAGCTAGCCAACTGTATCACACAAAAAGTTTTTCCATCAAATTAAATTAAAACAAACATAGTACACCCCCCAAAATTTTCATTCTAAACTATTTAGGATTACAAAACCCTCAATCCACAATTTTATTAACCTGAAAAAGAAACCGTGACTAAGGTAAGAGTATCCTAGAATGTTTTGACTGATTTCAATGTACATGTATAAACATTTATTTTGAGCTAATAAATATGCTGGGTTGAAAAATAATAGATGAAGACATGATTCAATACATTTTCTCACAAAAAAAACATGTATATCTTGTGCTGGAGATTCCCCCATCTACCCATCCTTTTTTTTCTCTCACAATGTTGACATTGTAATACATTTTTGTGGTTTGTGATGCTTCAGCACAAGAGTTCACATGCATTAAAGCCTGTACATATTTATTATATATTATTATGCTCAATTTTCGGCATGAAGAAAGTGAAACAGGACTTATGACAAAAAAGTTATAGGTCAGACTATTTTCTAAGAGCGTGCAACAAAAACCATTTTTGATTTTTGCGAAGTAACAAGTTCATAATGAGAAAATCACATGATTGTACTTTTTGTTGCAATTCCCCTTCCCCTGAGATAACACTCGTGTTTAGAATAAAATCCTACAATTATCCTTAATTCAAATTACATCGCTTAAATCCATTCTCACCCAAAGAAATAGCTTCTGTTCTAAAGCAGGCAATAGAATTTGATAATGGGTATCACACAAAGCAAGAAATTTTCTTTCAACCAAACACATTCAGGCCTGAGTAGATGATCTCCAAGCTATTACTTAATTAGTTTGATATATCGCATGATTCATTTGTGCCCTATTTCCACGAAATAAGTCTCACATTAAAAATTCTTGTGCCAAATTGAAATATATGGCAAGTTACCCAATTCAGACTAGTTATGCTAAAGAAATGTAAGATCACAACCACATAAAGTCATCAAAAGAAAAGAAAAAAAAAACTTAATTTGAAAATGTGAAAGCTTGAAAAATTAGATTTCACTTGGGTTGAGGAAGAAAAGCAATTATTGAAATAAATGGAAAAGTATCGGTTTACATCTTTTAAAATCTAACTGCTTTGCTCCTTAATGTACCATATTGGATTATCTTAAAGAAATTACAAACAAAACTCATAGTTATGAAAAAAAAAACATACAAACTTAGTAAAAATTGAGTAAAGTATGTTGTGATGCCAAAGTGCAAAACAATAACAGTTGGCAAATAAGCAAAACACAATATTGCTTGCAAAACCTTTTGCCAGTGAGCAATACCTAATGAAGATGACCACTGCCGGCAAGCAGTGCCTGATGCACGCCATGACTGCCAGTCTGAAAAGGGGATGTTGTTTATACTCTACCGTTCCTTAAAAGCATTATATTGCTGTAATAATTTTTGAGAAAGCCTACCTGATTTAAATTGAATTCTAATTACAGTGCCAAAAAAGTTAAACAAAAGAATGGAGGAGAGGAGGTGAAGAGATGGAGAGAAAGGGAGAGATCTGCAAATGAACAAAAAATAAACCATCATGTTGGCAAAATGTTCCATCTCAGAATCGGAAATTTCTACTAGGAAGTGTGCTGAGTTGTAAAGAAAGTCTGGATGTGGAATCTGCTGTCTGTAGAGAAATCAATAGCAAAGTATCTGAAAATTAATTTAAATAATATCCAATTGTGTGGAATCTGTTGCAGGTATGGACACAAGCTTTCAAAAACTGAACCAAGCCCAAATAAAAAGTAGCATACATTTATATTTTATTTACCTTCTCTTTTGCTCTTCTTCATTATTTAAAAAATTTTTAAAAGACATGAGAAAACAAAGAATGATGTATCACATTCCCTTGGTAGACAAGGTTAAAAACAAACAAAAAACCTTTCTTGCGTGTGCCTTTTTTTAAAGAGATCAGTGAAAATGGAAAACAGCATGTGGTTAGAAATAGAATAAAAAATGTTTTGTAAAACACATGCCTCACATTCAAGAACAAATAAAGAATATTTTGAACTTATAGGTTGTACACCTACACTGCATTAGAAACAGTTCTATAAAGTATTTTGTTATATTGGCAACTGCTTGGATGAGAACAATTATATATTAACCAATAACCAATTAAATGAAGTTCAACATTAGAAAAGAGATAACACACAAAATAGATTAACATTTTGAAGTTAGAAAAAAAAATCACATTTCAACATGAATTGACTCTTAAGTTAAAATAAGATCAGTCAGTCACAGCACTAGGAAAGCTAGTAAAGTTACCAAGAATTTCAAGCTCATTGAGCTTACGTATGGGACTTTCATTTTTGGCCTCAGTGCTGACAAGTGACACGAGTCCAGATGAACCAAACATTAAAAACTCAGTTTTGAAGAATTTTCTAAAAATTTCTTTAAATGATAAATGTGAAAATTATGGTAACTGTTAAGCCAATGAGTAAAAATTTTGTCTCCTCACATAGAACTGTTCATTAAAGCTTTATGATACTCATACTGCTGTATCACAACCTGCAGCTATTAAATTTTCATCTCTCAAAATCTACACTTGGAAAGTGTTCAAGTTGCTTAGCGGGGAATGGCAGTCATGTGGGCAGTGTCACAAAAGAGAGCACTTGCTAATTCAGTCTTTAATTCTGGCTCCATTGCAGCATAATTAATTGAAATTGTCCTTAAAAAAAGTTTTCTTTCTAATAGATAACTTATGTCTTATTCAGACTGTTCTCTGAATAGACAAGTGTCTAACTTTAACATCTGCTGACCGTATATTACATTGAATAAATTTCTACAAATCCTGCTCTCTGTTTTAGTACTTGTTTTTTTTGGATGAACAATAAAAAGGCAAATTGTTAAGCATGTTAAAAAAAAGACGAAATTTACAAATTTAAGAGCTATGATTTTATAGTACTGGAAATTAATGTGCAACAAAATTTCTTATTCTACATGGAGATGTCATTTTAAAAAATATGGCATGTTTTTCAATGTAAAAAAAGTATTGTGCAGGGTAACTCATATTGAAGAAACAAAACTATGAGTCAGCAACACAGCTGCTCAAGTTTAAAATTGCAAAAAAACATAGAAGTAGTACCACTGGACCATTATATCCACTGCTATTACAAAACAGATGAGGATGACACTACAGTGCTCAAGTTTGCACCCGATACTGATGCTAGTCCCGAACCAGAGGTACTGAGAGGCCCTGCGCTGGTCTGTGTTGTCATAACAACAATCGGCTGAGCCAATAAATGTTGAGAGGGGTTCGGTTGGACCTGTAGATGAGGGTGATGCTGTAGAAGTGCCACCTGGCCTGACGAACCAAGCTGAACCACAGTAGGCAATAGTCCATTCATTGACTGACCATTGGTCAAGGGGGCTGTCTGTGAAAGTGGTGCAAAAAGTCGCAGCTGTCCAGCCGGAGTACCTGATATACTTGCACCAGTCTGGTTGCCGATGCTAGCTGCTAGGGGAACATTTGTCGTCCACGTCAGAGGCAGGAGTGTGGGTCCAAAGGTCATCGGCTTTAGACCATCAGGAAGGGATAATGTGACTGTAGCGGCAGCCGAAGGGGATGAACTTGTGGCAATTGCTGAAGTCTGCGCCAAGACAGAGCCTATTATTTGCTTGCTATTGTTGCTGCTCAAGTCTAGACTGCTGTTTGATTGAACAGAACCAGAGTTGGGGGCACTGTTCATGGGTGTAGAGATTCCACCACTTGCTGCCAAAAGTGAAGCAATAGGAGTGTTGCCTGAAGACAGGGAAATGGCAGTTGATAGCGGATCTTGCTTGGAGCTTGAAGATGTGCCAGAGGCAAGGAGAGGGTTGTGCCCACCCAAATGTGGTTCAACTTTGACAGTTTGTGCATCCATACCTGCCTTGACACTCACCGAAGAAGACGTGGGAGAAACAGACACCCAGCAAGTTGAAGTGATAGGGGTCCTCACTGAAGCCACAGATACTGGAATTGTTGGGCCTGAGGCAAATGATGCAAGCGGCCCAACGCCTCCTTGAATGGGCACACCCCGCAAGAAAGACGCCAGGGTTAGTGGAATTATGGCATTGACTATTTTAGAATTGGTCCAGTCTGTAGCCGAGAGGGGTGAAGTAGCAGCCATGGGCTGCAGAGAGGCTATGCTTGTGTTGCTGCCGATGATATTTTTACCTAAGAGTGCTGCCCCCTGCAAATCTGGGCTTTGCAAAACAGGTAGTGCTTTGGGGGACAGAATAAAAGGGCTGTCTAACTTTTTAGCTTCTGGAGTTTTGAGTCCAGATGGGAGATTGTGCTGCAGTTTGAGCTTAGTATTGTTTGCGGCCGCAACAGCAGGAACGCCTGCAGAGGGGATGGAATGATGCACAGCTTGGGAAGTAGTTGTAAAAATTGGGGGCAGGATACCTGGACTGGTGAAAGATGGCAAGCCGGATTGCAGCAATCTGCTGCCTGATACTTCCCCTTTAAGAAGCACTGGTGGTGTGAGATCAGAGCTTGTCACTTTGACAGGCGTGACTGGAGCTGCTCTGACCTCTGACGCCTTTGTCCCTAACAAAGATCTGCTGGATGTGGTCCAGACATCAACCAAAGGACTTGTTGACAGCTGCCCTTTGTCCTGAGGCAGCACGACAGGCTTATAGATCGAAGCAGCAAGGTGGTTGCTAATCATGGGATAGCTGGATGTGAGAGAACTTGCAGACTTTGTTGACCCCTTGGTGGCAAGTGATGTGGATTTGGCCTGACTTGCTGGGTTTTCAACTGCCGCTCTTACCAAGTTGTTAGTGGTAGGGGCTACAGGTCGGATGCTGGCCACAAGATTTTCTGCCTTGGAGTTTGAGTCACCATCGTGAGCACTGTTCTTTGACTCTGTACAGAGACAAACATTTCAAATACATGATATGGATGGCATGCATTTCCAGAGATTAAAATGGAAAAATTATGTCATTTTCATACTCTAAATGCTTAGAGCAACATGCATATTTAAGTTCAACAAGCCTAGATCAAAGATCTAGATAAAAGCATGAAGTGCTGACTTATACACAATCTCTATCTCATAAAACATGAAACTATTGAAATTGAAGCCTTTTCAGAAATGATTAATAAATCTATTAAAAGAGATAGCAGTTAAAAAATTAATTTATTTTTAGCTTGCCAAGTGCTGAAGTGATTCTCAGGTCAAACATTGTGTTTACCTGGGGCAGGTACCACGGATTCCTGATTCTTTTTCTTTTGCTCTAACATCTGTTTAAGTGCCAGAGATGAGGACGACACTGATGATGACATATAGTGGAGCGGTTTTGAGCCAAAAGATCCTGACCTACGGTGCAGGGCTGAGGACCCACTTGGACCATCAGAATGAGCCTTAGACTGAAAAGCTGCAACATAAAATTTGGATGAAAAAAAAAATACATTTTTTCATTAACAAAAGTCAGGACCTGGACAAATTAAAATATGTAAAAAAAAAAAAAAGTGTGTATGGCAGCCATACTCATAGTGACGTGTATCACCTCTTTAGCAGAACCATGTTTTTACTAAAGCAAAATATTAGGTGACATTAAATTTTGCATCTTTTATTTGGACACGATTAGAATTTTTACAATGTATTGACTTAGCAACACAAATTAAACCTTTCAATATATTTTTATTCCATCAGAGATATGAAAGTGACAAGCATCAATATCTGGTTATAATATAATGCAAGAGTTCAAAGTGTCTCAAACACGTTAAATAGGATCATAACCCTGTACCTGAAGAATAAAATTCTCTCAGATCTTAAATCATTAGTCATATAGCTGGTGAAGATAGCTTGGGTTGAATGATGTTCCTAAAAATAATGTGTAACTTTTAAAGCTCATGACATCACTAAGAATTAACTACATAATTAAGTTAAAAAATGCAACACATTTTTATGTAAGATGATATCAAAGCAATCAAGCTGAGTCAAGCAGTCTTTATAGTTACTAAGTCATCTTGGAGGATAACTAAAACCTTTTTTTTTTTTTTGAGTCCTAGTCAGTAGGCCTATAATTGCACATGCCATGGTATCCTCACATTGAATTCTGGTAAATTGTATATATTCTAAAATGTTATCAGTTCACAAAGAATTTAATTCTATCGAGCTCACACTATTGGATTAGAGGAAGAGCCAGGACACATTATGCTCCACCTAATGCATATTTGTGTCATTACAATTGAGGAAGATAAAATGTTCAAATACATAACTGCCCATGAGTAAGAGCTCAAGCAGCATCAATTCTTAATCTGCAAATTCCTTTCCTTCACATACCTGATGCTCGCATTTCTGATTTTCGTTTTCTTTCCAGTCTGACTGGATAAGCTGAATATTGTTGAGGCCCTGTGTTGGTATCATCTTCACTAAAATCTCCCTCGTTGCATGGCCCCTCTGAAATGAATTCCACAATAACAGCATGTACATGATAATTCATGGAACAATTACTTATTCACCAAGCAAAAAACGAACACTCAATAAATTCAAATGTTGGATTTGAACTGCATGTGTGTTTCATCATAATTTTTTTCCCAAGCAGCGGATGATTCATTTCTGATATCAAAATTTGGAGCTTCGTATGACTAAATCCATTCTTTACTAACAATAACATCAATTCAGCACCAAAGCCACACAGTGACACATTCAATCAACTTACCCGAAGCTGTAGTTGTCGAGTCTGACGTGTGTCCATCTTCCTCCTCTGCTTCCACCCGAGCTGCTACTGCCTGAGATGGAATCGGCCCTGTGCCCGATTTCGACCTGATGACCTGCAGAATGACCTCGGCCGCTTGATGCTGCTCCTCCGTGCACTTGTTGAACTCAACGTCGTACTTCTTTTTGAGTTCACTTTTGCGCTTGGCCAGCATCTGAATCTCTCGCTCTTGCTCGACATCTTTCTTTTTAAGGTTCTGAAGGCGAGGCAGATAGGGGAAACTTTCAATGGTTGAATAGCTTAACAAATAAAATTTCTTATCAAACTTATGAATAAACCTGCTCTATAAGCATGAGAATGCAGAACATGGACATGCATAGCTAAATTTCAGATTTCTCATAGATCCTATGAATTTTGCGCTCAAATTGCAACAAAGATTTACGCTCGTTTTCCCCGTGCCGAGGTTAATGCTGCCCTTAATCATTGTTACTCACAACAGAAGAATGGACTAACAGCTCTTTGTTTTCTCAAGGGCTAGATCTGTGCATCTGTTGAATGCAGATGACCTGGATTTTTTATGGTGCAAACTTGGACGATAACTTTATATTAAGTTCTACATAAATGCTGGTAACCACTTGAGTTAAAGCAACTGAAGACGAGTAAAAATAATGGGCTTGTTTTGAAGATATATAAGTATAAAAGAAAAATGTTGACACCAGCACAAACATTCTACAGGCATAATTTAGCAGAAGAGCTCGGTCATATTGTTAAACATTTGATTCTATTAATTATTGGCGCCTAAGACCTTCAAATCATTTGCCATTGACACGATATGGGCGAATATAAGAGTATACCTAAATAAAGCAGTGCATGTAATAATAATATATGAGTAAATATAGACTAAGAAATGGTATCTTATTAACTGCAACAACTGATTTAGATGTTCCCGCGATTTTCTTCAAAGCAGTTTGATGACATTTGAAGGCCTTGAGAGCCAATAATGCATGAAATAAAAAGCTCTAAATTACGAAATAACTTCATTGTGTGTAGACTCGAACATGATATCTTGCCGGGTTGTCAAAATATTTTCAACAAAGATACGACTCTCGTTGAGCCATTCCTCTGAAATAAACTCCAGGTGAGCGGTCTAACCATGTGGGTACGTTGGGCCCGACCTGTGTCGGTGAAAGATTATTGTCTAAAAAGCTGACTGCCTTAAAAATAAACTTTTTTTTTTTTTTTAAATTAATGTAATAGTCGAACGGTGCAAGGGTATTTTTTCCCTCGAAGACATTTTCTGTTAATCATCTGGCTTAGCTTACTCAGCTAGTCCTAGCGCTTCAGGTTCCGATTTCCCGTGCTAGTCACTTTCTCATATAATTTTGTCAGATTGAATCAGCAAGAGCTTGTTTGAAGTGAAAGTTTCGGCCACTGCAGGGCAACCTAACAACTCCCACCCGCTTTGCGTTGAGAATACATGTAATATTATTTGAGACTCAAACGAATTGTGGATGTGAAGCCGGGAGTAGCACCAGTGGCAGCTTGATTGATACTACTAGCATCGTACATTCATACGCAAAAAACCGTCCAGAACCCCAAGCATAAATAAAATTTAATCAGTGGAAACATTAACGCTTCACTCTTTTTCATTCTTCAAATGCATATAGCGCAGCTGTATAGTAATCCATACCACTCTGCAGTAAAATTATTTTTTAAGAAAGTAATATAAAAAGATTTCTTCATCTTTCTTTCTTTCTTGTTCTTGCCGTGTATTGTCAAAGGAGAAAATTCTGGAGATTTGTTTCAACGATAATACTTTATCGTCGATATTGGCACTAGGCAGTATAAATTTCTGTGATTCATACGCAAAATGAAACAAAAGGAATGGAGCGTCATATTTACAGGATGTACTAGACATCAGAACCTATCACAATAAGATAGGTAGATCTAAGGAGAACAGGAGCACACCTACGCTAGCACACACAGGAAGGACGAGATCTGAGAAGAGGTTTGACCTCATTGAGCACAACAACGCTAACTGGTGAAATACCATTACAGAAGGATAATCTGTTTTATTTGTCTCGAGCAAAAAAGAAAACCTCAAAAAGTAAAAAAAAAATCCCAACTTTGTCTTTATCTCAACAAATGAATGTGAATTTAGCTTTGGTGTTCAACAAAGATTGAAAGAAACCTTATCTTTAATTAATGGTTTTACCCGACCGCGTGTATGACCTTGTTTGTAAACCGTGTAAAAATGAGGTCATGACACACCTCACTAAATATTCATGAGTTACAAACTCGTCATTGGGCAATGACCCGCCCACTGTAGTGGCGTATGGGATACAGCCTGTTATTAGACTACGGTTGTCACGTGGAAACAAATAGATGCCTCATTTTCATTTTATAAAGGAAAACATTTATGTGAAAAAATCTATAAAATACGTAACTTAAGCAGAGAAGTGAACACCAGATAAAAGTCATGTAATATTTACAACTTCAGCTAACATATTAATTTTACAGATGTCACCAAACCATTAATGCGGCAAGGCTGAGGCATTGACCTTGACCCAACCTGGGCGTTGTAAATCGATAACACACATGCCGTTTCACCCAGATTTAAAGCCTCAAGCTTTACACAGATTTCAGAGACATCTGATAATTTAAAAAAAATGACAAGTCCTCTTATATAATTCTGTTTAATGAACATGTCTTGAAAGCTTTTCTGGCTAATTATATTGAATTCGATAAAGCCTTTGGTTGACTTAACTTATAATATATACGGGGAGGGGGGCAATTAAAAAAAAAAAAAGGATGAAATAATAGCAGTACAACGACTAATTCTAGACTTCCTAATTTGGCTACACCAGGCAATCATCTTCGATTCCATACTGTGAGTGAGGTGAAATTGATATTCTAGACGTACAGACTATTGCTAAATCAGTAGGCCTATTTAAAAGAAAAAAAACGGACATGGCCAAATCGGTGACATGAAACAATGGTGAATGTATTAAAAGGGCTACTGACTTGTAGAAAATGCGTAAAAATTGTCTAAGAAGTTAATATTCTCATTGTCTTTCACTTCTGTGATCGTTAATCTGTTTGGTAGCTAGCAGAATCAATAAATGTTAACGTAAGAAATCTAATGCAACGAAGATTACAGGTCAGAGTTCAAATAACAGTAACTATACCGTTAGAAATAACGGTATAGTTACCACAAAATGGACGTGTCATGTCAAAGGTCACAACTTGACAATGGACATAAGGAATGAGTAGAACTAGAAGTTGCGATGGTTATCACATGATCTATAAATATCTCAATATCTCAATCAAATCAACCAGCTACTAGATGCATGTCGCTATGCATTCTAATGGTTTCTTATCACATTTATTTTCCTTCTGAACGGAAAATACGTAGACCTCAACAAAAGCCGTTCAAATTCAATAAAACCGACACACCATGCATATGAAAACAATTGAAATTAACGTTGTCAACCCACTTTTAATAACCATTATTGTATTTGGAATATAATAACATATAAAATAATGACATTGGACTAGTTTTTCTACAAAAGACAAAATAATGTTATCTCAAAGGAAGGAAAGATTTAAAAAAAAAAACAAATAGATAGATCATACACCCATTATTGGGTGGTTTAGAAAAAACAATCTTAAAATTGATTCAGAATGAAATGAGAAGCTAAAACCCATAAATGATAACCAGCCGAGTTTGGATTCCAAATTAAAAGGATTTATAATATAATAATATGCATTTTGCTACAGAGCACTGTAATCAATTGATTATGTTTAAAAACCAGAAAATTCAAACTTATAAAATGTCAATTCATTTGTTAAAACTAATCCAAGGGGATAAATCAATCAGCAACTGCAAAAAAATCTCATCGGTTGTATAATTAATTCATGAAATTTGCAGAGAAAAAGAAAAATGGAGTTTGGAGGAAGAGCAAGACTAGAAAGAGACAAGCATTGCCATTCATAGAGACATATGTCTGCAAAGTTGGCAAAACCCATCAAAGATTGCACTCTCAAATTGACCAAAGGGGGGGAGGGGAAATCTCACTATAACACAACCATTTTGCTTCAAAATCAATGAATCAGCTAATGAGTTCAAAAGTTTGTGAATAGACAACGCAATTTGCCAAAGCAATTTACAAAATTGCAAACACTATCCACCATAATGCCTTGGATCCTAGAAAAATATTAAGACAAAACTTCTCACCTTAATGTGCTTGATTGCTCCCTGTAAAATGGACTGAGTTGCTACTCTTTTATTTTCTAAAGATGGCACCACTTGTTGCAGCTGACTGAAGCATTCTCGGAGCTGTTTACGTCTATCAGAAGAAAGGAAACATCATAAAAAAGGTTAATTGAATCTCCCAATGAAATGCTCAGCTTTAGATTTCACAGTTGGATATTAGAGATTGTAAAGAAGCAACTGAAAGTCAATGTACGTTAAAAATGTTAAAAGTATGAGGTTTTTCTGTTGGTTTTCTTTTGACACTTCATTAACTAAAATGATTAGTTATGACCCGTGGATAAATATCACAGGGGCCTATTTCCCTAAATGTCTTACGTGGAAGTAAAAGCAATTTGGTAGGAGACTTAATGCAGAAGAAAATATTAGTTCAAGTCTGAGAAGATTAAAATTTACCTGTTCTTTTCTAGCTGGTTATGGACCTCTCGAGTGCCAGCACTGAAATCAATTCACAAAATCGTTTTGATTACTCACACGATAGTCCACATTTTTATGCCTCCTAAATCTTATTCTGATCAAAATGTTCATTCAAAGATTGTTAACATCAAATGTAAACAAGAAAAAAAAAACTCCCTTACTGTTTCCCGATAGCCCATTATGAAATACTATTGCTGAACTGAAACAAAAAAATTAACTCAAAGGCACAATGTTACATAGAGTAGAGAATGCTTTGAATAGATTATTTGAAAAAAAAAAAAAGGGAGAGAGGGGGGGAAGATTAATTTCTAGTTTCAAACTATGCACAGTAAAGATTGGTCAACACATTAGTTAAGAAAAAACATAAGTTTGGTATAATGGGGATGGTCCGAAAAGACAGTTGTCTTGCCCTACCCCCATAACACTTATACTACAGCACACACCTCATTTATTGATACTACTTGCACTTTCTTAAACCTAGAACAATATGACCAAACCATATTAATGAATATTTTCATCTAATTGAAGTAAAACAATTTTGATCGGTCACTCTCTCTCCAGAAAACTTTCTTTACTATATAATTATACGCATTGAGAGTCTAGCCTATTTTCCACGCGCAACGAAGAAAATAAAAGTACCTACAAAAGCACAAAAAATAGACTTTGACATAGGCCTAATTATTAAAACTACAATCGCTGTGGTTCACAGGACGCACCCGCCTGCTCTCCTCCGCTCGGCGAGGGGTGCATCATCCTCCCCAACAGCAAGTCCATTTTCGCTGTAGGATAAAGATCCGTCAGAATTTTCACTGTTTTCTCCCCGTGATCTGGGAGTTGGCTGGAAAATAGAACCTGGAGATCGAGGAGGGGGGGTTTAAGTGTCAACTACAAAAAGTTATGATACATACACGACACACAAATTTATTTGGAGATATGGCCTCTGCTCTCATTGAAATGCCCTATTATAAGCTAAACTGAGTTGAAGAGATGAGATATTGCAGAAAATGTCACAACTTTTTCTACTACTAAGCTACACACATGCAATGATAAAATTAAAAAATTTCAAATTCGTTTCCACTCTCAGCACAAATAATCTAAATAACATCAACTATGGGAGAGTGTTTAAATAGATCGGTGGATGATCATTGCACCCATACTTGTATGTTTAATCTACTTGAATTATCTATCTTTGCCCGTAATTTTCTCTTTTATTGAGTTTCTCATAGCAAGTGTCAAGATGGAGAGGACATTTCCTTGACTTCATAAATCAGATCGTAGTAATTTTCTTTAAACACAGATCTAGATCTAGATACCATTACCAATAATAATTTCTATCTAAATCATTATCAAGGCCTTCTCTTGAGCTCATTCACCCAAAATAGCATTTTGCTAGTTCTAGATAGGCGGCTGAGAGATGGACTTAACTTAGACTGACAATGCAAGGAGGTACTGGTTTGATCTAACCCAGACATGCTCATGATGATGTGACAGATGTCTCATCTTAGCGGCCCTATCCCTGGCTTGAGGAAATTAGCCGTCTCCGTTAAGATTCTAAGGGAAAACTTAGGGGACGTAAAACTCGTCACGAAACTTCAATTTGGTTATAACTCACCCAGTCCTCACTGCAAAGCCCTTATTTTTATTTCTAGAATAGATCTTCAGTTGCGACTAGGACCATCAACTTAGTGCATATCTCGTTAAGTTTAATATGAGATAATGAAAGGCCTTCTAATCTAACCGATCTAGATCTAGATCTAGATCTAGTCTAATTATATTTTTATGACAAAAAAAGCTATTTAATTTCCTGATTCACGCAAGCATTCAAGCAGGGCAGTTGGACCGGTTGAGACGCTAATTACCTCTCGCTAGACAAGTGTCATCTAAAATAGTCTACTTGGGTACATGCTTTGGATTCTTTAGGTGCTACTTCTAAAGTTTGCAGACCTAGATCTCGATTTAGATCTAAATGTTACAAGTCTGCCTACTCACCACGTGTGGATCTCGGCGAGACACGATCAGACCCAACATCAGAGGACTGTTCTAATTCCAAAACTTTGGCAGCTTGAAGCAATAAATCCATAGGTTGAGATACTTTGTCTCCAAACAGGGTCCTTTCCTAAATAAATACAAGTTTTTTTGTTGATTTGAAAAATTGCATACGGACCGCTCAAAGGCAAGAGTTGGAGCCTTTCTGGTCCCACCGTCGCTACAACATGGCGGTTTCCCTTCTCTTCGGTATAACCAAAACAACAATCTAGAACTACGATCGGCCTAATGGTAACACGTGTCTTTTGATTGACAGGAGTCACTTTCCAAAGAGCCAATGAAAAAATGTCAAGTACAACCGACGAGGAGTGTATACGTTCTCAGAAAAAAATAGTTACACCTATAATCCTTGTGTAATTGCTTTGCCTTTCTTCCATTCGTAGATGAAATATGACAAATGCAAAAAACTAAACATTTCAAAGATGTGATCGATAAAACTATATGGGTGAGAAAATATTGATATTATTCAAAGGGTCGGCCCATGAGGTCATACTCATAAACCACATCAATGACATCATTTCCATGTGGTTTTCTATTAGATCTAGATCGAAGTGTTCCTCTCAAAACACCAATGCCATAGATCAGAAGAATGAGATACAATTTCAAAATGATAATTTCAAATGAAATTCTCATTTATAAAGAACTAGTGTATATAATCATGGCATTTTCAGCACGAACATAAAAACTACACAGTGGTCTAAATATAAATTATCCTCTGTGTAAAGGGGCGTGGCTAACTCATGTAAATTTGTAAACAAATTTCATTTGTGAATATCATGATTCACGAGAGTTGCAACGAGAAGTCTATCAAAATCATTAAACATGGCTGCCTTGTGACGTTTCGTTGTCAACATCCTGTCATGGTTCTGACAAATTTCATTACATCTACTTGTTTTTGTCGGAACTTAAAACAAAACCTTCAGCATTTGAAATCTGTCACGTATTAGGTGATCAAGTTTTGATTCTAGTAAGTATTATGCGCGAGCCTTTGCGCCGATCTTGGAACTGTTATGTGACGATTTCATCTATTTCTCGCTGGCACAGCTTCATCTTATGTTGATAGACTATAACCTGGAATCTAGATTTTGGATCTAAGATGTGGATGTATACGTTTACTACTGAAGAGATGAATACCATTAAGTAACAAAAGCAACACCAAACCTTTCTCTCAATCAAAAGTATCGTAAAAAAAGATACTTGAATTGAAAAAACAAGCAAACAAACAACTAATCTAGATCTAGATCTAGATTAGATCTAGATCTAGAATCTAGATTAGTACAATTATAGTAGATCCAGAAAGCTAAGCTTTAGATTCTAGGCATAATGAGAACTTTGATGCCCTTTTCAGCAGTCTCAGAATCTCACATGTTCGCCTTCTTCTGCACAAGTCTATTTTGTCAACCCAGAGAATCGCAAAAAAAAAAAATGAAATAAATAAACAAAAATATTATAATGCTCATTTCAGCTGGTAGCTGATAGCCTGTGTAGTTTAAGAGTGTGCAGGGTATGAGTTGACTCAGAAGACTGAAGGGTAGAGGGGCATGCGTATTTGTATCCCAATTGGGTTGTATTCATGATAATTGACCTTTAAAAGAGTCATAGACTTTTAAAAATTAGGCACGTCAGCATATTCCACTGCTTACTGCCAATAGTACCATTAAGCAGGGTTGGTGAAACTGAAAGCTGTGCATTATGACATAGTTTTCATTCATTTTCACTAAAGTAAACTTGTAAGTAAGAATCGCAGCTGTTTACCCTGTGGCTGTGCTTTAGACTTACCAGAGGTATGTCTTCCAACTATAGATGCCTGTGCATTGTAGATGCAAGAGGATCACCAATATTATAATCATATTTGTTTCATTGATGCTGCAATCTCCGGGCAAGATTCAATCCTTTGTCATAAGTGAAAATAGAACTTACCATGGCTCTATTTTGGGGGATTATGTTCGTAGAGATATATCCATATTACAACTCACTCATTAGAAAAATCCTTAGCACAAGGGGGCAAAAAACATGTATCAACCAAATTAAAGGCATGATTAAATACATTGATTATGGCGCTATCTAGACTGTTGGCATGAAACAGTATATGTTATTTGCACAGCTTTATTTGTTTACGCGGAAAGCTTATGTATGCTTCATATGTTGTGTTGTAGTTTTGATACTTTTTATCTACCATTTCATCAGCAGCAATGTAGCAAATAGCTTTTCTTGATCTGCCATAATATAGTATTTTATAATCTAAGGAGGGATCATTTTTCTTCATTGGTGTAATATCTTGTTCTTTTTTTTATTATATGCTTTTTTAGCTTTAATTTATGCGAAGTGTTTTTTGTTTTGATTTTTTTAATTTCAGTTTGATCCCCACCATATTTTTGTTTGTACAAATTATTTTTCTATGATTGAAAAAAATCAATATTTTCTTATTATAGGCAACAGGGAT
The DNA here is from genome assembly GCA_033675545.1 of Elysia crispata. Lineage (NCBI taxonomy): Eukaryota > Metazoa > Mollusca > Gastropoda > Plakobranchidae > Elysia > Elysia crispata. Next base: position 441,069 of record JAWDGP010001912.1, read on the forward strand.
GGCACTGATAATTGTTGAGAACCTACGAGGCTTTTTTAACAGCCGTCCACCCTTGGTACTGTTTATGATATGCCTGGCATCCTTTGCCATAGCACTTATCACTTTTGCTTACTTGGTAAGGATAAGAGACTTGCCAAATCCAGATGTCTCCGAGGTAAGGTTCATAATTAAGAAGGTACTTTGTGACTGTCTTGTTTGTGTAGCACTTTGTGCCTGTCTTGTTTGTGTAGTACTTTGTGCGTGTCTTGTTTATATGTTACTTTATAAATTTTTGTGTTACTTTGTGGCTTTGTCTGTGTGGTATATGTGATACTTTATGACTTTTTTGTTTGTTTGTTATTTTGTGGCTGTCTTGTTAACCCTTTGCCGTTTAAACCGGCCAAATCCAGCCTAAAATGGAAGCGAGACTCCTGTTTAACCCGGCCAAAAGCGGCCGTGCTATACATATCTGGCTACGGGTTAAGCCGGCCAAATACGGCCTTGACAATTCTCTTTGTTTGAGGGTTCTATTTTGGACGAAAGCTGGGGTAAATCCTATCTAAAAATAGAAAATTGCAACATTCTAATTATAGTTGAATAGCTTCGACCCAGAATAACACGGGATTCCCTGACATAGAAAGCACGGGGAAGCCCTAACACTCAGTCTTGCAACGTTTGTTCTGACTAGCTCTACACATAGCTTTTCTTGTTCTGACTTTGTGACGTTCATTATCTTTGATTGACCATGGACACTCCAGATAGCGACACTGAGCTAGACTTTGAGTCTAATGTTGATATCAGCCCTGATCCTTTATTGAAAGAGTATAAATAAGTTGGAGCGAAAATATATAGAGTCTAGATCTAGGTCTAGATTCTAGATCTAGATCTAGATCTAGACTCCAGTTCCAGAGAATATAGAATCTTGGCTATATATTAAGTCCGGGGGAATGTACTGCTTGGACAACTTATGATATAGGAGAAATAAAACAAATTAAAACTAGTTAAAAAGTTAATTTTAAATTATAAACGAGAGATCGGTTCGATGTTTCATGTTGCTACAGTTGTATACCGATCTTTGCCTCTGTTCACATCCCAATTCTGCTCCTACATAGCCTAGCTTAGTTTCGCTCACTTAGAAATGTGAAGAAGAAAAAAACAAATCTTAGATTCTACATCTAGATCTAAATCTAGATAGATATGAATAGATGGAAGATTAAGAATATTTTGCTTTGCATGCAAAGCGTCTTCACTATGATGATGGAAGCTAGATTTATATATTTCGCGTATGACATTTTCAGTTTCGTGAGCTAGTGTCCTAAAAAAGTTATGCTTTGTAAAAAAAAAAAAAGCAGGTTGATCTGATGTTTATAATGTGTGTGAATAAGATTTAGAATTTTTTTTTTATCTTTTAGCTTCTGCTCAGTGCTATCTCTTATGAAATTTATTTTGTAGGCCTAGGCTGTTTAGTGTGTTAGGTTTATGAAAGTTATGTTTTGGATTATGAAAACAAAGTCTAAGAAAAGTAAGTTGGACTGTTCCCTTTTTATTGACAATGTCTATGTCTTTTTTTCCTCTTGAATTTGTGTCACTTTGTACAGTCTCTTTAATATTATTTTCTTTTTATTTTTTTTTTTTTTGGGGGGGGGTGTTTATTCTAGTGAATCTGTATTCAAGGGATTCAAATGAAAATGAAGAAAAATGATAAAAAATAATACTAAAACGTACTGAAAACTCTTCAAAACCAGTTTCATTATAAAGCACATTCAATTGTTTGCAAGTTATCAAAATTTCATAGCTTTAATATCCATATGGGCCTAACTACAGCTTATTTTCTAGAACCCCCCTGTAGAGCCCTCATCTGACCAAAAAAATGTAAACAAACAAGGGTGTCCCTGTTACCAGGAAGCTGAACCTAACATTCAAAATGGCCGCCGCCTAATATAAACAGCAAAGGGTTAATGTGCTACTTAGTGACTGTCTTGTCAGTGTGTTGTTTTGTGACTGTCTTGTTAGTGTGTGATTTTGTCACTGTCTTGTTTGTGTGTTACTTTGTCAGTCTTTTTGTGCGTTACTTTGCTGCTGTCTTGTCAGAGTGTTACTTTTGTGAAAGATGGAACTTATAACACATGGCGCTAGGAACTGGCTCTGCTGGCAGGAAAGTTCAAGTTTGTCACTTTGAGTATGTGAGGATGATTTTCGGGTCCCAGCAGTCTTATCTATCAAACTGACCAAGGCTAGAAAGCTTCTTTGACAATATCTCTTGATTTTCATTAACTTCATTTTTGCAGGATTTCATAACCCTGAGATTTAGCACTTTTCTAAATATATAAATAAATTTAAATAGGTAATTGCTGATTCTGTTACACTGTAGGAGAGTATAAAAATTGTGAGAGAAAAACAAACTGAGATGACATACTGCCGGCTCTGATGGTTCAGTGAACTTGTGATTTTTCTGCACTATTTTCCATGTCCTAATTTTTAATAATGAGTTTATTATATATGATAAACTGTTTATCCATACTGGTGAATTGATCTCAAAAGAGAAATACGGTAAAAAAATCATTTAAAATTGTCATTATCATTTTTTATGATTACTTGTTTCTGCATTTTTTAAAGGACTGGAACACAATTCTTACAAAGTTCTCTGGCCTAGAGTTTTGTGTAAGCAGTGGAAGTAATGTACCTGCTGCAGCACCACCAGCCAATTCCTCTAGCAGCACAGCCGCACCAGGGAAGATACAGATAGGTGATCAGCATCCAGCAGATGTGCTGCAGGATATTCACAATAGAATCAAAGGAGGGACCATTCTCGATGACAGTGCTGAAAAGGCTCCAACTGCGTCAGCACCATCTGCCCCAGCTAAAACTCTAGAGAACAGACTAACAAAGCGTAATGTTGGCCAGCAGAATGTCATTACACCAAGTCAGATCTCAGTATTATCTGACAAAGGCTACAATGACAAGCAAGCTATGAGCTCTGGATTGAGTTTGGGACAAAACTTGACGTAAGCAATTTGCTGGCCATGTGATCTTATGCCATGGTCTATCTAGAGTTATTGCTGGTGGCCTTTATTGTTCCTTGCTTCTAGGATAGGCTGTATGCTTTTAAGCATATGTCTGGGAGTCTCAGATTAGTTTGTCCCATCTTTTCTGTGCCCAAACACATAAAAAGTATAATTTTACTTCACTGTAAGTGTATTTTTCAATCCTAGATTACTTGTTTCAAGTTAATGAACATAATATAATTATGACAGTTTTATCAAAGAAGCTGGCAATGAATAATTTTATACATTGCTGTCTTATGCCTATCCTTTGCAACATGTCTTTTGAAGTACAGGCAGTTTGAGAAAAACAAGGTTCCTACATTTGAATCTGTTACATACAAAACTTAAAAACAAGGACATTTTTTTTCACTGCAACTTGTGAATGTAATATAGAGTTTAAATATTATTAAGAATATTTTTGCTCATTCTACCTCACAAAAATGATAAGCACCTTAAAAGAGTATTCCAAATTTCTTCAAGAGGATTTAAATCCTGACTAGTATTGGCTGAGCTTCACACTGAAACATTTTTTAAATTCTCTAAGGGTTATTTTATAAGATCTTGTGAATTTTCATTATGAATTAATCCTCTTATATATTTGATTCCTTCAACAGCAGTGTGACCATACCACTGAATATGGAAATTGCCCCAAATGCAGAGCTCCGCATGGTATCACTTCATCTCGTTCACTTGATAGCTGAAGTCAGTGGGAAACTGCTCAAGTTGAATGGTCAGCAATCTCTCTGCTTGTTTAACTTCTCCTTGCCTATGGTTGTGTGTGTGTGAATTCCTTAGTATACAAAAATATGTAAGGAATGAAGATGATCTTGCTTTTGATGGTTGATACATGATCATGTTTCCCTTGTAATACAAAAAAAATTGAATGCATTTGAGCAAAGCAGTTTATTGGCAGATATACAGGAAACAGAAACAAATTTTTTACATTGTAAAATCTTTGCTGTTGTCAAAAGGTCAGCAAAAATTAAAATTAGAATTACTGTCTGACCTATTCGTGTCAATCATGGACAAGCGGAGTATTCTAATTCTTTGAGATGCATAATGATCGCCAATTTTTAACATATATCAATTAAAAGAACCACATGTCTTGCAATGACATTTCATAATTGCAAAAATAAAAAAAAAGAAAAACATAAATTCAAAAGTTTCCTGATTCGAAATGCAATGGAAATACCCCACTCCATTCCTAGTGATAAACTATTTTTCTTAAGAAAACATGCCCTAGTATGATTATTGAACTCCAAAAATTTTGTTTAACCTTTTATCATTTCTACTTTTGTCCCTAAACTTTCAAATTTACGGCACTAGTCTTAAAATGATCTTATAAGAGCACTTAACGTAGCTAAATATGCCTGTGAGTGGGAAATACATTCTCTGTTGACTTACTGAATGTTATTTCCTCCAGGCCCAGGTCAACATGAAAGTCTGCAGATTTCCATGAGATTCCCAGCCAACTTGTCTAGCGATAACTGTAAAGAGTGGGAGAGGAAGAAATGCACGTTGCATGTGGTGAACACCTGTGTGACATTCAGTGGACCAGCCTCGGTGTTTCCCGCCACACAGTAAGATTGCAGGGAAATATGCACAGCCTGGAAAATACTATTTTATGTGATGGTGTAAACTATTAGTTATGTTAAGTCCACTTTTCATCTTTTATTATCAAATCTTCAGAGAAATTTTTTTAAGCTTGGCTTCCAATCAGTGATATAGAAAAATAATTTATTGACAACGCAATCTGATGTTTGTCATATTGGTCAACTGCATGTAAATAAATTATTTCATGTAACATTATGATTATCTACTGTTAATATCAAGGTAGAAAGGCATAAAGCCAGTGACTTATTTTACCTTGATCTGCCTGGGTTTGAACAAAGTATTTACATTCCTTACTATAAAAACCATTTTTCATTTCCTTTTGGATCTCACATAACTTCATGTACATTACAACGTTTTTTCCTTTTCTTTTCTTTTTAATTATTTGAAAGATTGGAGCATACAAATATCTAAGGATTAAGGTATATATTTCATAATCACTCTTGTCACTTTTATCTCAGAAGACCTGCAAGTTCGGCTGTGTGTGAGCGTGATGGAGTATCCGCTTCATCATCAGAAGGCTACTACCTACGCAATATGACAGCAACAGAGTTGACCGTCAGTGGTAGCTGGTGCCCCAATGGCTCGAGATTGACAGCAGAGTTTTCCTTTGACGAAGCTCTCACGGTCATGCTCTCTCAGGTACTGAACATGTGGGCAAGCATCAACATTTTAGATCTGGATGTGTGCAGTCTTGATTGGTCAATGAAATTTGGAAGTTTAAGATCTGTGAAACAAACTTTTCAAATAAAGTTGAGCACAGATTCCTCTAATTCATTGGGGAATTTTGATATGTTGGAGGAAGCTGTGTTCGATTATTGATTATTGTTTATAGAGGCTTTTTTGGTTACTTCCATACGACTTCGAGCATTACGGGGATACCTGATTTGCCATATTATTTCTCTTTTTAGTATTTCAAATAAGGAGGCTGATACCTCTGAAGAACCCGATCTGTTGGTCTGAACTCGTTTTACATGAAAACTTATCTTGAAAATCCAATGCTCAAATTCTTGGTGCTAGATCTAGATCTATACTCTTGGTCTTTATTTAGACTGCAGTCAAAAAATTCTTTTTACCTAGGCGTAAGTTCAATCTGAGATCAACATTAAAATACAATTTACCCTTGCTTGTTCTTGAATAATCTTTAACCCAGTCAGGAGCTATCAGTCAAGGCAAAGCTAACTTGATCCCACCACGAGAGCTGGTTCAAGGATTAAACCCAAAGCTTCCTATTGTCAGGCCAAGGCTCTACAATGAGCTATCTGGTGTCCTAACCATCAGTAAAGAGATCTCACCCATCTAAACCATCTTTATTGCACTCATGTTCAGATTGATTCAGCTAGGGATGGGACCACACAGATTTACCTATCATCATTATCCATGTCTTGTACATCTGTTGCAATCCGCCCCTTTGAAGTCTTAGCAACAGGTCGACCTAGCAGGTCCTGACAACTGGTGTCACATGCATCGCACTAGGGAGCATTAAGGTGGGATGGGAGAGAGGGTCTCTCTCTGGTGAATGGGAATAAAGGTTAGGGCCGCTGTTAACAAATCATTTCTAAGTGAAAGAGAGAGGCAGGGTGGGTTTGTTTGAAAAATGATAACAGATGTGTAGGATACTTAATCAAATTTTGAGATTTGCCAATGTAGAAAAAGACTTAAAGTGAAGTTCTGTCAAATTTCTCAAGAGACTTTATTTTCTTAATGTTACTGAGGACTGAATTTTTGGATACGTGTTAGCAATTTGAGTTAGTTCTAGGAAAAGATTGAATGAATAAAGAAATAAAGGGGAAAACTGATGATTTTGAGGGCTTCATGTTTGATCTAATCGTGTTCTATTTTAAACGGCATTTAAAATTTGTTGTAGCATTGTCAGTGAAAAAAGATTTCAGACAGTTGTTAATGTTCTTTTGGATAAAGCTGTGTGTGGTGGTGTTTGCCTCCACTTCTCAGCTGTTGGTTCTATACATTCAGACTTGTTGCAAAAGCCTATTGGGAATGAAATTTCACTAAGATTTATGTCACTTTGTTAAACAATAGAAGCATTTCGAAGAACTCGACAGAACTAGAAAGTTTTGTTGTAAATGTTTTCTGATGTGCACATTTTACATTTCCTTTTTTTTAAGTTTCAAATTTCCCACTAATGTGCATTCTTGCAGATGCTATTGCTGAATATAACTTTAAGTAGAGCTCATGACTTCTGACTAGGTAGCATAACTTTTTGTATAAATACATAAATTACATTCCATATTCTTTTGATTTAATACTGCTCTAAATCTCGGTCAGATATTTTTTGCCTGTTCTTTTCAAGTCAGGCTTTATTACATAACCACCAAGTAATATACAGCAGCAAAAATTATGCCAGATCATTTGAATATATAAATATTTGCAACGTTTTGAGGAAAAAAATACTCCCTATAGAGTTAATACAGTAAAAAATTTCACGATTAAGTTTTTGAAAAAAAGTTGATTGCATTTTTTATACAGTTGGACATTTTTTTAAAATTATTTTTTTATGACAACTCTAGTCTTGTATCCTTATTCAAAGGAATTTTTAGACAAGTGCAAGTTTAAGTTATAATTTCCTTTTCATTAATTCGGCATAAATTTGAATCCATTTTTAATATCTGATTATTTACCCTGAATCAGTCGAATAATAAAACTTACAAAAACGTCACTGGAATTGTGATGGCATAAACTTACCACTTTCTATCCCTAATACAAACTAAGTGGCATAAAATTTGAATTTTATACATCAGGTTGCTATTGCTAGCAATTGTCCCATACCTCAGCTTCTTTACTGCGAGGCAGTGCTGGTTCATATCCACACATGAACATGAAGCTTATTGAATCAATGAAATAATAATGGGAATGTATCGCGGCATATATTGGGTTTTTTTTTTTTTCGTTTGTCAGTGTTAATTAAAGGATCAAATATTTGTGGGATTTATGTAAAACAAGAAGACTCACATTCATGGTTTTTCAGCTCCCAAGAACTTTATTTATCATTTCTTTGTTTTTTGTTTCTGCATCATTTCCCTTACAACAGCAAGACAGATCTATTATTAACTTGCACCTCATGCGGACCAGTTACTTCCTGTTTGTTATGGTGATCACCCTCTTCTGTTATGCCATGATCAAAGGTCGACCTACGAAAACAAAGACAGTACACGTCCCATATGAGAAGGTAGACCTAAATTTGCAAATATTATTTTTTAACATCAGATGTCCTTTTTTTTCTTTGTAATTTTTTTTCTTAGAGACATTAATTTTGATGGCTTAACAGATATTGGATCTCCCAAGAACTTCAACAAGATTTTTAATGTATGACTTACATGATAAGGATTTAAAGAAAGAGAGCATTTGCCTGAGGCTTGCACTGACTGAATCATTGAGTAACAGTTATTTGCTAGGATTTATGGAAACTTCCCCTACCTACTTCACATTTTTGCTTCCTGTTGAGACCAATATTTTAGTACAAAAAAAATAGTCCCTCCCCACACACACACACACACACACAAAAGAAAAGCAACAACAAAAAACAAACAAATTCTGTCCCATTTGTGTAATAGTTTCATTATTACTCTCTCAAATTGTGCTACATATTTCCTTTCCTGCAGGTGATGACAACAGGGCCCTGAAGTGATGAGGAGGAGTTTAGTTCCACTGGAATTGTGCCAAGTCTTCAGCTATCTATTAAGCAAATCTTACATACCATGCAAATTCTAGATTGGAGCACAATGTTGAAACCTGTTTTTTTTTTGTCTAATCTTTTTTTTTTTAATATCGAAAAATCAGATATAGGTCAGATCTGTTTCATATTTTTTTTTTTTACTGGAACTTTCAAATGAGTCTGCCTTGCTCAGTTTTATGAGTACTCTAAAGCCATCTTAAAGTTTAAACATATTTTTTCCTTTTTCGAATAATCTTTTACATCGATTTTTTGATGGATTTAGGAGAACCTTACGTTATCAGAAATTTATATATGTTCAAATTTTGATATTTCCAGTAAAAACACTTGAGTAATAGGAATGCTATGGAGCAAATTAAAGCATGGAAAATATTTATTACTAAAGAATATTGTGTTAACCAGTTGCTGTAATTTTATTAGTGGTCTGAGTACCTGGAAGTTGAATTAAAGTGTTGACCAAGAACTTAGCAGCAAGTGAAGTCTTAGCTCTGAGATTGCTATTTATGGTGGACAGACCTTACAATTAACTTATCAATATAGATCGGTTTTCTAGCCTTGGTTTGAACAGATTCACATAAGACTTTGAATCCTATTTATAGCCTTATTTTTTTCTACGCAATTTTACACCTACATAGGATGTTCAAATAGGATATTTATCATTTGAAATGCACCTAATGAGAGGCTTATTGCTTGGTTAAGATTTCAATTCCCTATTTTGTAATGTCATATATTGAGTTGTATATTTTAGGAATTTATTTTTTTTTAATATTTAGATAGCGCAGCAAATTGTTTTAAATTTGAAATGTTCAGTTAGCTAACTGATTTTAAGGGAGGCAAGATTAAAGTTTGATTTCTTTTTTTTTCTCTAATTGCAGACATTTTCAGCTTAGAAAGGATTAGGGGAAGAATTTGTTATGGTCTCATTTGTGCCCAGAATACTTATCAACTAATTCCACATTCCATTCTAGCCTTGTGTAAATCTGATTTCGTCTAAATTGTTTCTTGGATCAACATTTTGGCTACGTGTTAATTTTATTGCCATTATCTCGAACGGGGACAAAACATCATCATGATCCTTTTATTTTGGCCTTATTTTAAGAAATTTTCTGATTTTTTTGTTGTTAAGAATTGTCCTTGACAAAACAACACTATTTTAAAAAATGTTTTTTTTTCTCTAGCTTCTCTTACAGCCAGAATTCTTTATAATTTCAAGTTGCCATTTGTTACGCTGTTCACAATGCTGCAGTTACTTGTAAATAGCCACCATTCACTTTTTTTCCCCCTCAGTTTCAATATTACTTGCTCACGCCTGTTGCCTTCAGCAATGCCAATGTTGCCAGTATCAAACCATCAGCCTAAAATGTGCCACACCACAGGAATCCAATCTCTTGAAATGTTTCTTCATCACAAATGTAATCCCTTTTATATTCTTTAGTTAGCAATCTTTAGGCATTTGTACCGTACGGTTTCTTATTAAGTATAATTTACCATTAAATGCTTGAACGATAAAGAAAATGTTTTTCAAATTAAACAAAAATAGCAATGCAGGATGGGAGTTGGTATTTGAGAACAATCTCCTTTGTTAAACTGCCATATCTTATAGCTTAGATTCTAGTTTAAATTTTTTATTTCGTTGAGGACCATTTAAAAGAGGCATAAGATGGTTTTGGGTTTATTAGATTGAAAGGAGGACGACATCAAGTCTACTTTTTTATGATAGCTGAAACAGATGATGATAGCTGAAACAGATGATCGATAGCTGAAACAGAGGATGATAGCTGAAACAGATGCTACCCAGGATTGTTTAGTGTGTGGAGATGATGAAATAAGAAGTTTTATTTCTATGTGAAAAAAAAATTGTTTAAGACTGTATTATTTCCAATCCAAAAAAAAAAAATTAAGGAGGGTTTTGTTGAGTGCTTAGTGACTGAGTGAAAGCTTTTTGTACTTTTCGAATAGATGTGTCTTAAAAAGTTCCTTCTATCTTGAGCTTGAGATAGTTCTTACAGTTGAGTGGTTTTCAAACTGTATTTCTGTGAGTTGCAATTGAAAGAAACAGAAATAAATTTCACAATGTAAAGTTTTTAAGCAGTGACCATTTTATTTTTGGCACAAAGACACAATTGGTCTTAAGCTTTTATTATGTGTGATCTGAATATCCTAGTTTTCTAATCATAGATCAACGGACATCAGTGTTTCTGTTTCTGAAAGCTAAGAATGTTGTCAGAGGAAAGTTACTTCCTATGTGCGGAATTAACTTCCTCAGAAAATGCCTTTCTTACAGCACCGCTCTGCTGATGTGGAAATATCCTGATCTTGCAATCATTGACAACAGCTTAAGTTGCAGCCCAGGCATTAAGCTCTCTTTTCATCTTGTTCTTATCAAACTGATTAATTTTTTTTTAAAAAAGATCACTAAGTCAACAATATTTTTCTCCATCTTGGGTATTTCCTCAACTTTCAGCAATAATACCAATATCAAGACCGAAATCCTAGTTCCAGATTCTCATCGACCTAAGGAGTTTTCATTGTAAGCATGTGTTGGTGACTGCGTTATTTCAGTTCTATTTCTGCACCTAGATAGACATTTTATATTTTATTTTATATTGTAAACATGTGGAAAACATGCTTACAAAGTGGGATGTATAATGGGTCATGTGATTCAATGTTTTTTCATTAATACTGCTATGTGATATGTTTTGAATTTGTGATAAACAAAAATGTTTAATTATGCCATTGTATTGAATTATACCGTATAAATTTGAAATTCTATACATGTGTAACTTGCTCATTTAATTATGAGTCAAGAATTGCCAATATGTAGCAGACAATTAATTGCTATGCATATTCTTTTATTTTTTTTCTTTCTTTTGACTCTGACTAAAATTTCCTATATATTTTCTAAATTTTTATTCTGGAAAATCTTCATTCACATAATGTCATTTTTTTATTGTATCGTCTATTTGGTGCAATTAGAAATTTGAAAAACCAATGCTTAGAAAATATTTAAATAGTTGAGAAATTATAAATGAGTCTGCTTTTTTAGCTCTCACTCCACAACACATTTATACTTGTGCCCAAATATAAGACAGGAGACTCTCCTGTTTTGCAATACACACGTTAGGTTTACAGTTCAAGTCCTAGATCAGAATTTTCTTTATAAGTGAAATCTAATTTAAAGTTCAACAAGAGACAGAATTTCAGTGCAATGCAGCAATCTGATGCTGGTTTTTTTTTTCCTTCATGCTTTTTGCTATGTGGAGTACGTTGACTGTATTCAGTCCTTGGTGTCCATAGTCTTCATAATACAGTGTAACTTAGTCTTTATACGTTTGATTTGTTCTTTGCCAACTGGTCTAAACGAGAAAATTGTAGTAAAGAGGATTGTTTTTTTTTTTGTGGTATGAGATTTGTTGTTCTCAGGTGTGTTTGAAAGAATTCAACTCTTTGTCTTCAATTTGTTGTAAATCACACAAACTGTTATAATCAAGTTAAAATAGTATTGATTATATCCACCCATAGCATATGTCTTACTGTTGCTAATCACATAAATGTTATTATTCATTGCCTTCACTATGGATATGACACTCTAAATTGCTAAAACTCACACAGATGTGGATTATTAAGTCAATTAATTTAGACCCCACTCACAACTTGTTAAGTCAACTTGATGCTTATCAAGATTATAAAGTCATGCAGTACTTTTCACATTTTTCACTCACATGATTTCTTGACCAAATTATGTAAAAAAGAAACATATTTCATTTCCCCGAATTAAATAAATGTTGGCATTGGGAGATTCTTTCGATTGCACAAATATCATGGTTTCTGTACATGTTTTTTCATAAAGACTTTTCAGAAATATATATATGTATGCATATATATAAATTATATATATGCATGTGTGTGTGTGTGTGTGTGTTTTGTGTAAGAATTGAAAACTGATCCTGAATGTGTGGTTAGTCTTTTGAGTTTTTATCCTGTATTATTGGATTATGAGCAATATTGAGAAGTATCTGCGAGGGAATGGCTGAAATCTTCATTTCAAATTTATTGCCATAGTACAAATATAAATCTGATACAGTTTTATGTTTATTATGTGTAATTTTTTTGAATTCACTTGTTTGTTATCTATATAAAGCTTATGCTCCATTTCACGTTTTAGACCCTTAAAGCGGCCATGCAACTCTGCGGATTTCATTATCTGCTTTTTATGGCCACTTGTCTGGCCTGATGTTGTCTCTGATGCTGTAAGAGGTTCTACAACACATAGGAGAATCCATCGTCATTTCCTATAGAGGCACCGAGCATCTTGAGGTCACTTCCTCTTTTGAGTCTTGTGGAATGTAGTTCACATAATTTTGCCACTCCAGTCAGATGTTGAAGAATGCATGTCAAATATTTCAATCACTTCTACCGTAAGATTCTGAAAAACACAGCCATGTAACTCAAGTTGGTCTCCTTAGCTATTTCTTGTTGATAAAAATTGTGTGGTTGCATCCTTTGTTACGTCTTGTTGAAAACATTTAAGATAATTTGATCATATCTGATAGATTTTATATAACAAATGTGACATGGTGTTGTCACCACTTCTGTTGCTGTGGATCTTGCAGCTTATATGTACCTATATGTAACTGTAAGCAGCTCTTCAATTAGGTGTTTTAAAAGTTGTTAAGCATGTGGTTTAAGTATTCCAGGGTATGCATAAACGAGCAAATCATATCTGATTTGACCTCCTAAGGATAATTATTACCAAATTTTGTTTGCTGATCTCAAGAAATTATAAACACAATTACTTGTGATATCCTTGAAGTATGAATTATTTGCCCATCTGATTGAATGTATTTATCACTTCTGCATAACTGATTAGCCTTTAGCTGTAATACAAGGTATAGACATATGTATATTTTGGTATTTAGTTTGCAAAATTCAAACAGATCCTGTACAGCATCTCAACTCTATTCCATTGGTTTTATTAGTGAAATTATAAGGCAACCCAAGGCAAAATGCTTACAAGTTACGTCATGGTTGAGTGGGTTTGGTTTGGAAGTCCTCTAAGACCAGGTGTGTATATGATTGTAATGTTATTTATTTAAATTGAACACCTGATAATCTCATTTATTTGTATTATTGCTTGTTTTTATCATTATTATTATTATTCACCGTGGATCAATTTTATTGAAATAAAGTCATACAATAAGCTGTTGTTTTTTATTACTGAACCTGCACCCCATTTAAGCTCTTCTGTAATTGGGACTCTGTAAAGCAGAGAAATTCAACTACAGTATTTTTTGCCATTTTCAAAGGCGATTTCATTCCAACTGTCTGACAGTGACACTGTCAAGCTCAGTCTTGTCCCAGAACTGTGGTATGTTCTTTTCTTTCCTCATAAAACGATAATGGAATTATAAAAACAAACATTTAAAAATAGGTAATTTCTACTCTAGAGAATAAAAGGAAGAACAAAATATTTAATCAGAGATGAAAAATAAAGAACTTATCATATAAATAGGTTCTAGTCAAGGACCTTCTACAGAGCCTAGTTATTTTCAGTAAACACTCTACCCTCTGAACTACTTAGTGTTTCAGTGAAGCGTGTAAAGACAGTTTGTGTCTGTATTATTGTGTACTTTGTGCCCAAGAGAAGGTACAGTCAAAAACTCAACATTAGAAATCGATACAATTAATTAGGAAATCCGGCATACTACACGATATCTGGGCTTGAGATGTAGAGCACACTCGAATGCTTACATATCTCTCTCTTACTTTTTTTTTCCAATTTCCACCTTTTTAAATTGAGTTCTTAAAAGATTTTTCCTGCTCATATGAAAACAGTAAAAGATTTGTTAGTTAAAATCCATGTGTTTTTTTTTTGTTTCGGTCTTCACTTTCTCTGTATGCTTTGCTACTTTCCTTTCTGTCTCTGCACCTTTGTTTCTCTCTCTCCACTCTATGTAATCAGATCTACATATATTGAGTAAGAATGCCTCATTTCTCTCCCCGGAATTATATCCTAGATCTAGCCCCATAACTTCAAACACTTAAACCCTCCTTTCCCTTCCCTTCCCTGCGGAGCGCACCCCCCTTCCCCCTCTCTCTATCTTTTTTTTCCCCTGCCGCTATGCCTTTCATCTGGAGTGCCCAGGTGGCTTTGTTTTCTCCATCTCCCTATCCCACTGGGATAGTTCCTGTCCACGTTTGCAAACATACACACATCTTTGATCACACATGCCTGTGGATCTTATTACCGCCCAGATAAGGGCCCAACATGTAGTGTATATGGTAACTTTTAGAGTGGTTTTGTTCTTCTATTCAGGCCCAACACAGCCTTGCTTCATCTTGCCTAATCCAAGGTCGTTAAATTTGACACTCGTTGGATCCAAGGTTAATATATTGAGGCAAAGAGGGAGAAAAACAGGACTTTGTCAATCCCTCGTTGAGCCCAAGGTCTTGTTGGGTCCAAGCTCGTTAAATTCAAGGTTCACTGTACAATACAACATATTTGTCTGCTGTCATGAGTAGCAATGGCATATAGCTATGTTTGGCATCAAGTTGCGATAATTCTGTAATTGTAAATCTGTAACCCTCGGATTCAGTCACAGATGAAAAGAAGGCCTTGCGCAACAAGGTTATTTAGAATTTTGGAATAGACCAGAGTGAGAAAATGTTTTAAAAATACAGCCCAACATCAAAAGAGTAACTATTTAGGACTATAAAATGTCTACTTAGGAGAATATCGAAAAATCAAATGATGAATAAAGTAGTGTGCACTGTATCCATGTATCAGTCTAATTACTAAATGAAGTCATGACAAAGTCAAATCAAAATCAGTTGATTGCTTAACATAAAATTGAATACAGAAAATTTTTGGAAATATCAACTGTTTTATTTCAAAAAGGTTAAAGCACATATTGATTATATCAAAGCAGTCATGTTCATAATATAAAAATATAAATTTTTACAGCAAATGAAAAAAAAAATTGAAATTTTAAAAACTTCTTACACTTTTGAAGAAAAAAAAAAAGACATGAAAGTATGTCTCATACAGAGAAAAATTTTTACAAATGTAAGAGGTTGCAGTTGTGATGTTCACAAGAGCAAAATACATGTCCACATTGTATTTCAAAACTTTCAACCAAAATTTGCAAGGTTGAATAAAAAGTGAATAATAAACATGTATGTAACATGTATGTCCTAAACAAACATTCCAAATGATTTTGCTTACTAACTTTCCCAGCTTTGACATGAGCAAACATCATTAATATACTAACACTTTCAACTTCAAAAATTTCCAAATTTACCTTTCAGTGTCGTTCCCAAAGATGGTTAGAGTGAAAACAACTGATACTATTTGCTCAAAATAACACAAATGTATACAACCTTTCAGAATCTTTGAGACTGGAAAATGTTTTAAAGCCTAAAAGAAAAAGAAAATTATTTTGGGGGAAAAGAATAAATAGTCCTATATTTTGTTATTATAGGCGGAAAAAAAGTCCTGAAATTCTTGATCGCATCGACTGACTGATCGATGACATTCATTGACAACATGAAAAAAACCTTGACACAAAAGTGCTAACACGGTAAATGTCGGAGCTATAGGTTTAAGAACCAGGCCAGCAATGTAAACATTATGCTTCGTAGAGCATTTTAAATTACAGTCAAAATTCTTCATGAGATCTCAAAACATGTTCAAGCTAAGACATCATAACTGCATATTAACATTAAAAAAATGTTTTGACTACAGACTGGATTCTGCTTGTATCTTTGAGATCAGTGATTCTATTCCATCCATCATGCTTTAAAACTAGCTTGCGTCTACACTTAGTCTCACATCCATGCCTGCTTCCTGCCATGATCCTAGATGATTTAAAAAGAGAAAAAAAGGAAAAAAGAAACGAAAGTCAATCAGTGTTATTTTCATAGAGCACATGAATTGAGTTACAACAAAAACAGTGACTGTTTGGGTATAACTCAATAAATAGATCTACCATGTTTTTTGAAAACTATAATAACATCAGATTCAATGCTGTGGAAGCTACCCAATGGAGTAATCTACAATTTTTTATAGAGCACATGAATTGAGAGCTATAGCAATAACATGTCGGTGAACTCAAAATTTGAGTTATTTATGATCCTTCTATCATCACATGAACTGAAAGTTATAATGACTGTGCGGCTGTGACACAATACAATAATTTATGATTCATCTTTACAGCACATGAACTAAAAGTTACAATAATGTCGGTGTGGGTGCTACACAAAAGCCTGACTGCATCTACAGTTGATCAGTAAAACAAGCTGGATATTAAAATTGAGCAACAATGGATAAATCTCAATAAGGATACAGATGCAGTTTCAAAATCTTTGATACCAGAAAGGTCCTGTAATTTTTGAGTTACATAATACAGAATCAAAACTGCTCACTTGTCCACACCAAGCACCATGAATAGATCTTTCAAAAGAACAGCAGTATATTACCAGAGCTTGCTGGGTGCTGATAACAAGGATTTTGAAAATAATGCCGCTTTTTCTTCACCTAAGTATCTGATTAACGGATAGAAGTCATTAAGTTAAATATGAGTTGATTTTCTACCTCTGAGAAAAACAAGAAGAGCCACCTCAGGTCCAGTCAAGATTTGATTTGTAATTTTTATAAGAAAATGATAAATGTTAAACTTCAGACTCTTTCCTAAAGATATGGTAGTTTACAACTTCCCAATAAGGACAGGCTGCTAAATATGGGCTATGCACATGCACACTACAAACAGAATATAAGAGAGGGCCTTGCCTCAGATTTGCTAATAAATCCAAGATTATATTCTTTTTTTAAAAGAAAGGCCAACATGTTGTGCTCATTCCTATCAAGTATTTTGATCTCGGACCCCTTCAATCCTAGCTCTAGGTTTGCCAAGTCTTGCAACCCATGCATATCTTTTTCACAATCTTGCAGAGTAAAAAGGTGAAACAGGACACCCATCTTGCCCAAATTGGTTTTGTAAAGCAGCCACTAAAAAACTGATCTCATGCCTATTGTGAACACTTATAATACCAAGTGGAAGACTCCCTCGTAAGTGTGCATTGGGATAAATATGAATATATGTATGTGTGTATGTGTGTGTGGGGGGGGGGGGAAGAGGAATACTGAAGCTAGGAATGTCACTCCTGCGTCACAAAGCAACATTAAGGTGAAAAACTGTTACCCATAAAAGCATCAGTTGCCTAAGTATGGCATCTCACCCTAGCTGTAAATCCTTCCAGGCGCATGCGCTGGGTCTCTTGTCGAAGCAAATCCTCGTAATCTTCCTCCTCCTGTCTCTCATGACGCAGTTCATATCTTGCCCTTTCCTTGGCTTCAGCTTCTTGTCTTCGTCGATTATGCATCTAAAGACATAAAGGAAACTTACAGTATTTCATTGACACAAGAAAAAGTAATATTGCATGCATCATAGACTTTTGCCTTCATTTTAGTTCCAAGTATATAGGTTTGGGGAAGAAAATTCATACATTTATTTCATCTTCAATTGTCCTATGCTAAAAACTCTCCCCCCGTCCCTTCATCCTATATTCTAAGTTATAATTCAGTGCATTTAACAATATAAATATTAAATAAGACCATATTCACTTTATTTTAAATATTAAATCTAACAAAGTTTTTTCTCAGTGAAAATACTACATTTTTTTCCCTCTGTTCGCATTGCTCCCTCATCTTCTCGTAACACTCTTGTTCCCCCTCAATTGTATATAAATTCCTTTGGTCCATTTTCTAATTCTTCTTCTCCTGAATTCTCCAAAGCTCACTCCCTTTTTCATACAGCTTTACCTATATGACAAGTTTGCCCAATTTTTCATCTTCTCCATTTTTTTATGCTTCCATATATATGCATCCTCTCTACCTTTATTCTTGCCTTTTCTCATGACCTCTTTCGACCTCTCCAAAAGCTTAAACTATGTGAGTTTGTCATGACATTATGTGGGTTAATTACTCTCCATAATCTTCTTCTCCTCTTCACTCAAATGCACCTCTCTTCTCCACACCTCCTCTCTCAGCTGTTCTCACAATTCCAAATGTGAGAGAAAATACATTCCTCTCTGCTCTTTCTCCCAACCTCACTCACATATGTCTCATGCTTCCACCCTTCCTCTCTCACTTGTTCTAACAATTCTAAACATGTGGTGAGCTTTCTCCTCTCTGTTCAATCTACCCTCCCAACTCCTTTTTCACCTGTTCCTCCAGCTCAACCCGTGTGGTCAGTTTGTACTGCTCTCTCTCCTCCTCTTCCCTCTTGGCCTCTCTCTGAGCCACCTCCATCTCCCTGACCAGCTCCTCCCGCCTGACCAATGACTCCTCCTGCTGATGTTGAAGCTCCGCCAGCTGGTCTGAGATCTGGGCCTGGCGCTCTTCCAGAACCTGCACATTAGATCGTAATAGGGATATTCATATTAAGTATTATATCAATAATTAATATGAAAATAAAAAAAAATTATATGGTGTTACTTCCTTTTATAATAAAAATGAGAAAAAAAGTATATATCTGTGTTCATGCTTTATTATGCATGGCATGAATTGAGAATGTTTTTTTTTTTTAGGGGGCGGGGAAGAATGATATTCAGAATATTTGCTTAAAACTTGTTTCAAACTAGCTGCCTGTTTAAATGTCTTCTTCAAATTTACAAAGAAAACAAACAAAAAGAAACAGAAAAAAATTATTCTTTTTACCTCTGACATTAGCCTTTGGCGTGCTTGCCTCTCCTTCTCCCACTCACTTTCTCTTTTTTGCCACATTCGAGCTGCTTCATCCCTGGTGGGAAGATCAATTAAGATTTTTGTACACTCACATATATATATATAAAAATACATTAAAAAATTTACATTCACAAAGTAAGATGGTGGAGTTAATAAAATGATGAGCCAAGCCACTAATCTGAGCAAACTGTGAGCTTCATAGGAGCACAAGAGATAGAAACAATGTGTAGGTTAATATGTTGTGAGTAGAAAGCCTGTCAAGTTAGCATGTTCAGAAAAAAAAAATGTGCTTTCACAGGTTATTTTGAATACTTCTGGTAATATTACATAGATTCTCTTTATTCTTCTTAAATGTGGAATGCATCTGATCAGTATTTCAGACTATTTTATTTTACATTTTTTCTCTTAGTGCTAAAACATCAATCAGTTAAATAGGCCCTGAAAGAGTTACAGCTGACATTCCAGTTTAAACAACAATGAAAGTTACTGCATTTGGTTTTTTAACAAAAATAAAAAAAAATATTGTGGTTTTTTTTTTTTTTGTTGTTGGGAAAGTATGAGTTCACAACACTATATTTGATCAAGTAATCTTTACTTCATATTTCAAACTAACAAGGACAGAATATAATCAGAATAATTAAGAAGGTCCACAACTTTTAAATAAATTTATTTAATCTTATGTATTCGGGGTAAATTATGCCACCCAGTAAAGTCAGGCTGACAAACTTATTGTCCTGTTCCTATTATCACAGCACAATAGATGAGTCTTTGTAAACTTACTGATACAGCATATCAAGCTCTGCCTCTCTAGCTTTCTCCAGCTTCAGTTGATCTTCAATAACCTGAGGTTATGCAGAAAAGAATGGCAAGTCATCAGCGCAGCACACATAATCTCCACTGCAAAGAAGCCCAAGCTCCATAAAATAATTGTAGACAGAGAGAGAGAGAGAGAGACAGATCAGATAGAGAGATAGACAGACAGCCATACAGACAGAAAGACACACATACAGAGTGGCAGGAAGGGATAAGAGAGGGAGACCCAGAGATAGAAAGAATGAAAAAGAGGTCGATGGATAAAGAGAATGAGATACAGAAAAGAACACAAACACATAATGATCCCCAGAGAGCATAAACGCAAAGACAGCAATAGAAAACGAGAAAGATTGGGAAGAGAGATGCGGGTGGGTTGTGCAGGAGAGGAGGAAGAGATACAAAAAGACAGTTTTGAGGTAAAAATCTGACATGAAATAAAAACAGATCTGAAGGAAAGAGTTTGTAAATTTTTCATCATACTTTGATTCAGGGCCTAGAACACTCTAGAAAAAGTAAATAGCTATGATGTTGTCAACAATTTTCACCTCTTTCATCCACTGGGCATCAGCTCTTGTTTGTTCTCGTCTCGCAGTTTGAAGGGCCATATTCTCATTCTCTTTCTCTATCAATGACTCCAACAGTTTTCTGTCTTGTTCCTATACAATCAAAACAAAGAACTGAGGATTGGAAATACCTACAAGAAGCCATGTTCATGTTTCATTGGTACTAAAATTGAAATAAAAAAAGCCAAACTTTATTAATGAATAAAAAAATAAAATGAAAATTAAAAAGAATCATTGTTCAAATAATTGATATAGATTTTACAGCATACATGCAATCCAAACAATATTTACCAATTTGGACACAAGGGTTAAAGAGAAGCAAGGTAAAAAATTTTAGGATTTTGACAAATCAAATCATTTCTCGATACAAAAAAAATGGTAAATATGGAAAAAGTCCAACTTCAGCTCACCAACTCTTCCTGGATCACCCGAGATTTTCTCATCATCTGTGCTTTGTGTTGCCTTAATAACGCTCGTCTGGAAAGGTAAAAACAATTCATAAAATTAGCTTACAATTTCAATTTTCATACTCTGATCCATGCAATTCATAAAATAAAATTACACTGAGAAATCACACAAAAGTTAACTTTCTACCATAAAGAACTATAATCAATTCCTACCTTGAGCTCTTTCTAATCCAATAACTTTGCACATATTGCAATGTGATTTTTTTCAAATATTTCAGTTTTGTGTGGCGTACATTACACAAAATACCAAATAAAAAACATGAAACAATTAGTTAGAGAAAATCAACACATTTTTAATCGTGGACATGTGAAACGACCTTTTCTTCTCAGAACTGACGAAAACTTCCTTACAAATGATTTTCTACTTAAATCTTTCTCCAGCAAACCAAAGACTGTTTTTTTTGGCTTTGTTTGAAAATAACCTTGATGATTCTTTTGTTTGAATCTTCATCTGACTTGAAACAAACAGATTTGTAAACTGGATTAAAAACTCTATATTACAGAAATGAGGTTGTTTAGGAATTGTTTCTGCTGCTGTGCTGTCAAAACTATCATCACTCTCATTTTACAATTGCCAAAGTAAATTGTTTAGGGCATCAAAATTTTTTACTCATTGAAAAATCTAGACTTTGGGCGCCTACTGCTCAAACACTATAAAATACATCACCCGATTGTGTAAAATAATCATTTGACAAAAAATATTCCTAAATGCAATATCTATTGTCAAGCAACCCAAAAACCAATTTGAGCAAATAAGCACAACGATATTTTTTTAATAAGTAGTTTGTTATAACGAGGCAAGTAAAATGAATGTATGAAACAGATGTGCTATCAGAGGATACAAGTTCCAGCCCCACTTTACCCCAGGTCTTTCTTGCGTCTCTCATCTTCTCTCTGCCTTTGATGCTCCTCTATTTGCTCAAGCTCCCATTTCTGCCGCATTAGTTCCTCCTGGTGCAGACGCCACTGCTTCGCCTGTAAATAAAAAAGCATATCTTTGGTTGAAACAATTTTTTCCAGTATTAAATGATAAATTTCTGGGGGGGGGTTCTAAAACAAATCTTGAATATTAAAATGAGTAGCTTTTTCAACATCAGTCATTATTTCCAAAGAAAACAAAACAATAAAAAGCTATAAGAGTACAGCTGCATAGTAAGTTTCATCAAATAATCAAGTGATGTGCTCTTCAGTGTAGGTGATCTTAACCTTCCATGACCTATCCCTCGTCACTTTCAGTGCTTCCATCCAATTTTACCACACTTTGTTAGTCCATCCAACATCTTTTCAGGCTATTATCCCCTGCTGTGTTTTCCCTTGATCATTCCAGTTGTTACATGTTCTAGTCTCACAGCCGGTATTTAAATAGTAATACTTACAAGAGAAGGTTCGAAAGATGATCAGCAGCTGTGCAAAAGCTAGCTCACAAATGTATTTGTGTAAAAAATAATAATTATGAAGTCTTTGTTTCAGATTCCAAAAGAAATAAAAATTGGGCAATATAGCAATCCATGTAGTACTAGTTTTGTGTTAAAACCCTTTACCCTCCTGCAAAAATAAAAAAAGGGTGACCAATGCACCTGTGGGTTTTCAGTTTTATGACTCGCCTGCCACACCTAATTTTCTCCCCCCCAACACCTAACTCCCTCCCTCCCTCTCTCCTAAATATAACCATCTGTGCAATTCCGTACAGTTCTCACCTCAGCCTCCCTGGTTTTAAACTCAATCATCTGTTCTCGGAGCACCTCCCTGAGAGACTTTTCCTCCCTAAGCCGTGTCTCCTCCCTATGCCTCTCTAGCTCAAGGGCAGCTAGTCGCTCCTCTTCCATCTGTTTGGCAAATACTTCATTTTCTTGCCTGGCTGACTCCAGACGCTATGAGACAAAAGGAAAAAGCACAAAAATTAAATGCACCTGACTGAACTTTAGGTAAAGAAGCACTGCAAAATGATTTAAAACGGGCTATCAAAACTGAAGAAGAAAAAATAATGTGGATTAAAGCGGGGAACATATGAACTCTTTTTTCTGAAGAGACTTTGATGAACTTAAAAATGAAATTAGGATCTTTTAAAAGCTATAACAGTAAAAAAAATTTTATCTGCCTTGAGAATTTGCTGCCACTTTCGTAATTTTGTGTAACCGGTGATGTTCTGATTAGACCTACTTCTTCTTTCTCGTACACTTGATCACTCCATTCTTCCACAACATGGTCCTTGAGCAGCTGCGACTCTGCTTCCCGAAGGTCAGGATTATTCTCACGCCAGTGTTGGTACAGCTTCTCTTCTGCTAACTATCACGGGAGACAAGGAAAATAAAAAGGTGTTAAAATAAAATAGCAAACAGACTTTGTAAAAAGTTTCTTAAAGGAAGGCCAAAAAAATAGTTAAGAAATCCAAATATGTACAGATAGAGGCTGTAAGGATCAAATAATTAATTAAAGCTGATAGGCTTCCACAAAAAGCGATTCTATAAGCTGAATATATAGATGAAAATAAATTCACCAAGTCGACGTCAATAAATTGATAAGTGAAAATTTTGTCAATGGCTCTTAAGGATCCCCTCTGTAGGCCTATATCAGAGAGGAGAATAAAAATAGAAGAGTGAGAGGAAACATGAAACATGCCTTTTGTCTTTTTTCTTCTCGGGCACTCTTCAAGTCATCTGCCCTTGCTTTCATATCCCCTGTGCCAGGCCGAGACAACTCTTTCAACTCATCCTGTTCAACAAAATTAGCCATGTTTGAAAGAATGAAAGATCACATTAATGTAATCCCATACATTTTAAGCTTGCTTTATTAAAAATTCAAAATTTTTCTTCACGATTGTCTGAGTTAACCAGCATCTCCTTATCAACAGCTGACTCACAACCTTGGCCAGGGAATGGATTATTGCTATCATCCTTATTGCAAAGATAATTGTGCAAATTAACATAATAAATGGTTCCTGTAGTATCTTCAAAGATTCAGAAGATAATCTGTCCTAGGTCGTTAGAACTAGCTCAATAGAGTGAAGCCTTGTAATCCAAAAAAAAAAAAAAATCACTTGAAAAAATTGTCAAGTTTTAAATCTATTTCTAGGCTGAAAATAAAGCTAACATAACCAGAAGATATCTTGAAGTGACCTATAAACTTAAAAAAAGAAATTTAAACAAGATTTGGAGCAAAATTTCTAGTGGTTGTAAGGAACCAAAGTAAAAACTTAGAGAGAGAAAGTAAACAGGCATTGACTGACAATTTAGATACACTGAATTGTGGTCCATAGGGGCAATTTCAGGCGATATAGGTAGGGTTGAGTTGATTTTGAGAAAATCTTAACATTGGGAGTTTTGTATTCACACATGTATGTGCAGTATATCAGATAAATTCCACTTTTACACATTTTTTGACAACTAACAGATCAATTTATTCTGAAAAAAATTACCCAAAACAATATGTTAGACGATCAGATAGAGTGGCTTCCAATACATACAGTAAATTTACACTTACAAACCTTATAAGCCTTGTTCTCCTCTGCAAACAATCTTCCTAGTTTGTCCTGTCTTCTCTTCAAATTTGATGATTTGACATCTCTGTCCACTGACTGCTCGTATGTAGTCATACTAAACATGGACGAAAAGAAAAAAAATTATTTCTCACTTATAACATATCTGTCCACAAACTCCTCTCACAAATATATACAACTGTCAACAAAAGAAATTTTTGTTTCACAAAGCTCAATTCATTTTTTACTAATAGTCCCTTAAATCAAAATTTGTATTTTAAAGTGAAAAAATATTCAAAATGACACAGAATATTTTTCCTTATTCTTTACATGATTGTTCCAAAACTAAGTTGCACATATTCATGCGATGTAAATTGATGAACCGAATAAAAAAGGAAGAAAAATTGTTTCCTCTAAAGACAGCTATCTTTATTGATGCTGTAGCCTATGTGACTGATCAGATATTTGACATTCATTTACAGAGCAAATATAAAATATATAGATATAAAATTGATTACCTAGATTATACATATATACATATATATATATATATATATATTTATTTATATTTCTTTATGAGTCACTTTTAAAAATTTTTTTGGTAAAAGAATGAAAAATAAACAGAGCTGAATAAGGTGAGTTGCATGAATAATAGAAAGTTTCTCACGCATATCATTCCAAAAATAGCATTTCTATCATGGCTGTCAACTATATTCTAAATATGATGGCATAAAACTTCACATTCCTTTTTAGATAATAAGACCAAACTCTTCTTTGTCAAACAGCTGGTAAATGGGTATTGAGAGGAAATATTTGCACAATCTATTGTATCCATTACATTCAGGACCTTTGTATAAGGAATCCAAACTGAGCTATCTTATCCACACCTCATTGTATCAGCCCTCCCATCTCTTACCCCTATAACATTTTCCTTTTATTTTCTTACTGTCTGAAAACTTATAGTCAAAATTTATAGTAACACAACAACAGATTCATAGCTGTAACCAATTTAAAACATTTTAATGATAGGCGCAACGCACTTTTAGAATACATGTTATTTGACCTACAACGAGTACAAGTTAACAATAAAAACGATAAGCTTGGAAAATCACAACTGAGTATAAAATAAAAAATCATTTTTTCAAAGGCTACTCAGTTTGTCTCTCTATCTTTCCCATTTGAAATCAAAATTCAAACACTGCATTAAAAAAAAAAAGTTTGCGAGGGAAATTCTGAAATTCTGACAATATCATAAAATAACCGTTAAATTTGGTCTAGTTGTAAGAGCTCAATTGTGACAATTTGAAAATGGGCAAGCATTGTTTTGGCTCCAGTTTTGTTGCTATTTTTAAGCTTTATGATTGCATGCATACCACCTGTCTTGAAATGCTTGTGTTGATGACCAGGCATTTTGCTTGGCAGCCCTCACATCAGACTTCTTAAAGTAGTTGGCAGTATTTGACCATTTGTTTCTAAAGTCATCTTCTCGATTTCTCTGACTCACAATTGCTTGTTCATAAATATTTTTCCTGCTTGACCAATAACCTCTCATTGTAGGTAAAGCCATGATGGCATTTAGTGCTGTAGTTGGGCGGGGAGTTCTTACTCTTGGCTGTGAATCCAATTTTCAAGATCTGAAATGGGATAATTTACTTCTCATTTTCAATACAAACCAAAAGCAGATATATAAATGTACATATATATATATATATACAATACTGAAAGGAAAAAAAGGTTTGGTTTCCTTCCAAAACAACGTTGCCGAAAGAAAGCAGAGGTCAAGCACAGCATTGTTGGTTCTGCCTTGATGAACAAGTGTCGCATGAAGAGACATTTAAGGTAAGATCGTCCTCTTCTATATATTGCCACACCCTCCTTTAAAAATATCTATGTTTATCTGTCTCAAATTGAATGAGATACATTCTTCTTCAACTTTAAATATTACAAACTATAGTTTTCATTTTATTTTTTTCTGAATATTCCTATCAATGTATCAGCTACAATCAACTACACCGGATTAATATGAATCAAACACTTCTACCTGTGACTAATTCTATTTTTAATAATGATAAGTTAGACCTAGTCATAAATCATGATTTAAATTTGAAAGATATGGTATTATTGCAGTTATCGGCCCAACTCATTTTAAGCTTTAAAATTGTAATTTTCTTAACGAATTTGATATGCTAAACATTTGTTGCAAATACATACTTTTCAAGATATAAGCATTTTTGTGTTGCTCTAAAATCCAATAAACCACAAGTTTCGAATACATCGAGAACCGTTCAATTGTGAAGCCTAACTTGAGTGGCCCGATATCTGCAAATTTACCAAAGATGATATTATTCATACCTAACCAGTTATAGATCTAGACTGCAACCTTAACGTCTTGCTTAAATCTAGTTTCAGGTTTCAAATCTACTTCCACCAACATGAAGTATAAACAGGTGATATTTATCAAATCAGGTCACTAAAATCTGATCAAGAAGAGATTTAAAGAGAAAAAAAGTATATAATATAGGCAGAGACAAGAATCCTGCCTTTATTTCTAATTCAAGGCTATAAGGAATGTATTAAACTTGTGATTCTTGAAGAATGCGTTTCATTTTTTCCTTATTTGGTTAAGCTGATTAGGATGATGGTTAAATGGTCTCGACATCAAGATAAGATGCAGCAAACATTTGTTAAGAAATGATTTCAGTAGTTATAGAGTCTGGATCTAGATAGGCTAGCCAGATGTAGTGCTAGACAATGTTCTAGAGATCGACCCCAAAATACGATGCAGGAATCTACAAGAATCGAAAATTGCTGTTTCGAGTGACAACAAATAAAGTGCGCAAGCGCATTGATGCACTAAAAATAAAGACTAAAAATATTGAAATCAATTCAAGTTTATAAAAAAAAAATACAGTCATATAACGTCTAAAATCTTCAAATTAAAAAGTTATTTTATCATGCCATTCGCAGTTGTTTTATTTATAGTCAAACATTACATCTCATTGATATTTACTGCAATCAAATTTATGGTTTCTTCGTTCGTTTCCAATATTGTGCTGTATTTGTTTGGATTGTAGTTACTTTCAGTTTCACTTCATTGTGTCAACTTCTGTCAGAAAATCTTAAAATTTCCGATAATCCAGAACTTACTACTTAGAGACTATAGATCTAGCCAGATTCAGAATCTGACTCAGAAGTCTCTTTTTTTATATTCCTGTAATAAATGTAATTTAGTATTAAAAATAAAGGGGGAAAAAAGCAAATACATTCAAGTATAAGAAGTGGCCTGCCTACGTTCTTGTCAAAACAAGTGATATTTTTCCCTAGAGATATTTTGACTGTGAAATTATGGATGTGTCAACAAAGACAAGGGAATCATTTAGTGGGAAAACTGCATTTTCAAACATTGTAAAATTTTCAGCTAGGAAGGAAGACAAAGCAATACAAACAGGGCCTTTTCTAGATGCATGCTTAGGTGTAGTATCAATACTAGGTGAGTTAATGTTTGGTTATTAGGTTCATCATTTATTCAAAAATACATTTTTTTTTTAAACATTGTTCAAGAAGCTTTTAATTCAGCTCATTATCCCCCCCCCCTCAAAAAAAAAAAAAAGTTTTGGCCCAACATTAACAATCAGGAAATGATCTAGATCTAGCTGAGTTCTTTCATTTACAATAATATACATTTGTGTGAAAGCAAGTAAAGTCAAAAATTGTCGTTAAAATTAATCACTAATTTTAGCCACATGGTTGATTTTCTATATTTATTTGTGGTTTTTAATCTCATGGCTTTTGATGCATGGTCTTAGAAATTTGTAATTGCATGCTGTAAAATTTTGATACTCAATCTTTTATATCTAGATAAACTTGGGTCTGCATTCTCTGTCCCTAAGAAGGATGTGCTTGGTAATATCAAGGTTAGCAATTTGAGTTTCTTGCATATCAATCATTTTTTTTTTTATTTAGGATTTTTTTTTTAGATTTATTCAACTAAAATATTTATATAAAAGCGAGTGTATACTCTCTTCATATTGATCATCAATAACACTCAAAGTCAAAATCAAATAGACCAAAGCACACATGAAAGCAATCTGATAAAACCTTTTTTTTTCTATGGAAAAGATCCTGATTATTTTAATTTTACGTTTCTCTACAAAAAATTGATTTATAAAATTTTTAATGAAAGTTTATGGGTCTTACGCAGGTGTCTTCTTCCTTGATAAATTTTTCATCTTTGTTTTATTTATCACAGAAAATAAGGGAACATTACCAGACAGATCCTGGACGTTACAAAACCTTGGATGTCTTCTTAGAGACCAAGCAATGCACAGGAGCGGTGCTGTGGCTCAAGAGGTATGCATACTGCAGGTTGAATTACTGTTATTTCTGAATATTTTTGATTTAATGAACTAGTCAGCCTCCCCAGCCCCTTGAGAGCTCTGTGTGGTCTCATGCCAAAGAATACTGTAAGGAGTTACACTGCCCAACAACTTCATGTATGAAAGATAAATTTGTCTTACTAGTACATGTTTCAAAGACAACTTTGTCTAGCCATTAGATGTTTACAAGACATACTTGTGTAGAATTGAAGTGTCATTCTGAAATTTAAATTATATTGAAATGCACTGCTTTTCATGGTTTATTTCTAAGTATAAAGTGTGTTTTGAATATCAAATTTCTTATTGTACCAGTATGGAGGATTTTTTTTTTAAATTTAATGATCTAATCATAATTTGTGATATGTTGGTTGCATTTTTGAAAAGGTTATGATACATTTTAGAATTGTTTTGCGATCCCTCAAGATCTTTCTCAGGGTCGTTTGAGGGGACAAGGTAAGCTTTTCTTTTCTTGCTTTTTTATTATTATTTTTTTTATTTTAAGGGTTCTGTTGTTTTTTAAACCAGAGCTCTAGAATTTCTACTAGCCTTCATGGACAGTCTTCTTCGGGATAATTCTAGTGGAGTGGAGAATGAGAATTTGAGGCACAACATCCTTCAGGCATACGAATCAACCCTGAAAAGATATCATGGGAAAATGACACAATTTGTGTTCTCTGTGAGTCCTTAATTTGCAAAAAATTCATTTCGATACATTTTTTACTTATCCAAAATCTTTTGCGAATTTTGTTATTATCACTAATATCAGCTTTTCATATTATGAAGTGAACTTCATTTTAGTTTGCATGAGTGGAAAGGTTCCTTATCAAAGCTGATGTAAGATTTAAATTTTTAGATGAAATGAATTATACTACAAAATTAAATACCTTGCTTTACAAGTTTATAGCTCTTATCTAATGATTTTCTTGTGAGAAGAAAATGTATACTCATAATGTCAGATTGATGAATTTATTTCAACATTGCTATTATAGCGCCTTGTTTGAGTAAAACATTCACCAAATTCTTGATTCCAAAGGCAAGACATTTTTTTTTGTTTCTTTGTTAGCTTGTTGTATGGTTCTTGCTTTTTTCTTGTTTTTTTTTTTTTGTTAATATACTATTTTACATACTTTTTTCTTATAGAATATTGCTCGTTTGGTACCTCATCGTACAGAATTCCTCCGAGCCATGTTGACAGAATCTGATGCAAAGATAGAAATGGTATGAATGTATAATTTTTTTTATGTTGTTTTGCTTATTTCTATTAAAAATTCTTTTTAGCATTTGTGCTTCAACAGCTGGGTGTATGAAAACTAAAATAATGTAATGAAATGAAGCCTGTTCTGTAAAAGGTTTTGCGCTTCACATCCTGTGCTTGTTTTGTGATATGCCATGAGATTTAAAAGCTTAATTGTGAATGTTATGCAACTAGCACAGATATATGCCACAGGTAGGTCATTTTGTGAACTTTATTATGTTAAAAGCAGTTGTTTAACTTTTTATTTTCAGGTCTTTATTGACCTGAGCTTGTACATTCCCGACTTCAGGAGCAATATTGTTACTGTAGATGAAATGCTGATTGCACATGGGCTTGATGAGCAGAAAGTTGTTTAACGAAGACACAGTCTATAGCTGCAACATTTTTGACAATGCTGATTGCACATGGGCTTGATGAACAGAAAGTTGTTTAACGAAGACACAGTCTATAGCTGCAACATTTTTGACAATGCTGATTGCACATGGGCTTGATGAGCAGAAAGTTGTTTATCGAAAACACAGTCTATAGCTGCAACATTTTTGACAATGCTGATTGCACATGGACTTGATGAGCAGAAAGTTGTTTAACGAAGACACAGTCTATAGCTGCAACATTTTTGACAATGCTGATGGCACATGGCCTTAAACGGGAAATATTATGACAAAGGTTAAGACAAGATCTGTGTAAATAAAAAAAAAGATAGGTCTTTTGCCCAATGTTTCTAACATTCCTAAAATGTTGTAAGGCAATGGTTCTTACTAATTTTCAATGAAATCATTAATTTTGTGAGCTAGAAAAGAGCTTTTTTTTTTCACCCTGTTTTAACATGTACAAATATTCAGATTTAACCAGATGATATGAATTATGATGTTCAGCTATAAAATTTTTCATAAAAGCCTTGCTGTTGATAAACATAAATGTTGAAACTATCCATAGACAGAAAATTTTTAAGTCAATATGCAATCTTCATCTTATGGCAGCCATTCTTAATGTCATTATTTATTATTTGAGCTTTTTTTTTTAATCATGTAGTATTTTTATGTCTTTGAATTGTTTACTGTGATTCTTATAGGTATGTGGTGAATAAGTTAAGTTTTCAGGGATGAGAATTTTCCATAAATCTACAGATTTCTAAATTGATCACTCATGTTATTTTTAAATATTTCCTGCCGATGAGCTCGATGGAAATTTTTGTTCATAGAGTTTAACTTGTTTCACGTATGTCAAATTTTACAGAAAAAGAAAAAGTGAAAAGATAATTTTACGTAAGTATGAGATTTTTCTATCATTGAGGAAAAGTCTGTGAGAAAGGATAAAACTAATATTATATCAATATCGCTTCTTTTTATTAATATTTTCAATTGCAGTATTGAGATTTTCATTGTAATTGAAACCGTCCAAGGTAATGGTGTAAAGTAGTTGTTTACTTTATCTCATTTCGTCAGCAAAACTTTCCTTCCTTCATATCAAGACCTGGCAGTTATTTCCAGCAAAAGCTGATTCTCATTTCATCATCTGATATCTACTAAAAATGTTTTTTATTAGCTAGAGGTACATATGATATTATCTACATCTGGATCTAGTCGATTACTGAGATTGATTCGGAAATCCTGTTTGTAAATAATCAAAAACTGGGCATGACATGAGACTACAATTAGCCTGTAGTGGTTGGTTTTTCATTCCAAAGCAAATATAAATCTAGATCCAAATTTCGATTATTTTCTTTTTTTTTCTTTTTTTACAATAGCCTGGTGGAGATTAGTGAGAAGTTTAAATGTCGAAGGAAAAAGTAAAGATGAGAGAGCATCATGCAGAATTTAAGTTTTATTCTGATGAGTAAATCTTTATGCAGCTTCACTTCAGTCAGTGAAGTGCAGAAAGGAGTAACAGTTGAGGGGCAAAACTATAGATTGGCCATAACAGGTCATCAACCACTTAGTATGAGTACCAAAAAAAAAAAAAAAAACGAAAAACAGAAGCTGAATCAGGTTTTTGAAAGAGTGGTCGTTAATGGATCTGTTTTGCAATATTTTTTTTTTTTTTTTTTTTATAAATTTCGGGGTGGGGAGAGGATACCACCCAGATTTGCTCTTGACGTGCTCCAGCCTGTCACCCACTCTGACTAACTTGAAATGTGCAGTAAAAAAGATTTCGCCCAATTCTCATCCCTGAGTTTTATTTGGGATGGTTAGATCTGAAAATTTTCTACTTTTATAAGAAAGTTATTTGATTTTCAGGTCAGCCCGGAAAATTAAGTAGAAGACGCAAATATTGAGCACATTAAATAGATAATTTTGAAGGAAGAGCATCAGAATTTTTTTTATTAGCAATCTGTATGATACAAAAAGAAAAAGCATAAACATTTTACATCCACACTTTATCTTGAGTCTTTTCTTTTAACATTAAATAATGCAATAGTAATTTTTATCAATAAGAGTACCCATAACTGAATCTTTAATGTTAGGCATAATCTACTCACTTCATGAAGAATGATTTCGAATTATTTGAATTTTGTAGTAATAAAATGGTATACTTTTATTTGCCATTATATTATCTTTGTCATTGTTGCTGATACCTAATGTGACAGTCCCTTGCTTTTTAAGTATACTGTCTCATACAAAGGCCACATAAGACATAATTGTGCTTGTCAATTTCATCAATTCCATCAATGCTTGTATAAAAATGTTCGTTCTTACTGATGTTTTTTAAAATGAAGTTGTCTTCAATGACATGATGATGTTGTTTTCATTCAAATTTTCAAAGGAAGTTTATGGAGATGACAAAAAGTTTGATTTTCGTAAGTTTCACACCTTTTTCAAGCTATCGATCTCCTATGCATGACATGTTTCTATGCTGAAGTTTAAGTTTTGAATTGATGATTGCCTCTTTCTACTTCTCTCCATTCCAAATCTGTTCTCTTCTGGTTTTGTTTAGCCCCTAGTAATTTTTTACCATAGCCAACTTTCTCTCAGAATCCAGTAAAATATTTTTTAAATTATATCTTTACTGTTTTACCAACTAAAATTATTGTCATGTTTACTCATTTGCTAAATTGAAAGACTTACAGAACGCACTGAACTTACCACACATTACTCTATAAGCGAGAATACAATGTAAATATTGGTCACTGAAAGAATGAAAAAAAAAGAGCTTGGTCTAGGACTGGAGAGTTGTCATATTACAAGCAGGATACTTCGAGTGATGTTATAAGCCATGTGAACTGCACATTTTGCCTGAAGGCAGCTGAATAAATGTTTACACCACTGATCTCTGAGATTTCTCACAACATTCAAAGTTTGAATCAAAGTCCTTGTATACAGCACTGTCTCAACTACGGTGGAAAACTGTTAGGCAAGTATTCAAGAAACTGTTGTAATCATTTTGGTTCAACGAGGGTTTATTGTTCGAGGGAAAGATGGTATTGGGGTATTGCATTTTGGTTTATCTGCATTTTCGTTTAAATCCATGTAGATTTCAGGTAGAGCCTAAAGTTTCATAATCTGCTCAAACTATTTTCTAATGCCATGGTGCTAATCATCCTTTTGAAATAATTTTAAAAGTAAAAGTAATAGTAGTGGTACTCTAGCATATATTCCATAACTTTGCAATATTACTATTGATTTAAATTGCGATGGACTTGAATGTTTTAATGGATTTTCCTTAATTTATACATTTAGATGTGACATGAAATGAAAAAACAAAAGATTCTCAATTTAAAATAGATATATGCTAAATTGAATGGTATTTTTTTTTTAATCCCTCTCTCTCTCTCTCTCTCTCTCTCTCTCTCTCTCTCTCTCTCTCTCTCTCTCTCTCTCTCTCTCTCTCTCTCTCTCTCTCTCTCTTTCTTTCTCATTTTCTGAATAAATGTAAAAAAGTGAGAGATTTTTTCAAACTGTGCTGACTAGAGATTCATAGAGGGCTGCTCCCACCTCCATTTCTTTACCAGAAAAACAACACCATAGTTATTTTCATGAGATCAAAATTGATTTCCAAATGTTTGACATGATTTAAACCATACTTCTTCTGTGTCTGTTTTATGTGTTAAAATTGTTGTGTCAATAGAAATATTTTTATTTTGTTATCAAGTTCAGAACTGAAATTGTATAAATAATATAAAATTTTTATAATTTGTGATATAAGGTTCCTGGGAAAACATTGGTGTTTGTTTGTTTTTAATCATATCCCACATCTTTTTTCTATACAAATGTAATATGTTGTGTACCGGTAATTATTTACTTATATTTATTAGACGTGAAACTAAAGATCTCTTGATAATGTATTTTTTGTTCCTGCAAATGGGACACGTTTCATCATCACAGCTAAAAGGCAAAATTTGCAATATAAGTCACAATCATTTTTGCACAATGTCCCCATAACTTTCTATTTTCCTGGCTTGATGTGCGAGAAAAGTCTCCAGTCCAACTCTGTTGCGAATGAATTATAACATGTAACGTCTCCTATTTGAATCAAATCAAATATCATAAAACGTCTCCTATTTGGATCAAATCAAATATCATATAACGTCTCCTATTTGAATCAAATCAAATATCATATTACGTCTCCTATTTGAATCAAATCAAATATCATATAACGCCTCCTATTTGAA
This sequence comes from Elysia crispata, assembly GCA_033675545.1. Classification (NCBI taxonomy): domain Eukaryota; kingdom Metazoa; phylum Mollusca; class Gastropoda; family Plakobranchidae; genus Elysia; species Elysia crispata. The sequence goes on from JAWDGP010001912.1 coordinate 475,696, forward strand.
TCAAATCAAATATCATATAACGTCTCTTATTTGAATCAAATCAAATATCATATAACGTCTCTTATTTGAATCAAATCAAATATATATAGCTGGTATATTGTTGACATATACATGTAGTGGTTTTCTTTTTTTCTACCGTGATGGAGCCTTGCCAAATTTACATTCCGTTTTACTATACTGTGATTACTGCTAAGTTCTGTAATATTTATACATTTTGAAACTCATGACTTTCTCCCGTCTGCAGCATTTTTCAGCTATCTCCAAAGTCCTGTGGTTTTTTTTGTTTTTTTTTTAATGAAATGTATCTGCTCAATTCATATTTTGTATTTTAGGATAAACCTAAGTCAAAATTTCAGCAACATTTTAGTACTTTTAAAAAAAATATATGCCTTTACAGGCCTCAAATTCATAGATTTTTTAACAGCATGGACAAAAAAGCTATGTTTTGTGATCGTATAAACCAAAAGCCAACATTTCCAACTTTGATTGCTTTTTTTTCTAGCTTTTAACATTGTCACATGGGTGATGGAAAAAGTTAGTTTATTCAGGATGCAAATATTTGTGAGAGCTAAAATAGGCAGACATAGTGTGCTGGGTTGATTTTTTTTTTTGTTTTGTTTTTGATTTTACATAATTATTTTTTATGTCTTAATTTCAGTATGAAGATAGTTTTTATATGTTTACTGTCTCTCAAATCTCTCACGAAGTCTTTTACAGGAACAACAACAACAACAACAACAACAACAACAACAACAAAAGTTAAGAGTCTAGACAACATATGAAATTCCTAGTCTTTGTCTTATCTAGGAAAGTGTGAAAGATATCCTCAAGAGGTGTGAAAGGAAGGAAAATGGGAGATATCAATTATTTTCTATTTTCAATATGCACTTCTTTTGTTTGAAATTATCTATTTTTTTTTAGGTAAGAATTTGGTACAGCAGCAAACTGCATTAGTGTGGTCATCAAGATTCTGCTACTGCAAAGTTCAGAGAATCGTTGCAACTGAAATCTCATCTCATACTATTTATTTTGTCTCACATCCCTTTGTTTTGACATATTCGGCTGTGATGAAAAAACTACAGATATTTACCCTTACATTTATGCATTACGCACTGTGGTTCAGCTGAAATTGATTTTTTTGCTTTTGTTCCGTTTTTTTTTTTTTTAATGTGAGGCCTCAAAGTTACATTTGTTGATATTTATGGGCTAGTTATGAATATGAATCAGCGAATTGATTTCTTTTGGTATTTGATACATCAAAACACTTAACATATTTATGCACTTTTAATGCCTAATATTAAACTCACCTTCCATGAGCATTTTTTTTACCCAGTCCTCATAACTGACTAGTTTCTACCTGGTTTTCTAAACTGCTGTTGCCGCCATAAAAATTAAAGCGCTATTTTTAGCTCCTAAGATGTTTTCCTCACTTGGTACAGTGTGTTTTCTTCTTTACTCAAGGAAAAGTAGCAATTGTGATGTGTTTTTAATTTTTAAATTATTTTTTTAAACAGGCATGTGCTTGTTTTAATTTTTAATACTTCACTATTGACTGTTTGGCACATTTAAAGAATCTCGTAGAAATATTTGAACTTAGATTTTTTTCAATTGTTTCGTTTCCTCTTTTTGGAACCTGGTTTGGATGTTCTTAGCTTAATAATTGAACAGATAAAAATTGGCAGCTTCCATTGACTGACAATTGTCAATTTTTAAATGGATTTTGCTTTAAAAAAATCTGTGAGCCGGTCTTTCTTTCACAGCCATTGTTTGTTGATATTATTAAACTTCGAAAATCGAGTTTAACTGGCGCAGAAAGTTCCTTTTACAAAAATTGTGTCTTACATGGTCCTCTTTTGAAACTTATGTCCATTTATTTCATCCTTTAGGCTGATATTATTTTTCATAATGACTTATGCTCTCAATTATGTGTCCTTATCAATACCTTGTTACTTTTTTGAAAGAAAATCTTTCGACTATGCTGACCCAAAATTGGTTGGAAGTTTAAAATTGACATTTTTTTAAATTTAAATTGTTTTTATGCTGCTTTGGTGCGGGTGCCTTTTTTTCATGTGTTATGAACATAATTTATCTATCAATTCTTTGAACTTCTTTTGTAAAAAGTATATGTAATTAGTTAGTAATAGTGCTATTGTAAAGACATACATTGTTTTGTTTTTTGTTTAATCATAAGGCTCTTTAGTCCATTTGTTGCAAAGGCAAGCTTTCTGTAGTGGTTTTCAAAGTTCTCTCTCTCTCTCTCTCTCTCTCTCTCTCTCTCTCTCTCTCTCTCTCTCTCTCTCTCTCTCTCTCTCTCTCTCTCTCTCTCTCTCTCTCTCTCTCTCTCTCTCTCTCTCTCCATCTATCTTATGTGTATAGCTTGGACATGAACGTTGAATGACCATCTATTCACCAATCCTAGGGACTCCAGCATAATTTACAGAGAACATACTCTTGATTATTACAATATTTCATCAGTGTTAAGATACATTTTCTATTTACTGGTACTACTTTCAGTTTTATTGTGAAAGAAACTTGGCGAGCAGCCAAATATATACGTTTATTATTACTATAGATATTGTTTTTTCTTGAAAAAAAAACTGTGCAAATCAATGCTTTTGTTTCTTTTGTACAAAAACATCTTGTTTATATAATCAACTGCTGCAATAATTTGAAAACAGTGTTGTGGGTATATTTAGCCTGAATATATTTTTACCCGGAAATTTCCTTTTATTTTCGCTTAAAAGCAGTTTATTTCCGGTTTCAAGGGAAATTTTATAACTTCATTGTGTAAGAATTCGTCATATTTGTGTGTAATAATTTTTGGCAACGAGTTTATCTTTTATCAGTTTTTATATCATTTGATGATATTTTAATACAGTTGTTTTTTTTGGTTTTTTTTTCGCTTTTTGTTAAAGACCGAGCCAAGCGTGTTGTGAAAATAAAGTTTTTTTTGGTTTTTTTTTTTTGCAAATTTGATGGTTGAAAGGATCTTTTTTGTGTTTGTTTGTTTTTTTTTAATTACTATTTTATTTTTTTATTTTTTTTTGGGGGGGGGTATTTAACAGTTTATATCTAAACATGCATCATCTTCAAGCTGCTAAGCAGGTTTTTGGTTTATGCCTGTGTGTGTGTACCAGGCGAGTGGGGTTGCAGACGTGGGCAATGTATTTTATTAACTCTTTAGTGGAAGAGACTTACCCCCAATCTCACCGCCCCCCCCCCCCTCCCCAAAATAAAAAAAAATCCCTCTTTCTGTTCACCTCAGAAAATAAATTAATGGGAATAATAATAATAATAATAATAATAATAATAATAATAATAATAATAATAATAATAATAATAATAATAATAATAATAATAATAATAATAATAATAATAATAATAATAATAATGATAATGATGATGATGATGATGATGATGATAATAATGGTAATAATAATAATAATAATAATAATAATAATAATAAAAACAACAATAACAATAATAATATTGATAATGATAAAAAAGACCTTTCATAGTATTGATTTTGTGAAGAGTTCATTTTATCTCTGACACTTACGCCGTGTGACAAGTCACCGATTGAAAGATCATCTAGTATGCGGATAATATATGTAAAGAAAACTACTTGGCACATATCAAAAGGATGGAAAGGTGTTCTATTCGTATCTTAGATTCTCTTTTGAGCCTTAATTTTCCTATGAACTAAAGTTCGGACAAAAGAAATTCACCCTGATAAATTCTGCTTTATTTAAAAACCAGAGTGGGTCCAGAAAGTATTGGTAAACCAATAAAATTAACAACTTGCAAGTTATTCTATTCATGTTGCTCTTCCACGATAAAGTTACCCCTCCCCTCTCTCGTTCTCGCATTCTTTATAATCTATGTGTTTCTCCCCCTTTTAATAATTAAGCCCTGGGCAAGAAACTCTTCACCTTTTTTTATATATATATATTATACAATTCTACTGCCGCTGATATTCTCTAACAATGAGTGTCGAGTTCATGTGGACATCGATGGTCTACGGCCTAGAATGATCGCACCTTGTCAATATGGTTAATTATATGTGCGTTTATTAGTGTTATCAGAGAGTGCATGTATAGTTACAGGTGTTATGTATGATTTGCCTGACTCCGTTCCAACTGTCTATTGAGGCCAGCGTTAGAATCGTACTGCTGGTCCTTTAATTTTTCCGAGCTTGCTGCTCGTGTAATAGACGTAATAGTTAAAATCTCGCATCTTGAGAGGCCTCGAGCTTTCACGATCGTACTCTTAGTAAAATGTTGATTCGATCTCATCTACTCTAATGCTTATAAAAACGTGCGTGATTAGTAGCCTATAGTGATGATGATAATACATATAATAAAAACGATGATAAGGATAATATAACAACAACAACAACTATTATTATTATTATTATTATTATTATTATTATTATTATTATTATTATTATTATTATTGTTGTTGTTGTTGTTGTTGTTGTTGTTGTTGTTGTTGTTGTTGTTGTTGTTATTATTATTATTATTATTATTATTATTTTGCCGCATTAAAAGCGAAATGCTTGTACCGGATACGTTAAATAATTAGTTGTATTGTTTCTTTTTCTTCGTCCCGTTGTGTGTAAGATGTGTGTTTATTCTTTTTTAGCTCATAATCTTATATTAAAACGTTTACAGACACACACGCGTCTTTTGGGATCCTTTATTATAATCAAGTTTTCCTCCAATTGTCGTGTTTTTGCCCCCCCCCCTCCCCCACCTCTCTCGCTCGCTCTCTCTCTCTCTCTCTGTCTCTCTGTGTCTCTCTCTCTCTCTCTATCTCTCTCTCTAGAAAACAAAAAATACAACACTTGAAGTACATCTCCATAGTGATAAAAGATCCCGAACGTCGCCCACATGAATAAAATGGCTAATTGAGAACAGGCGCACAACTTCATTATTAAGTGACAAGACAAGTAACATGGCATCTAATAATTTAACATTATGGAAGTTTCGCCGAATTGTTGCTATGTGGTTGAGAATCGTAACCGAAGAAAAAGACGTCAAGTGATTGAATTGTCTTCTTCACCTATGTGTGTGTGTGTGTATTGCTCTTTATCACAATAGTTTCCAATCACCAATTCATTCCCGTACTGACATTTATTTTTCCTCATCAAACCGATCTGGACAAGCAATTTATTGATGCTATTGAAATGGTTTTTCTCATTCCTCTCTGTCGACTACGTACCACATCAGGCTGTTTTCAAATGTTATAAACCTAGCGGTACTTTACTGTTTTGCGAGCAAACCAACCCGATTGCTAAATGGAAAAGGTAGAAGAAAATAAAGACTATCCACGTCAATGAGAAGGACAATATTAGTCGTAGTGATGAAAGTAAGAACACAACAAAAAGCAGCAGTCATTTATGATCGTGAAAAGATTTCAGATCGTTACGGTCGCGTGAGCTGATAACGGAGAAGCGTTAACTTAACTTAAAGGAAGACTGTGTCGACTTACGACACACATTTATTACTTTATCTGTGCCTCTGCCGATTTTATAAGTCTCAGCTCCAAACAGAACCAGGACATGATAACAATTTCATCCTCTCTACAAGCCTATTGCATGAAATGCATTTCGTAACGGTATAAACTGAAGAGGTCGACAGAAAAATAAACCAGTTGAAAAATCTCCTTCGAACTTACGTAATTAAACTTGACCCGAAAGGCACATAACGTTCATGCTTGGTAGTCCACCGTTAAAGAAACGTGATCAATGTACCAGGTGTGGTGGACCTCGGGGAATGCAAATACAATAATATTACTTAACAAAAGAGGTATTGCAGGAGTTGTATCCCGCCAGAGCGAGCTCATTGAATTTTTATGTCGATAAACCGCAACAGCATTATACAGTTACACTATAATGACATCTTTGACTTTCACTAATCAAATTTAATAATCATTCAATTTTGGAATCTCAAAGTTAACGAAACGTTTGTACCTCTGTTGTACTTAAAATTGCTCTCAACTTATATTTGAGCTATCGTGATTTATCAGTGACATAAGGTTATATTATATATGTTGAAGTGTTCAAATTATATGCTGTCTAGTAGTCTACAAATTAATGTTTACAGTACGTTTTCTTTTACAACGAGACCGAGATAGCGAATACATTGATACCATCTGGAACGTTAAATCTATATTGATACCAATGTGCTTCTCTCAAACCCTTGGTAAGCAAAAAAAAAAAAAAAATGATAAGAGTATTGCATATATATATATATATATATATATATATATATAAAATTATGTGTGTGTGGTCTAAAAATCCGTATAATTTTCATTTCAAAATCGTCATTGCATGTCAGTTTAATTATGCTTTCACCCTGTACAGATGACATAAAAAGTGCTTTAATTTTAATCGCTGCTTGATAAAACGCGCTAGGCCTACTGCAGATACATACATATATATATATATATATATATATATATATATATATATATATATATATATATATATATATATATATATACAATCTATAGGTTATCCTTCAAAAAGAAAAAAAAATCGCGGTATAAGGAAGGCAAAACTGTAAAATACCGCAAATAGGTGACCCTTAACCAGTTATTATGTGGTATAAATTTTATTTTTTTTTCTTCGCAAAAAAGATTTAAGGCCTGCTCTAAAGTCTAAAATATTCGTTTGAATTTTATTCTTAACAATCGAAAAGGAAATATTTTGAAAATAATTTTAGTATTCGATTTTGGAAGTGTTGTACAATGTACAAAAAAATAAATGCTCCCATAAAACCTTGAGGTGATTTGCTCTTATATCAGAGAAACCACCACTGGATTTCATTTCAACTTCCGCCATGGAGCCGTACACAGCAACAGGACAAGGTAATACCTACTAATAGTTCTAACGACTCATGCCTTTTTGTCATATTTCATTATGTAGATTTAAATAAGTTAAAAAAATTTTGGGGAAAGACAGAAATCTTTAGATCAAGAGGCATTCATCAATGTTCTCCTACTTGCTGTGGATTCATTCATTTGGACCAAATTTAAGTCCTATGCTGTCACTGTCAAACTGCACTGATGGTCTTTTATCATAAGAAATCTAGATTAGATCTAGATCTAGATATCTATATTGATGCATTGAAAATAAATGATTTAAAAAAGAAAAGAACATTTCTTTTACGAAGCAGTTTAAATAAAAGGATAAAGGTTGATATGAAATATAGTCTAGACCTAGGCCTATATTCAGATCCTACAGTCACTAACCTGCCTTACTATGACAGCTAGACTTATAGATAACGATAATATTTAGCGTTTCAATAATAATAATAATATTCATGGGTTAAAAAAAAATGAGATCACTAGATCTAAGTTAGATCATCAAAATCCCTAATTATCAATTTGGTGAATAAGCCACCTAGCCAAAATTTCCATAACATTTATCACTTCAAGTCTTCTGAGCAAAAGGGGAGGGGTTGTAAAAATAAAAAAATAACATGGTAATAAACAGAACTTAACAAGAACAGACATCGAGGGAAGATTATTTGGATTCGTTGTTGTTGGGCATATCGGCAAGAGCTCCATTTGGTCAGTGCAGGTAGTAGAAAGGTTTTACAAGCCCTGTGCAGCGGTTCTGTTGGTGGGTTTCGAATTATTGAAATAGACCATATTGAGGCCAAAGACTGAGATTCCCTACTGTTTTGCAAGACTAGGGAGACGATTTATCATGATTAACAATTTGCTTTGGCAGTTTCTATAAATAAATGTTACTGCTGTTGTGCCATTTAATTTAAGGTTACTACGTTACTTTATCTCTATTGAATTTAATTGTACATAATATCTACAATGATGTATTTTGGGATGAATGTCCTCTCTGCAAATGCAATGCTCTTATAATTTTTTCACAATTTACCATACATAGTTATGATACAAGCCTTTCCACTTCTAGGCACAATTTATATTATGCCATAAAAATATCTTAATCCTTTTGCTTTCTGTCAGTGGCCCTTGTGGAGACCAACAGCTGCCCTATGGGCGTCCAGCTGGTCAGCTCCAGGAAAACCAACAAAATGTCAGCGTCGACAGACTTGGTGGAGCTGGCGAAAGCAGTGCAGAAGGTAATAGTCTATGAGCATGTCTATATTTTTTTAATCAATGTTTATTTTAATCTTAAATTTGTGATGATTGTTTTCTCGTGAATTATCTTTGGGTTTTGCTAATTTGATGAAGAGTTTCATCATATTCAATTTATAAGATCATGAGGCATAATATTTTTCCACACAGATTATTATCTAAGGGATGTATCTGTGACAAATTATTGCAAAAACTATGAAAATAACAAAAGAATGGAAATTCATGGGCATTTTAAGTCCTGCTAAAAATTTTTAAATATCTTAATTTACAGCCATGTCATAGAAAATATCATAATTGAACATTTTAATAGAAATGAAATGAGTCGCACGATTTTCTCAATCATGATCGCTTTAAAAAAGTTTTACACATTGGAAGGAAACTTTATGCGAGAGGAAATATTTTTGAAAGAATTATCTGGAATTAAATTACAGAAAATTAAGTTTCACAGTAGAGGCTAGAAGATCCTATTTAAAATCTCTAGTTTTTAGTTTTTGTATTGATTCTCATTGTTGTCAAGTTCTCTTTTTACTTTTTGTTTCAAAGGCTGATGAATTTACTAAAGCAAATGCTGGAAACAAGTTGACTGTGATAGCAGATCAAATCAGATATCTTCAAAAACAAGCTAGAAAGGTTTGTATCTCCTTTTTCTTCCTTTTTATCATTTTCAAAGTTTGGTCAAGACAAAATAAAAAGAATTGTAAATCAGCTTATGCGGAAATTTTCTGAAAAAAAAAAAATTTTATCAGCTTCAAAGTATTTTACGTCAAGTTAAAAGAAATTATTTAAAACCTTTTAAAAAGCCTAATAAGAGAAATCAGGGAAATTAAACTGACTACGTGAGAAAGGAAAAATTATTTGAGTTTGAATTTCATGGAATCCATTTTAATGTACCATTAGTAAATTAATTAAATGATTGTGACTGATGGATGAATTGCAGACACAATAAATTCAATTTTTTAACTTCTGTTTTCTGGGCCCTTAATCTGCAAAATGTTGTCATGTAATAAATCTTTGTGATGTGCAATTTGGGTACGGAAATTCCATTTGTGCATAGGGGAATCATTTGAATACTGAGATGCTTTTAGTTTGCAGACTATTTCTATTCATTGCTTTTACTAAGGTTTGCGGTTTTTGTGTCGTTAGAAGTTTAAAACAATAGCTTTGGTGAGCAACTTTTACATTGTCACTGGAAGCCCACAGAAAGAATTGAATCTTTTTTTTTGTTTTATCCAGCAAGATATTTCAAAGTATGAGTCTATATTTCAACCAATAAAGTGTTATTTCACTGTTAACCATTCCTCCTGTGTACTTCCAAAGCTTTTTTTTTTTTTAGCATAACTCAAAAATTTCAAGGCACATAGCAGTATGATTAGATTTTATTCAATTAATCAATTATTTTCAACAAGAACAAGTGAATTATCAAAAAAGTCATATTAAAAACTTTTAATAAGGCAATACTTTTGCCTCTGAACTCAGTGTACAAAACATGTATGCAGTTCTTTAACAAAGTTTTAATATCACAGTTGCTCAACATATCTTGTATCTGACTACTCCCTGGTTCAAGTCTTTTTGCCTTCTGTCCTAGATTTAACTGTTCCGATGTTCAGCTTCATTTCTTTGCTGGCCTTTGCTTCCCAAAGGACGGAAGTCTGCACGAACTGACAATTTAACATAGATTTTGATCTTTCCCTCCCTTAATACGTTTTGCTCCCTCCTTTTTTTTCATCTCAAAATATATTATTACATCTGTAACAATTGAAAGAATTGTTTTTATCATTTTTCTTGTGACTCAGGTGCTGGAGGATGCAAAGCGCAATGCATCTCTACACCACGCTGCCTGTAATCTGGTCAAGAAACCAGGTACAATGTACTACTTATACGAGCGAGACTCTGGTCAGGCGTATCTCAGCATCTTGTCTCCGCAGGAATGGGGAACCTCTTGTCCTCATCATTTCCTTGGTGCATACCGCCTGGAGTATGACCAGTCGTGGACACCCATTTCTGAGGTCAGCAGTAGAGATGAGGAATTTGCTCTCCTAGACAAGATTTACGCCACAGCTCAAGGGGCTATAACTGCAGGCGGAGAGTCTGGAAGTAACACTGCCGAGCTGTTGGGATTCAAAAAGGTTGTGGAGGACTCGTCTAAGCTTTCTGAAGTGCCACATGACCACGATCATGTTATGAATGGAGGAAGTTGATGGCAGTGATCGCGCTATTTATAACTGATATTGATGGTAGTACAGGGCTTTCAGCAGCAAGTTTCTGACTTTTTGTAAATTATTTTTCTGGCCGAACAGAGAGTTGTTGCTATTATTTTTTAATGGCCAAGGACTTGGATATTACCCTGAGATCTGGTCTCAAAGCAGCTAACAGAGAAAGAAGAGCAATACTTAGAGGAAAGTCTGAATAAAGCAAATAAATAATCTACTGCAATTATTATCTGAGTAACTTGATATATAACCCCCCCACCAACAAGCTTAAAAGTAGACATCATTAAAATACCTGGAGAAAGGAGTGAAGTTTATTTTGAACTTTTCATCCTTAAGTTGGCAACTTGAAAGAAAATATGTGATTCCTCATGAATGTAAGTTACTGCATTTACTTTCTATCTGAAAATGTTGGTATGATTACTATGTGTATTGTGCAACATGAAGACTTTAAGGGCTAGCTACAAGAATCACATTTTTTGTATGCTATGCATGCCTTTGTCGACTGCCTCAAAAGTTATTCCTCTTGCATATTTTATGCAGCAAATATCATTTCTTTTTTTTTTAATTAACTTTATTTAATTTTAATCCAAAATGTTTATCATGCATCGGAATGTGGATTTTTTTTTTTAGATAACTGAGTGAACTATGTTTGAAAGAAACAGCTTTGTTATTTCTGTGCCAAAATAGGAAATATAAAAAATTTGTATTTGATCATTATATAACAAGCAATTTTGATCCATTTAGATTTTTAAAGTATGTGGCTTCTAAAAAACTCGGTAAAGTATGTGGCAGTCTATGAGAAATCAAATTGCCTAGTTAAAGTCAATTGGCTTTATAGATACTTTTATTGGCACACCTGTTTTTCTTTCTTTATTTCAAATATTGCTATATTTACCGGTATATAATAAATATTGTAATGTGAATTATACTAGCAGATTCAGTTGAGTTATGGCTTCAAGACCCCTTGAAGATCAGTGCCAAATGCCTTGAAAAAAAATCATGAAAATTCCGTCTCCAGAGCAGGAAATGTTTATCTTGCTTTAAGTCTAAATTTAGCCCTTATGTTTCTGTTGCAAGGAGCAATACTACATTGCCTGCAAACCTACCATTGATGTCAATTTTTTAACCATAGAGCTAGTCATGTTTTCACTTTTTGTATGCCTTTCTTGGTTTGAAAAAAAAAAATACATGCCCACAGGTAGATAATAGTACAAGGTTTGAACTGATATGCACTTGTACAACATCATACTACTACTGTACTAGTCAATGAGCTTTCAAACAGTAAAGCAGGTTTTGAGTTCAGTTACTCAAGTGTGTAAAACAGTTTGCTTCCCTTCATTCCAACTAACCCTAGCAAACAAGTTTTAACACTGCTTGCTCCCTGTGCAATCTGGATGTCAATCATTTACTGGTCCAAATGGATTGAATTTATTTTATGTTATCAATGGCAATCTACAGTCTCAGAGACATGAATTATTGCCAATAGCTGTAAAACATTTTTTTAAATTTTCCACTGCCCAAGTCTACACTTGAAAAGTACACCAAGAAATTTTGCATGGCAGTCCATTTAAAAAAAATGGTTTTAAAAGTTATACAATCAAATTTGTTTAATTGAAGGTATATTTCCAATCCTTTAACCCCTCACCTCTTTTTTGTGGTTAAAATATACCTGTTTCATTCAAATGTGTTAAAATAATCTTTAAGGTGCTCTTGTATGGATTTTGTCAAGTATTTCAATGTCTAAATTTTACAAGTGGAATCCAAAAAGGGCTTTGTCATGAGTTATGTCAGGGTGGGAAAATTTGCTGCTGTTGAGCAGACATTTTTATATGGTATCGCCTTCATATACCTGCAAATATAATTGGGGAGTTCAAATTCCCTTTCAGAAACTGATTGAACAGTGTAAACCAGCTAGTTTGTAAATATGTCTTATAGTAGTGAGAAAGAGGGGATCTTTATCCTCTCAAAGTAGATTTTGTTTTACAAAGTTTTAAGCTTCTATAGGCAATCAGATAATGTGAAGCAACCAATTGATTAGTCTCATCAGAATAATATGTTTCTTGTTGAACCTAAATTTAAAACATAGTAATGTAATGAAAATGTATGAATGTTTCTTTTGGTTTGCGTAATTGTTTGATTTGGTTATAGACCAATTCAAACCTCCTCTGCACTGTGCAAGTCTACTTTGAGCAGGGAAGAATTGAAAAGATTAGGCCCGAGATTTCCTGACCAATGGTGAGTGATCAAACCCGTGAAAAATATATCCCTGCTGATTCTAGGCTGAACGGTCTAACCATACAACCACAGTTTCTTTTTAAAAGTGAATTAAAATGAAAGAAAGGCACATACATGTAATATTTTGACTTAAATGTCAGTTTACTTTACATGTAGTCTTGACTGTATGACAGCAATTTGGAGTGAATGTTTTTATCTTGTTTGCGTGTTATTTCATGAGATCTCAATAAGGATGAGACAGCATCTATAATGTGCATGAAATATAAATTGTATATTTACTGTTCGTTATGAACAATTTGTATTCAAAGCTCTGCCTTTTTTTCCCCTCAATTTTGAAGAACTATTGAGAATTTCTAACTTTTTGCAGAAAACACTACATTATTTTTTTTTTAAATGAATTTTAGTTGGATTTAAAGAAATAGAAAGAGCATACAGATATACTGCATCATCCAAGTGTATTGACAAGTTATTGGTTATCTGGTTTTATATTGAGGAAAAGTCTGTTGAGAAAAAGTCCTCTAAAAAGCTATCTATTCAGAATTGTTTCTTAAAACTTCATTATGTGTATTTTCTTCCATTCTGAATGAGGCTCTGTTATGGCAATGAAAACCTAAAGAGATGAATACATGTACTATTCATTTTCTGATTTATAACCACTGGATCCAATTTTTAGGAAATAAATGTTTTTTTTTCATTTTGAGAAATATTTACCACTTAAATTTACTTTTTATCTTGGATACTATTTCATTCATATTTTATATTTTTAATAATTTTTTTTAAAGGGATATCAGGACAAAAAAATTCATGGCAAACTGTTTTACAAACAGAAAATATATAGAAAATATATACTTAGAGTACTATAGATAATATATGTTATAGGCTATTAAGGTTCTAACAATCAAAGAAGATAAAGTCAACAGATCAATACACTTTGATACAGCAAGCGTTTTTTAATTACACTAACCATTGGAACATTACACAAATGAAAAACTTAAATGCGTGATTCAGTTATAATTGTAGAGCCTTTGATTCTTCTAATTTAGGGAAATTCCAGGTCATGCCGAAAACGATTTATGAGATTTGAACTTAAAATGCTGGTTAAAAGGAAAAAAAAGGGTAAAAACTTTGCTGTTTATATATTGCTATTGTCACATAATTAAGTTAAGGCATTCTTTGGTAGATTCACACAGTCCTGCTTTTGTACATTCTTCATCCTGGAAGCAGGAAGGTCATCCATTTCAAAACATTTTTATTTGCAATAACTTGATAAGTTGAGGGTTGACATGATTGGTCTGCCTTTCTCTCTGTCAATGTGTGTGTGTGTGTGTGTGTGTGTCTCTCTCTCTCTCTCTCTCTCTCTCTCTCTCTCTCTCTCAAACCCCCTTTTTTTTATCTCCCTCACTCTCTTTATCTTTACCTTTTCTTAGATCATTTTGTTTAAAATATCTGTAATTAAACGTTTCTCTCTCCATTAAGAAAATTTAACTTAAGTACCATGGTTTGCTCTCTAAACAAATACATGTAGTATGAAAATGTTAATTGTTTACATGTGCATAGTTTTAAACAGGTAATGTGGCCACTAAAGTAGATCAACTTTTGAATTAAAGTCACGAAAATTTGCATCAGAAATTGTGAAAGATGTTTCCTTCATTTCTTGGAAAACTAGAGGTAGGGAAAAAAAAAGAAATAAATGCATCCAAAATTTTACTGATAATAGTCTGTGATCGGTGAGTCAGAGTTGTGAGAATTCAGCCTCTCTTTGAGTTATCTACTGAGGATTGTGTCGTGAAGTCTGCGCCCTGTTTGAAGATTTCACATGGTTCAGGAGGATGACAATGGCTGCCGGAGTCATGCCTGGAATACGACTGGCCGCAGCAATCTGTCAATTTGTTTACCGATAGAAATGGGGTTTAATTACAGGCAGTTCAAACTTGTTCTTTGTGAGAACAAGATGAATAAGTTAATACAGGACTTTCTTGGTACGTTTAAAAAAAAAATGAGTCTACTCAACAGTACAAAGTTGAAAAAATTTGAAATAATATTGAAACTGATCCTATGAGAATGAGAAAGACGTGTTTTACATAATGACAAAAACAAATAAAATTTCTGTAGATCTCTGAGCAGGAATTTGAGCCGTATACATAACTTATGAACTACTTCGACTTAGTCTATATACTGCAGTTTCAAAGAAACACTATAGATGAGGTGCGTAGGAAAAAAAATAATTATTAAATAATTCTCCAAGGGCTGTAATTTCAATTTCCGTCAAATAAGTTTTGGACATTACATCATTCTTAAACCCATCAAAATTACAAATGCACAATATCTTTGTGATGCAACATTTTTTTATTTTCTCCTTATTTTGGATTTTAAAGAAATACTTCTGTAAAAATGCAGGAAAAAAAAAGGTATGGATGTAAACCAAAGCCATGTTCTTTGTTTAATGTAAAAGTTTAAGCATAAGATTTTTCAAGAAATTCAGAGAACATCAAACACTCCACAGACATATCATTATCAAACGCTTCAATTCCTTGTAATAAAATTACAATAAAGTTTAATAAAGTAAGGACTGTCAGGGTCTTGCTTTATTGTCAGTATCAATACTTTAGGAAGGCTAATGTTATGAGCACATGTTCAACAAATCTGATCTGTCATTAGGACAGACAGATGCCATACTCACTGATGCTGGCCTTGCCTCCGCTAGTTTAGACTTGGCATCGTTGGACATGTTCAAACTGATGGCGCATCAGAAAGTTTAGTGGAAAGTAGAATGGAGAATAAGAAAATTAAAGTCAAACAAGTGATAAAAGGCAAAGATATCGCCTTCATTCACCCTTAATACATGTACATGTATATGCAGTGAGATAATACTCTAGGAATTTTTGCTGCTTCTTAATATAATTCACAAATGTTTCTTGTGAATGGATTGTTCTACTTCTAGTTGTTTCTGATGTGACTGTAGCCTTCAACGTTAACTTTGCAAGTCATTCAGTAGCCCAGAAAAGGTCTTTTCAAGACAGACATGAAGACAATTATAAAAAAAAAAACCTAGTCAATTTAAGACGGGGAAAGCGATGGATAGCAAAGGTAATGGGTCAAGTTTCTTGTAAAAAGCCATTAAAGTTGATTTGTAACCCATACACAGCATAACAGTCGAAACTCATACTTTTAAGGATTTTTGCTGTTTCAATTTCATGAGAATATTCTGTTAGTAATTTTTAGTGCAGTGTAGAAAAGGTTACATAATTGAAGTGTCATCCAACTGAAAAACTTTAAAAATAAAGATTATTCTAAGATAGCAAAAATCTATTATAGGCCACTGTAACTGTAAGTGTCAACAAATAAAGTTGAAAATATGCATGAATATAAATGAAATTATTGCTTTTAAAAAATAGTGCCACATCAACAACTATATTTCATTTCTTCAGGTTTTTAAGGCTGAACTTTCCTTACAGTTACACTTACTAATACTTTTCATATATTGTGTAATAACATTATCAGCATCGATAATTAATAATAATCTAGGTTTCATAAGCTTGTTTTCTATAAATAACAAAAAAAAAACCTGCATTAATCAATGCCTACACACTGTATATAATTATGAGTGTGTACATGTGTTACTGAAAATTGATATGGGACACAGCTGCTGCAACAGTAGGTAGGGGAAAAAAACAAGTGTAAATTCATACAAACCGCACACTATGCGACAGTTTTGATTTTGAGAATCAAATTACATTTTAATTTGAGCTGTGCTGTAGCCACTCCAGGTAGAGAAGAGAACTAGATGATGATTTGATGTAATGGATATATACATGTGCTAGAAGTAGAAGGTGGCTGTTTTCACTGATCATTTTCTCCCCCATACTCAGCTGCACTTTAAGTAAATCACTTCAAATGTCCAGTGAAATCATTTATTTACGTGCTCGGGCTTCTCAGTCAATGAATGAACGATAAAAAAAATCCTGAATGTTTTCGACTAGTGATGCACGTGTGCGTGTGAGGACTGGACGTTAATCCTTATTACCCTCTTGTAACTGCGGAATTTTGCTCTGTTCTCAAAGACAATAGAGTCACAAAACTATACATAATTAAGTTGAAGTTGAAGTGCAAAGAAAGAGAGAAGATTAGGAAGTTTAGAATGTATTTGAAACTTGAGTTTGAACAGCAAACCCTTGCATTCTTAAGAGTTGAACCTTACTTGCCAGAACATAGAAGCATCCATAGTGCCCGTAAATTTTGCTTGATATTATGCTAACCTATGCTAAGCCGACTGTGTATGGCACTATGAGAGAGTTTTAGGGGATGTCGAACAAATGTTTACTACTTTCCATCATTGTAGTGGAATTTTCTCTTTGCTCTCTAACTGAGGCAATACAGTTACAAAACTATAATTGGGTTCAAGTGATGGCAACAAAAAAGATTAGTTAGTTTAAATGAGTGCGTGGTACAGATTGCATATCAAATTTGAGTTTAAACGAACAATCTCTTGCATTATAGTGTTGAACCTTAATTATCAGAGCAAAGAAGCATCTATAGAGTTTGTAAATTTTACCTGATATTATGCTAAACTATGCTCAGCCGATTGTGTATGGCGGTATGAGAGAGTTTTACGATATGTCGAACAAATAAATCTACTGCTTTTCAATCTAGTGGGATTAGTGACAGAGCTGCAACTGTTACCTGAAGTAGTCGAGGTCTTCGGGCAACAGCATCTGTTCCTCCCGCTTCACTTGCTCAATGGCTTCTTGCTGGGTCTGGATCTCGTGGCTGTATTTGACTGGACACAGAGTGAGATTTTGGTTCAGAATACATGTAGTACGTGAGGGAGAGAGACACAGACAGATAAACATTACTTTAGTTGAAAGATAAGTAGATAATACACATGTATTACTGTATTTTACCAACTTGTGAAGACTGATTCGAAAAGATATTTATCATCAACAATTACAAACACGTAGTTGGGCTTGCAACTCCTATGTTCAGAATGGAAGTGATCTATCTTGAAGAACGTACATGAAGTTACAAATAGACTGGAGTCATTGTGTGTTCAGCTTAAACAAAACCAACATTGGAAATTGGTCTTTGGTATACAATAAAAAAGAGAGTTTGTCGCTTGTTTTTTTTTTTTTTAAATCTTGTATCCCCTAATGCATTGCAACAGACAGATGTGTAGAGCAAGGAAATGAAAATTCTTATTTTTAGCCCCAGAAGTGACAACTTATACCACGTTGCTGTAACACGTCTATCACAGAGACTTCTGAGCTCCCAGATGAGGCTGTTTAGATATGAGATACAACCCCACCACCAGATACTGTAAGTCTGGATTCGAACATGCGACCTCCGTACTGTCAGCCCAAAGCTCTACCGACTCAGCTACGTGGCAACCCAAAAAAAACCAGAGGGAAAATGTTTGAGGTTCCACAGGCAAGGAGGATAAAAATTAGGATAAACAAGGCGATAGCTCACCCTCAATCTCCAACCTCTCCCTCAACTGTCTGCTGGCATCTCTTAGGTGGCTGAATTCTGGGAAGGTTGCAGCAAGGTCATCAAGGGTCACGTCTGCGTTGCACAGGATATCTCTGCCACTGAATGAAACAGACGAGAAAAATGTTTCATGCGAATTTCCATCTGTGTTATTCATGAATAGAAGTGAGAGTGGATAGACAAATAGCTTACAAAGCAGGCCTAAATTTTCTGTCGATATAGTATGGGAATAAAGGTGAGGGTGGATAAACAAATAACTAATTAAGGAGGCCTAAGTTTCTGTCGATATAGTATGGGAATAAAGGTGAGGGTGGATAAACAAATCACTTATAAAGCAGGCCTAAGTTTCTGTCGATATAGTATGGGAATAGAGGTGAGGGTGGATAAACAAATCACTTATAAAGCAGGCCTAAGTTTCTGTCGATATAGTATGGGAATAGAGGTGAGGGTGGATAAACAAATAACTAATTAAGGAGGCCTAAGTTTCTGTCGATATAGTATGGGAATAAAGGTGAGGGTGGATAAACAAATCACTTATAAAGCAGGCCTAAGTTTCTGTCGATATAGTATGGGAATAGAGGTGAGGGTGGATAAACAAATCACTTATAAAGCAGGCCTAACTCTTCTGTCGATATAGTATGGGAATAGAGGTGAGGGTGGATAAACAAATCACTTATAAAGCAGGCCTAAGTTTCTGTCGATATAGTATGGGAATAGAGATGAGGATGGATAAACAAATCACTTATAAAGCAGGCCTAAGTTTCTGTCGATATAGTATGGGAATAGAGGTGAGGGTAGATAAACAAATAACTAATTAAGGAGGCCTAAGTTTCTGTCGATATAGTATGGGAATAGAGGTGAGGGTGGATAAACAAATCACTTATAAAGCAGGCCTAAGTTTCTGTCGATATAGTATGGGAGAATAGAGATGAGGATGGATAAACAAATCACTTATAAAGCAGGCCTAAGTTTCTGTCGATATAGTATGGGAATAGAGGTGAGGGTAGATAAACAAATCACTTATAAAGCAGGCCTAAGTTTCTGTCGATATAGTATGGGAATAGAGGTGAGGGTAGATAAACAAATCACTTATAAAGCAGGCCTAAGTTTCTGTCGATATAGTATGGGAATAGAGGTGAGGGTAGATAAACAAATCACTTATAAAGCAGGCCTTAGTTTCTGTCGATATAGTACGGGAATAGAGATGAGGATGGATAAACAAATAACTTATAAAGCAGGCCTAAGTTTCTGTCGGTATAGTATGGGAATAGAGGTGAGGGTGGATGAACAAATAACTTATTAAGGAGGCCTAACTCTTCTGTCGATATAGTACGGGTATAGAGGTGAGGGTGGACATCAAACGCAATTTCTCTCTGTACTTGAAAGCAAAGCAAGTTACAGATGTGAATTTAATCATCTTTTTGTACAATAACATGGATCCTTGAGAACATTTTTTTTTTTTAATTAAGATAGGTAGCGATTACAATATACTTTGTTGTAGGCCAGCTGGGTCATAATATGTGCTGACTTCTTCACAAACCAAAGGAAGATAACTTGAAAATTGTTGAATCAAGGCTAAAGATTGGGTGGTTTCCCTTGCTTGGTTTTGCCCTGAGAACTTGGTGGATTGTGTGGTCTTTACACTCTCAAAGAACCTCAAGCTTGCAGTGAATTTGAATATTGAATAAAACAACCGTGCGTGTTAAGGCTGAACATAAGTTGACACATTTCCAAACTGAAAATCTCAGTTTTCATTGTACTGATAGGAGATATGATAGAAAGTTAGATATACATATATACGAACGAGAGAGAGAGAGAGAGAGAGAGAGAGAGAGAGAGAGAGAGAGAGAGAGAGAGAGAGAGAGAGAGAGAGAGAGAGAGAGAGAGAGACAGACAGACAGACAGACAGAGAGAGAGACAGACAGAGAGACAGACAAACACACACTCACACACAAAGAAAGACAGAGAGAGAGAGACACACACACACACACAGAAAGAGACACACAGACAGACAGACATACAGAGAGAGAGACACACACACACACAGAGAAAGACAGAAAGAGAGAGAGAGAGAGAGAGAGAGAGAGAGAGAGAGAGAGAGAGAGAGAGAGAGAGAGAGAGAGAGAGAGAGAGAGACAGTGAGACAGACAGAGCGAGAGACAGAGAGAGACAGAGACAGACAGACAGAGAGAGACAGAGAAAGACAGAGCGAGAGACAGAGAGACAGATAGAGAAAGAGCCTCTCACCTCATCGTCCCGGCATCTCTCGTCTCCCGCAGCCTCAGCTCTCGCCTCCAGGCGCGAGAAGATCTCCGTGTCTGCAGCAGCAGGTCCATGTTGGCCTCCAGCTGTGCCCTCATCACCTGCGTCTGCTTCTGGCGCTCCTCGCTCACACAGCCCACAGCATAGCCTTGGAAGTTGGAGACAGTCAGGGAGTTTGTTAGCTTGTTGATACAAGCATATTACTGCGCCAGACTTACTCCTCAGCGATATGCAAGATATAATGTGAAAAAAACGCTCAACAATACTATAAATAGATTCAAACCTTCGCTAAATTCAGGCCCCCTCTTGATTTGGGTATGCCTATGAGGGCAAAATATTGATCCGTGTGAAGGTCTTCAGTAAACGAACACGTTAACGTCAGAATTCACAGCGACGAGAACAGAAGAGCCCTACCTTTATGCGTCAGTCGCAGGTCGGCGTTGTCCGGCCGCAGGGACAGCCGGAACTCGGCTCGTGACGTAAACATCCGGTACGGCTCGCTGGTGCCCTGTGTGGTCAGGTCGTCGATGAGGACCCCGATGTATCCCTCGGAGCGTCCAACCCTCAGCGACGGTTTGCCCTGGGCCAGGCAAGCCGCGTTAATACCAGCGATGATACCCTGTGGGGGAGAGGGGGAGGGGGGGGGGGGTCAAGCAGGATTGGCCAGAGAGGAAGTTTGTGGGGGGCGGGGGGGGGGGGAGAGTTGATTTAGGACCTGTTGGTAGTATCTTTTCAAAAAAACTTGACTTTCCTATAAATTCGCATAAAGATCGTGCATCCCAAGCTTCACTGTACTGTTACATATAAAATTATGATTTTTTTTTTTACGTGAGCTTAAAACATAGTGAGTGGAAGTAAAGGTAATATGCAAAAGAAAGCTGGTGTTGTCATATAAAAACTGACAATTTCAAGCCCACGAGGGATATCAACAGCGCGAAAATGGAAAATGGAAAGAAATGGAGCGAATCGGAAATCCACCTGAAGGAGAGGACGAGGCAAGGAAGCTTGAAAACATGGACATGATTTCATCGAAATGATAGAAAAGTGGATAAGTGATGTACGCTGGTCTACAGAAATTCAGCACCCAACGAGGGTCGGATGTGCGACGAGTGCATGGTTTTAGTGCCGGATGGTTGTACTTCAAATATGAAATCTAGGGGTTTCTGCTTCAAATGATTATAATATAATGGTCCGGTAAGGGATGCAATTCACAAGTTAACTACGGAGTGATAAGATAGATAAGATACATGTACTCGTATAATTATGCTGGCTGTCCATTTCAAGTCTTTGTCGCTTGGAATCAGATGAGGAACAGCTGATTAAACGCTCATTCCTATTTCTTTCCTGGTGCAGCGAAATTGGTGAGGTATTAGAAGAAAGAAGTCACGAATTTTATGTTATCCTAAAGAAAAGTTGGCTGACAAAGTTTGTTTACTGTACTTCAAGCTAGTCATAAATTTTTCCTGAATACAAAACAAGTACTGAAGTTACAAAAGATCCTTTTGCTGTGGATGAAATGAGTAGAACGTCATTGGTGACATTTCTTTATAATTTACAGTTAAGCGTGGCTACAGCAAGTCGGCTGCCTCACACATTGTGCTACCCCACACAAGTCTCTGTAAGGCTCTAAACGCCTAAGTCCACAATTTTTACTATGATCTTTTTTTTTTTTTAACTTATGCTAAATGCAACAACTTTATAAAAATAATGCATATAAATATCTAAGGATTTGGAACGAATGAAAGTGTATCTTTTTGTCTCAAGACCTAAATAAAAGTCACATGACTTCCGTTGAATTGAAAACTCTAAACACGAAAGACTTCCACAGCCGGGAGTCAATTTTTTTTTTAAAAACAAGAAATCGTCGATTTATTTCTCCCAGAGCCACACAACTGGCTGCAAAGGTGAGTCTTTTCTATCACAGACATGTTTCAACCTATTTTTTTTTTAAAAACTTGTTTGTTATTTCACTAGGTTGTTGTTCCCCTACCTGAGCGGCAGCCTCCTCGTATCCCGTGGTGCCGTTGATCTGGCCGGCCATGAAGAGACGCCTGACGGGGATGGTCTCCAGGGTGGAGGTCAGCTGCCGCGGGTCGCTGTAGTCGTACTCCACACCGTAACCTGGCAGCAGGAGGAGGAGGAGACCACAGGGACACACACTCACATACAGGCATTTGTCAACATAGACACAACGGCTAGTTCGCTGGCTATCAACAGAAGTATTTTTTAATTATGTGTGTATGGTTACACTCACATACAGGCGTTTGTCAACATAGACACAACGGCTAGTTCGCTGGCTATCAACAGAAGTATTTTTTAATTATGTGTGTATGGTTACACTCACATACAGGCGTTCGTCAACATAGACACAAGGGCTAGTTCGCTGGGTATCAACAGAAGTATTTTTTAATTATGTGCATATGGTTACACTCACATATAGGCGTTCGTTAACATAGACACAAGGGCTTCTTCGCTGACTATCAACAGAAGCATTTTTTAATTATGTGCATATGGTTACACACACATATAGGCGTTCGTTAACATAGACACAAGGGCTTCTTCGCTGACTATCAACGGAAGTATTTTTTAATTATGTGTATATGGTTACACTCACATACAGACGTTCGTCAACATAGACACAACGGCTAGTTCGCTGACTATCAATAGAAGTATTTTTTAATTATGTGTGTATGGTTTATACATATATGTTTATATGTAATAATGTATTAGTCAGATCTCAACCTTGTGAATTTAAAAAAAAATATTTTCTATATAGCCAATTTAAGTTAGTATTATTTCATTAATATTAGATAACAAAAAAATTAAGTCACCGCCCATGTTCACGTGACCATCTACGTGTGTCGAGGTTTAGATCCCTGGCCTTGACCTCTGTCGATCTCAGTCTCTTCCCATGTACCTCCGCATCACTGTGATGCTTATCGTTCTAATTCTAACCATCTCCCCTCTCTGATTTATTAAATTTCTCTCACTTTCCTCAGTTGCTTGCCCCTCCCTCTCTCTCTCTTTGTCTTAAGCTACACTTCTCATCCCCAGTTACTTTCCTCATTTGTTCACAACCTATCTGTCATCTCTCTCCCCCCTCTCCTTCCCTCCCTCCTCCTCTCTCTCTCACACACACTTTCACTTTGATCACCGCCTCATCTTCTTTACTCACACCAATCGATGATAATCAGATAAAAGGATGAAGCACGAGATAAAAGCAGCTCGGCCGTTGAATCTAGCCACATCGTCATTAATTGTAGTAGATAGTGGAGTCTTACCCTGTCTGCCCTGTCTGGCGTGAGTGGAATTAACCTATGCAACTAAAATTCCTCCCCTCATTTAGTTCCTCAGTTAAGCACTCACTGACTTCCTCGGTTCCTCTCTCATAACTCCCCCTCTTTTTGCCCGAAACTGTCGTTGTGGCCTTTGACCTACCTGGTCTGACCAGCTCTCCGGCCTCGAGATAAGTGACCTTTGACCTACCTGGTCTGATCAGCTCGACGGCATCCAGACCAGTGAACTTTGACCTACCTGGTCTGACCAGCTCGACGGCCTTGAGACTAGTGACCTTTGACCTACCTGGTCTGACCAGCTCGACGGCCTCCAGACCAGTGACCTTTGACCTACCTGGTCTGACCAGCTCGACGGCCTCCAGACTAGTGACCTACCTGGTCTGACCAGCTTGAAGGCCTCCAGACCACCAGTGACCTTTGACCTACCTAGTCTGACCAGATCGACGGCCTCCAGACCAGTGACCTTTGACCTACCTGGTCTGACCAGCTCGACGGCCTCCAGACCAGTGACCTTTGACCTACCTGGTCTGACCACCTCCACGGTCTCGAGACCAGTAACCTTTGACCTACCTGGTCTGACCAGCTCGAAGGCCTCCAGACCAGCAACCTTTGACCTACCTGGTTTGACCAGCTTGACAGCCTCGAGACCAGTAACCTTTGATCTACCTGGTCTGACCAGCTTGACAGCCTCGAGACCAGTAACCTTTGACATACCTGGTCTGAGCAGCTCGAAGGCCTCCAGACCAGCAACCTTTGACCTACCTGGTCTGACCAGCTTGACGGCCTCGAGACCAGGGATGGAGCGCATCATCTGGACCTGGAACTCTTCCGGCATGGTCACCGACATGCCCTGCGGGTAGATCACCTCGCTGTCCAGGCCTGGACATACGACATGGACACAAACATTTGATTAAAACATGACAATAAATCAAACTAGAGAGTTGAACTAAAAAATTTCGTTGCGATCTCTTCTGCTACTACTACTACTACTATAATAGCAACAAATACTACTAAAGCTGCTGCTGCTACTACTACTACTAATACTATAACAACTGCTACTACTACTACTACTACTACTACTACTACTACTACTACTACTACTACTACTACTACTACTACTACTACTACTACTACTACTACTACTACTTCTTTATTGCGACTGCTACAGCTGATGCATTTGAAGTCTTACTCAATATCTTTCTCCCATCGGTGTGTGCTTGTCTATTTCTCAAACACACACACACACACTTTCTCTCAACCGCCTCCCCTCGTCTCTCTCTCTCTCTCTCTCTCTCTCTCTCTCTTCCTGGATAAGCCCCCTCACTGTCGCTTTCGCCCCCCCGCCCTGTCTCTCTTTCTCCGTTTTTCTACCAAAATTTATTCACGCGTATAATAAAAATCTCACCTTCGGGTTCTAGCCATATCTGATGTGTCCTGGGACCAAATCTCAAAATCTTGGACTCGATTGAAGGGCAGTACCTTTGATCAAAATGAGAGAAATATTAGAACACATATGCCACAACTATGCATTTCAGATTGATGGGAAAGAGAGAGAGAGAGAGAGAGAGAGAGAGAGAGAGAGAGAGAGAGAGAGAGAGAGAGAGAGAGAGAGAGAGAGAGAGAGAGAGAGAGAGAGAGAGAGAGAGAGAGAGAGAGAGAGAGAGAGAGAGAGAGAGAGAGAGAGAGAGAGAGAGAGAGAGAGAGAGAGAGAGAGAGAGAGAGAGAGAGAGAGAGAGAGAGAGAGAGAGAGAGAGAGAGAAAACTCGCGAAAGAATTCTTAATAAATACTAGTTAAACGTTCCATGAGTTTTTCTTAGGTTTTAAACATATTTTTAAAAAGAAAAATGGAGTGTTTCAACTCGGTTACAGCCCTCTCTGAACAACATTCTGTGCAACAAACATGTCGCTCTAACACTCTGTCCCACACTTAAGTCGATCAAACATAACTGTTCAACAGCCATGACTGACTATAATATTCTGTCTAACAATGTAGTCGATTCAACAAACTATCCTACACCTACGTCGATCCACATTCTGTCCAACAATCATGTCTGAACATTATTGAGTCCAACTATGCACTCTCTGACTAACATACTGTCCAACAATCTTCTATGAACCACTTCTGTTAAAAAATCCATTATTCTGTCAAACAATACTCTCTGCTCCACATTCGTCCAACAATACTCTCTGCTCAACACTCTGTCAAACGTTACTCTCTGGTCAACATTTGTCCAACAATACTCTCTGATCAACATTCTGTCCAACAATACTCTATGGTCAACATTATGTCGAACAATACTCTCTGATCAATATGCCTTTGAACAATATTCTCTGGTCAACATTTGTCCAACAATACTCTCTGGTCTACAATCTGTCCAACAATACTCTATGGTCAACATTATGTCGAACAATACTCTCTGATCAATATGCCTTTGAACAATATTCTCAGGTCAACATTCTGTCCAACAATACTCTCTGGTCAACATGCTGTCCAACAATGTTCTCAGGTCAACATGCTGTCCAACAATGTTCTCAGGTCAACATGCTGTCCAACAATACTCTCTGGTCTACAATCTGTCCAACAATGTTCTCAGGTCAACATTCTGTCCAACAATGTTCTCAGGTCAACATGCTGTCCAACAATGTTCTCAGGTCAACATGCTGTCCAACAATGTTCTCAGGTCAACATGCTGTCCAACAATACTCTCTAGTCTATATACTGTCCAACAATCTTGTCGATACTACATTATGTCCGACAACCCTGTCGATACTACATTCTATCCGACAACCCTGTCGATACTACATTCTGTCCGACAACCCTGTCGATACTACATTCTGTCCGACAACCCTGTCGATACTACATTATGTCCGACAACCCTGTCGATACTACATTCTGTCCGACAACCCTGTCGATACTACATTCTGTCCGACAACCCTGTCGATACTACATTCTGTCCGACAACCCTGTCGATACTACATTCTGTCCGACAACCCTGTCGATACTACATTCTGTCCGACAACCCTATCGATACTACATTCTGTCCGACAACCCTGTCGATACTACATTCTGTCCGACAACCCTGTCGATACTACATTATGTCCGACAACCCTGTCGATACTACATTCTGTCCGACAACCTTGTCGATACTACATTCTGTCCGACAACCCTGTCGATACTACATTATGTCCGACAACCCTGTCGATACTACATTATGTCCGACAACCCTGTCGATACTACATTCTGTCCGACAACCCTGTCGATACTACATTCTGTCCGACAATCCTGTCGATACTACATTATGTCCGACAATCTTGTCGATACTACATTATGTCCGACAATCCTGTCGATACTACATTCTGTCCGACAATCCTGTCGATACTACATTATGTCCGACAATCTTGTCGATACTACACTATGTCCGACAACCTTCTCGATACTACATTCTGTCCGACAATCCTGTCGATACTACATTAGTTCCAACAATCCTGTCGATACTACATTATGTCCGACAACCCTGTCGATACTACATTCTGTCCGACAATCCTGTCGATACGACATTATGTCCGACAACCCTGTCGATACTACATTATGTCCGACAATCCTGTCGATACTACATTATGTCCGACAACCCTGTCGATACTACATTATGTCCGACAATCCTGTCGATACTACATTATGTCCGACAATCCTGTCGATACTACATTATGTCCGACAATCCTGTCGATACTACATTATTTCCAACAATCCTGTCGATACTACATTATGTCCGACAACCCTGTCGATACTACATTCTGTCCGACAATCCTGTCGATACTACATTATCTCCAACAATCCTATCTAATCAGCATTTCGTCCAAGTTGCTAAGGCATATCAAATAGTGAGCATTCTGTAGAGCACAAAAAACAAAACAAACGAACAATTAACAAAAAGCCGCCGAAGTAAAGCAAGATAAAGTTATTACTATATTATGTTTCAATAAATTTGGGACAGAATCCTCTTGCATGAAGATGAAGCAAACTCAGGGTCGTTCAAGGAAGAGGTGACCTCCCGATGTTAATCTCTCCCTTTATCTCCATCTCGCTCTTAGACTGGGTGTAGTTAACACGAAGCTACAGGTCTCGCGAGATTTGCACGAGATCAAGGGTGCTGCGCTGTAACAACGCAGGCCTCAGTGGAATGACTTGACATTTGGGAGGCTTAAGCGCAAAGGGGAACTTAGAATGTTCTACTAGATGATGGCAATGCGAGGGGGTCGGAGAATTTTTTTTTTTTTTTTTTTGGGGGGGGGGGGGGGGGGAAGGGCTACAGGGGTTAAATCATGCACATCTCAGGTGCTTTCAAAGACTGGTTACAGTGCCTTGTGTGATAGGCGCAGAAGTTCACACTTGGCATCTGAATCGGAGAAAAGAGGGAAGGAGGTAGAGATATTGACATAACAGGAAAAGAGAATGAGAAGGGGAGAGAGTGGCCAAAGAGGATACAGTGGTCATAAGACTTGCTCGGGACTTGTGGTCAAGGCATCAATATGTGATACCAAGGTCCGGTATTCGATGCGATGCTCTTGCCGTACCTCTACGATGCAACTTGTTTCCACTCGCTATGGGTTCATTAATTGTCGTGCTATGACAGAGAGATAAAACGATGGTGCAGTGGATACGGGATATACTCTAGATCGAAGTTCTTCTGCAAAGCAATGGGACGAATCCTTAAGGGTAATTTCAACATCAAAATTGCGAAATTGCCATGTACGCTTTTTTTTTTTTTAAGTGAATGCGATCCACATAATAAGAATTAGAAAAATAAAACAAAAAGAAGTGTTCTTTTTAAATAAGCGTATATCACATAAACGAAGGGTGTATTAAATCATTCTAAGACCTACATTGTTGAGATCTAGATGTTGACATAAAAACAGTCAATTCTTGATATCTTATCTAGGCATCTCTTCTTTTGAAACGTTTTTCCCCCTGGCAATATAAAAAAAAAAAAAAAAAAAAAAATTCGTTATAAAGGAAAGGCTTTTCTTTTTTTTTTTTTTTTTTTTAAAAGGACCATAACTATTCGTAGGGAACAGAAAGAGTGATATGGGGCATATTACTTTAATTGCTAAGACGCTAAACTGATACTTTGGTACTCTATATGCTTAATGAATATGATACTTTATACGCCAGGCGAATATAATACTCTATATGCCAAGCGAATATGGTACTCTATACGCCAAGCGAATATGGTACTCTATACGCCAAGCGAATATATTACTCTATACGCCTGGTGAATATGGTACTCTATACGCCTGGTGAATATGGTACTCTATAAGCTTGGTGGTGAATATGGTGCTCTATACGCCAAGCGAATATGGTACTCTATACGCCTGGTGAATATGGTACTCTATACGCCTGGCGAAAAAATATGGTGCTCTATACGCCAAGCAAATATGATACTCTATAAGCCTGGTGAATATGGTACTCTATACGCCAAGCGAATATGGTACTCTATACGCCAGGCGAATATGGTACTCTATACGCCTGGTGAATATGGTACTCTATATGCCAAGCGAATATGGTACTCTATACGCCAGGATATGGTACTCTATACGCCAAGCGAATATGGTACTCTATACGACAGGCGAATATGGTCCTCTATACGCCAGGATATGGTACTCTATACGCCAAGCGAATATGGTACTCTATACGGCAGGCGAATATGTTAATCGATACGCCAGGCGAATATGGTCCTCTATACGCCAGGATATGGTACTCTATACGCCTGGCGAATATGGTACTCTATACGCCTGGTGAATATGGTACTCTATACGCCAGGATATGATACTCTATAAGTCAGGCGAATATACACTACTTTAGGTCCTGGATCTCAAAAGAGGGAATAGTAACACCAAGCGCCTGATCAGTTCTAGGACTTTTCACCAGGACTTTGGAAACTTCCACGCCATGCTGCAACATAACAGACCCTGTAAGGTTTCTTGCTCTTGAATGAAGAAAAATAAAAAACAAAGAAAGAAAGAAAGAAAAAAGAATGGATCTGCGCACTAACCTCAACATGTTATGATGCAGGGGGAAGGCGATATTGCTCGACACAATAATAAATAAATATCAACACCTTTATGCGCGGAAAGAAAGAGGGGAGAGATCGAGCCAGGATAATTGTAACAACCAGGTGATTATCTTGACATTTTTACAGGCCGAGACAAGAACAACAATGCTGAAGCCGAACACACGATCTTGCGAGTTGTAGGCCAACAAACGCCGAGTGGAAAAAAATAAATAAAGAGAATTTATATGGTTCAAGCATAATATAGACAATGCCGTCAAAACCTTATGCTGAGAGAAAGGGAGGAAAAAAAACAAACGGAGCGCCGGATGAATGTAGACCTAAGTTTTAACATCTAATCTAAACATCAAGACATGCGGATGGAAAGAGAGGAAGGAGGGAAACTCTAAATGCATGTAGTTGCAGAAGTAAGACATCGGTCTTCATAGCCACTCGGTCGGTGCAGCCACTGACAATGTGGCCGCCACTAGTACTGCCATGACACAAACAAACGCATACACACACATGCACACAAATAGGCATCCAACGTCTGACAAACCCCGTGGCTCTGTATGTCAGGCAGTGATGTATACCTGTAGACCTAGCAGCTGTCTGCCGCGCGTCCATCATCTGTCGCAGCCTGTAGCTACACCTGGTCCAACAGCAACACCTAGATCTACAGCCCCGGTGCGCTGCTCTGGTTTTCCCCGTAAAGGTCACGCACAGATGGGCTCTGTAGGTGAAGCCTTTTCGTCCAAACTCTACACCTTAAAACACGGTATATGGAACGGGGTCGGTGGTTCGCATCATCAACCTGAACAAGGGCTGAATATTATGTTATGTAACTCGAAAAAAACAAAAATAAAAAGTGAGAATTTTCATTTTCCTCTACCACGCCACCTGAGACAATTAACGGTTTAAAGTTTGTGTGGCAAGGTGTATACCTAGCGGCTCAGGGCAGTGGCAATTGTTACGGATAAAAAGGAAATTCCAAAAAGCCATGATTAAACGTTGGTTTTGTATTATTCTTTTCTTGTTGCTGCTGTTTGTACGTTAGTTGGTTAGTGTTATTTTTTTATTTTTTTTTGGTGTTGCGGTGATTTTTGCTTAATTCTGTTGCTGTTGTTATAATACTGGTACACTGACGTTGTTAAGTACTATAAAAGTTGTGGCTGTTCCTTCTTTTTTCCCCTCTATTTTCTTTCACACAATTATAAACTGCAATGGAGTCCTTTTTTCCGCCTCTTCTTTCTCTTGCTCCCAAAGCTCCTATTCATCTCCTTACCCCCTCACTGTCTTCCTCCTCCCTCCACCCCCTCTCTCTCCCCCTTTCTCTTCTCGCTGCTTTTCCTCCCCTTTCTTCATTTCTGCAGATAGAGCAAACCACGGGTGTATGATCGTAACTGCCTTCAACAATCAACAAAGGAATGTCGAATGTGCCGGCATAATCACACTTTCTCACACGGTGTGGTGTTCCTAACCTTTCCCAGAATGCATGTTCGGTGTGTAACTTTCTTTTCCCATCAATTTTCAGCGCGACTAGAGATCACTTGCCCTGGAGCGAGATGAGGGAGAGCAAGCGCCTTTTCTTGCTGACTTCACTAAAATGCGTTTTA
Organism: Elysia crispata; assembly: GCA_033675545.1. Taxonomy (NCBI): domain Eukaryota; kingdom Metazoa; phylum Mollusca; class Gastropoda; family Plakobranchidae; genus Elysia; species Elysia crispata. The sequence continues at coordinate 506,970 of JAWDGP010001912.1, forward strand.
CAGGCAGGTCGACTCAAGACGTCCACGGATTTTACAGGCATGTCGACTTGAGTCTGAACAACTCAAGACGTCCACGGATTTTACAGGCATGTCGACTTGAGACTGAACAACTCAAGACGTCCACGGATTTACAGGCATGTCGACTTGAGACTGAACAACTCAAGACGTCCAAGGATTTAACAAGCATGTCGACTTGAGACTGAACAACTCAAGACGTCCACGGATTTAACAAGCATGTCGACTTGAGACTGAACAACTCAAGACGTCTACGGATTTACAGGCATGTCGACTTGAGATTGAACAACTCAAAACGTCCACGGATTTTACAGGCATATCGACTTGAGACTGAACAACTCAAGACGTCCACGGATTTTACAAGCATGTCGACTTGAGACTGAACAACTCAAGACGTCTACGGATTTACAGGCATGTCGACTTGAGATTGAACAACTCAAAACGTCCACGGATTTTACAGGCATATCGACTTGAGACTGAACAACTCAAGACGTCCACGGATTTTACAAGCATATCGACTTGAGATTGAACAACTCAAGACGTCCACGGATTTTACAGGCATATCGACTTGAGACTGAACAACTCAAGACGTCCACGGATTTACAGGCATGTCGACTTGAGACTGAACAACTCAAGACGTCCACGGATTTTACAGGCATATCGACTTGAGACAGAACAACTCAAGACAAAATAAAGACAAAGACCGAGTTTTGACGCAACGAAAACAACCGCCTGTTATGCAGTCAAGTGATCTCCCAAATCATCGGGGAGAGAAATAAGGTCACACCAGTTAACTTTATGTTGCCAACTTGAAAAAAGGGATCTATGAGACAAGTATTCGACGAATCAGCGCACTTGCTCGCAATCATATTGTTACTATCAGCGCGCGGTACTTAATCTCCTACACAACTGGGCTGATACTCCTGCCAAGGTTAGATCATGACATAAGCAACAAGGATAAGGCAAATTCCGAGAGTAGATAGGTCTTCAACAAAACTGCCCCCAAAATGTGCATAAAAAATAAAATTACTAGAAAGAGACACATTATTAGCAGTGTAACATATTCACTGTCCAACTTTTAAATTAAAAATTCTCATTTGAAACTCGAATTGAATAAGATTAGTGATTGACAACGTTTTGTCACCGTGTTGAAAATAGTATGATTTGTTCAATTCTTGGTTGATAAAGCACGACCACAACAGGGTGATCTCAGGCCTTTTCGTACAAGTCAAACTTCATTTCCTCCGAGCAGGGAGCAACTAGAAAGATGAAATCCTAAACTCAACTCATAACAAGATCTTTGAGGATATCAAGGCGGACGCTCTCAGTCCACAGCCATCGGCGGAAAAGACGTACAAAAAAAAAAAAAAAAAAAAAACAAGAAAAAAAATTCCTATTTAGATGGCGATGAAGGTGCCATCGGAAAGGTTTAGCTTTTCGTATCAACTAGGTTTAGCTTTTCGTATCAACTAGGTTTAGCTTTTCGTATCAACTCATACATGCTGGAACAAGAGTCATATCAGCGTCTAGAGAGGCTTAAAGGTGAGACAGTACGTCTTCGTAAGGAGTCATATTTTGTTACTGCTGAAAGCCTCTGATTTTGTGCACCACTTTTCCGAAAACCTTGATGCGTTCGCTACTTGTGTCAGGGTGTACAAACACACCTTGGCATTTCCAACGGGATCGAAAGTCGTTCCAAACACACGCCATCTAGTATCTACATGTAACGTATTCTACCCGCGCGCACCTTGACCTCGTCCCCACGCGCAAATTATTTTTGGAAGAAAATTGTTTGAAAAAAAAAAAAACAAGAACAAGGACAGGCAAATAACTCCAAAAAAAAAAAAAAAAAAAAAAAAAGGATTAGCGAAATAAAAAAAAACGAGCACACATTCAGGACTAGATGTGACATGGTCCAGCCTAGGAGGACTTTAGAATCCGTTTGATGATGTTCCTACTCTACTGGTGCTGTGGCTGACATGCTCTCCAGGAAATCTCGTGGCATCAAGCTTCCACCCTCTAGCTAGGCCTGCGATATACGGTGACCGACAGTTGACATTAACGAGAGCCGTGATTGGCTAGAGATGATGACGGTTTGGCGTGTTTGTTTTTTTTTTTGTCAAAATTCTAAAAGTCACAGAAAATTTGGATTCGATACAGAATCTCTCAGAATCTCTCATTATGTTTTTGTCATGGGCCTTCCGATACCCGGCCGAAAAGGCATGGTAATGCCACCACCCTATTCTCCTTTTTTGATGATCAACTTCCGATACCCGGCCGAAAAGGCATGGTAATGCCACCACCCTATTCTCCTTTTTTGATGATCAACTTCCGATACCCGGCCGAAAAGGCATGGTAATGCCACCACCCTATTCTCCTTTTTTGATGATCAACTTCCGATACCCGGCCGAAAAGGCATGGTAATGCCACCACCCTATTCTCCTTTTTTGATGATCAACTTCCGATACCCGGCCGAAAAGGCATGGTAATGCCACCACCCTATTCTCCTTTTTTGATGATCAACTTCCGATACCCGGCCGAAAAGGCATGGTAATGCCACCACCCTATTCTCCTTTTTTGATGATCAACTTCCGATACCCGGCCGAAAAGGCATGGTAATGCCACCACCCTATTCTCCTTTCTTTCCTCTCCCTTTTTGATGATCAACTTCCGATACCCGGCCGAAAAGGCATGGTAATGCCACCACCCTATTCTCCTTTTTTGATGATCAACTTCGGCCAGATATGAAAATAGCTTTACTGTATTTCTTTGCCACGTGAATCTCACTGATTTACCCGGTTGTGCCATATTCAATCCTCCTTTTCTCTATAGTCGATATAAGCGGGTCTTTTCACATTATATAATCTTCCTATATTAATGAACGGTTAAAGCGGATCTCTAGCGCTTGTTTATTGTTTTGTTTATTACTTGGTTAATGCCAAGTTTATATATTGACACCTGGCGTTCACAATTGATTCGGTTGTCTTGCTCAACGGGGCTCATCCCTCATCCTGGAATGGGTATTAGGCGGGGGGGGGGGGGGGGGGAGATGTAACTGCCTTCCACAGGATTCGCCCTCCCTTCTCTCAAACACTGAATGGTTGCCATCTTGTTGGCTCTGCTGCAGTGACAGTTGAAACCAACAAACATAGGCGAGATTCGCCAAGGGACAACACATTAGCGCCCTGAGCTTCCGGTATCACCCTCATTAATTTGCTGCCAACCTTGGCATTTCGATTGTTAGAAGTACTTACACGGCCAGGTCTAGACAAGTTTCCACAGAGATTGAGCTAGAATTTTAGAGCTTTAAGTTTTAAGTAGTTTTTTGGTAGTGGTTAGAAACGGGTTTTGAGTAAAAATAACCCATAAAATACTTGCAATTTATTGCATTCTAACCTTCGACTTATTGTCGCGTCAACACCACCTGCCACCTTGCCACACTTGATGGCTCATGCCAAATGAGACTGGGCAATCAAGGATGCACCAGTAAGAAGGTCCTTGGTGTGACATAATGAGACAGGCACATGGCTGTATTTTGCTCTTGTCTGGGGAAATGGCAAAATGTAACCTTCACAACTATCCGGGGTTGGTCATCGGTTTTTCTCGTCTCTGACCTGCCAGCATGCATGGGTGCTTGTTTCTATCTGGCTTCCTTTATGAGTTTGATTATACCTGCTTCGTTTCACATATTTGACTATCTGCCTGCCGAGTTTTCCTTCTACCCTTTCAGATGCTCCGCTTCCCATAGATCTCCATTAAACTATCTGCCTGATGGTTTTCCTTCAGCCCATATATATGTTCCGCTTCCCATACATCTCTATTCGACTATCTGCCTGTCTAGTTTCCTTCAGCCCATATATATGTTCCGCTTCCCATACATCTCTATTCGACTATCTGCCTGTCTAGTTTCCTTCAGCCCATATATATGTTCCGCTTCCCATACATCTCTATTCGACTATCTGCCTGTCTAGTTTCCTTCTGCCCATATATGTTTCGCTTCCCATCCATCTCTATTTGACTGTCTGCCTGTCTGGTTTTCCTTCTGCCCAAATATATGTTTCGCTTCCCATCCATCTCTATTTGACTGTCTGCCTGTCTGGTTTTCCTTCTGCCCAAATATAAATTTCGCTTCCCAATCATCTTCATTTGACTATCTGCCTTCCTAGTTTTCCTTTTGTCCATATACATGCTCTGCTTCCAATTAATCTCCATCTGACTATGTGCCTGCCTTTGTGTCTCTTTTATTCGTTATAATGGATTTGAATGCCTGTAAATATTATGTATATTATTGCTTGCTAATTCTATGTCTATTGAACCTGTTAGTCTCCATCTGTACAAATACAACTATCTCTAAGAGTCTAACTGCTGTTAAGCCCATATGTCCGTCTGTCTGTCTGTCTGCCTGTCTGTCTGTCTGTCTCTCTATCTGTGTGTGTGTGTGTGTGTCTCTCTCTCTCGCTCTCTGCACGTCGTCTACTGTATATGTCTAGGGCTGGGCCGTGTTAAAAGGATGCTGTTTGGTTTTTTGTCTAATCGTATGCCAATGTTGTTGTTGTTGTTGTTGGTGTTGTTCTCGTGCTGCCACCATGTGCGTTTCACCACAAATCACTTTACCTCTTATATAATACCAGCGTGATTGAGCATTTGTCTGTCTAGCTAGCCATATTTTCAATCTTTGCTATTTTACCCTATTTAATACTTAAAACCGGAGTGTCTGCCTCCTTCTCCTCCTCCTCCTCTCTCTCTCTCTCTCTCTCTCTCTCTCTCATATACACACGCATACATTTATATATATTTACCAATCGATATTATGTCTTATCAATAATATGCAACGATCTGTTTATGTTTCTAAGATCCATTTATATATCTTTTTACCTAACGAACTAAAAGACTAATGAAATTTTTATCCATCTAGATTTTTTATCTTTATATCCATCTACGAACCTTTCAAACATGGCTGTACACGTGCAACCTTGCCTTCTTTAAAACTTTTGAGACTGTCAACGTAAAACTTTGGTTAATGAACATAAGCCGAGGTCGTGACTCATGTTGAGGTGGAGAGAAGTGAAGTCAGTCACTCCATGCTACCAGCTGCTGCTCCTTCAAGCTAACATCCAGCTGCTAATCTACTCTACACGCCTTGAGGCAAAGGCCTCCTAGGCTGCCATATTAAAATCTGCTCCACGGACACTCGCGACGGAACATTCACATCTACTGACAAGAGGGTCGAACTCCCTCTGTTACTTGACAATAGCTAGGATGTTCCAGTTAAATGTGGGGGATTGAGATTAAAAAAAAGTTGGGATGTGTAAAAATTTCAAATGTTAAGTGTTTGCTGCAGAAAGAGATGGGAACAATCACCGACTAACGTCCAGATATATGCTAGTTCAACAGACATTCCGATATCAGAACGAGAGATAGACAGGCAGGCAGGCAGGCTAGCGATGGGTGATCAAACAACTGACGAGGGGTATTGATGGAGTACATTTATTGAAACAGTAACTGGTTAAATGAAAGACGGAAGAGCAAAATGGCTGCTTGCTTACTTGATAGATCTCGATTGTTTTATCAGAAAAAAGAGGAAGGCAGACAGACTAAGGATAAGCGATCAAACAACCGACGATCGATATTGATGAAGTACACTAATTTTATTGAAACAGTAACTGGTTAAATGAAAGTTGAAAGAGGAAAGTGATTGCTTGCTTACTTGATAGATCTCGATTGGCTTATCAGAAAAAGAGGAAGGCTGACAGACTAGCCATAGGCGATCAGACGAATAACTGACACTGGGTAATAATGACGTACATTTATTGAAGCAGTAACTGGTTAAATGAAAGATAAAAATTGACTGCTTGCTTACTTGATAGATCTCGATTGGCTTATCAGAAAAAGAGGAAGGCTGACAGACTAGCCATAGGCGATCAGACGAATAACTGACACTGGGTAATAATGACGTACATTTATTGAAGCAGTAACTGGTTAAATGAAAGATAAAAATTGACTGCTTGCTTACTTGATAGATCTCGATTGGCTTATCAGAAAAAGAGGAAGGCTGGCAGACTAGCCATAGGTGATCAGACAAAAAACTGACACTGGGTAATAATGACGTACATTTATTGAAGCAGTAACTGGTTAAATGAAAGATAAAAATTGACTGCTTGCTTACTTGATAGATCTCGATTGGCTTATCAGAAAAAGAGGAAGGCTGACAGACTAGCCATAGGCGATCAGACGAATAACTGACACTGGGTAATAATGACGTACATTTATTGAAGCAGTAACTGGTTAAATGAAAGATAAAAATTGACTGCTTGCTTACTTGATAGATCTCGATTGGCTTATCAGAAAAGAGGAAGGCTGGCAGACTAGCCATAGGTGATCAGACAAAAAAATGACACTGGGTAATAATGACGTACATTTATTGAAGCAGTAACTGGTTAAATGAAAGATAAAAATTGACTGCTTGCTTACTTGATAGATCTCGATTGGCTTATCAGAAAAAGAGGAAGGCTGGCAGACTAGCCATAGGTGATCAGACAAAAAACTGACACTGGGTAATAATGAAGTACATTTATTGAAGCAATAACTGGTTAAATGAAAAACGAAAGAGTAAATTGGCTGCTTGCTTACTTGATACATCTAGATTATTTCATACAAAAAAAAAAGAGCTAGACAGGCAGACAAGCCATAGGTGATCAGACAAGCAACTGACGATCGTATTGATTATGTACATTTTATCGAAGCAGTAACTGGTTAAATGAAAGTAAAAAATTGGCTGCTCGGTTACTTGATAGAGATAGATGTAGATTGTTTTATAATCTCCAAGGATCTGTGATCACAGATCACACGCGGAAGAAAAGAAGGAAGAGGAGGAATATAATAGACACGGAGACACATGAGAAGAGAGAGAGAGAGAGTGTGAGAGTGAGAGAGAAGGAAAGAAGAAATCAAAAGATAGAGCAGGAAAGCCGAAAAGGAGAGAAAAAAAAAGGCAAATAACAGGACTGGAGAGGGGAGGGTGGAGAAAGGAATATGAGAGAGAAAGAGAGAGAGACAGAGACACACATACCAGAGAGAGAGAGAGAGAGAGAGAGAGAGAGAGAGAGAGAGAGAGAGAGAGAGAGAGAGAGAGAGGGAGGGAGAGAGAGAGAAACAGAGACACAAGGAGAGAGAAGGGGTGAGAGACCAGCTCTCAGATATTTGTTTCCTAACCTGTATGCTTTTGCTTTGATAATTGAATGTCCCTCATCGCAATAAATCGACCAATTTCAAATGAGAAAAATACAAGGCTAAACACGCTTTCATGGACTTAACACAAATACATTTATTTGAAAAAGAAAGAAAACACGAACCGCTGTGTAATTGACCCAAAATACACCACGCCTTCCTTTACTTCACAATACGAAATTCTGACTTTCTCTGAAATAATGCTCGCCTTGAAATGTCGCACGATCTCAGTGCAGTGTCTTCCTCAGGATGTTCATTAAAGCTAGGATATTGGAAAATAACGTTTTAATCTACCCGTCCCTGAGACAGGGGTGTAACAGCCAGTCCCCCCCTCACTGTCAGGTCGGACAGAATTTCATCAAATAATTATGATGAGCTGAGCTGTGAAGGACGCACTCACGAGGTAACACTTTCACTCCTCAACATCAAACGATCACAAGATTCAACAGCTGGGACGTCGATCCGGGAAAGCTAACCTTTATGCACTTGTCGAAAGGGGTTCACAAAACTCTTTCGTTTTTATTAAAATTAAAAAAAGAGAGAAGGGTGAAAGCCTTAAGAGAAAGAACATATCTAGAATTACAACCAAAACCCACTAAAAAAAAAAATAAGCGCAAAATATAAAAAAAAGGTAAAAAAAAAAAAAAGAAAAAGAAAGAAAAGAAAAAAAACAACAACAACCAAGATGAACATTCTTTGACATGTATTTTTAATCCCTTTGGCAAAAGAATTTATAAGAATTTCATTTTAAACAATACGCTTAAAAGAAAACAATAAAGTCAGCCTGAGTTTTGGGAATTGGCGAGGTAGGTAGGTATAAACCCCGTAGTGGGGCTGAGACCTCTCAATTCTCTTGTATATTCACCGAGAGATCCGAATCATGAGATGTACGAGTCTTCCGTTCGCCTCTCATCTAGATCTATCTGAGCCGCGCGCGTGCAGGACTATTGTATTGTGGTCGTGAGCAAGGGGTTAAGTGAGGTGTACTGCTCACCCCGAGAACCACAGAGAGATGGGGGGGGAGGAGAGCAAGAGAGAGCAAGAGAAAGAGAGGACTGACTGGCGACTCGGCTAGTTTTCGGGTAGCGCTGCGAGTCCCCTCTCCAGGTAAGCCGTTCTTCTCATCCCAGCGGCAGGATGTACTCACCTTTCAACCCTGTGTGTGACAGACGGAGAATTGGAAGTAAGCCCCGAGTTACTCTTCCTCTTACTGTACTACAATACTTACCACTAGCGAGTTAATCTAGCCTGTGGCAAAAGGCGTGAGAAGAACTACTCGCACTTGGGTGTTATCTCATTGTTGCCCAGGATTTCGCCAGCTCGCCAAGAGCTGTTCTGTGGTTGGAGCTGGTTTGGTTGAAGTTTTGTTTTTTTTTTATTGTATTTTGTATTTGCTTTGATTCGAGGGCTTAATTTGTACCTTTTTCTGCTTGGCTACAGCGCGGCAAAACGAGGAGTGTATGACTTGTAAGGTAGGAAGAAATAGTTACACAGATCGCTTTTGTTTGCTTACAGTGAAAACAAAAATTTCTATTTTAATTCTTGTTTTATTTACATAAACTTTACGTTTGTTTTTGGGTTGATCACGACAGAAAAAAAACCCCAAAAAACTTTAAGTGGTGGGGTAAGAAGCATTATTTAGTTCCCTGTTATTTTGTCAGGAAATAAATTCTGTAAAACCGCGTCTTTGAAGTTAACCGTGATAACTGGTTTACATTTTAAAAAACAAAAACCAAACAAAACAAAACAAAAAACAAAACCTAAAACAAAACAAAAACAAGAGAGCAAAAAACAACAACAAACAAGCAAAAAAAAAAAAACAACAAAGAAAACCCCGCTGCATTGGAAGATGAACAAACTGTTTTTGTTATCATAAATTTATTTTTTTTCATCTCGCGTCTGAGCTTGTATGGAGTAAGAAACATGTTAGGATTGCCATCAGAAAGTACGCTACGCTGAAGGCCTCTTGTTTTTTCTTATTCTCTGTGATCCATGAATTCGTCCTCTATCTTAATCCGAGAAACATCATCATCATCATCATCTTTATCGTCATTATCTTCATCCTCAGGATAACGATAATCATCCTAGACATTATCATCATCATTCCCAGAGCGTAGGTTATTATAAAATAAAAAAGTTGGGGTCCAGGTAGGTAAGATGTAGACAACTCCCATTGGGGGATGCTGACTGATTCTAAACATTCAAAGATTCTGACTTTTGTCCTGCTAAAAATACCGAACGTTTTGGTTTCTAGTGAGCTCTTGACCGGCACTATGAAGTCCAGTCAGACGACTATCACTCTCCATCGCATGAACCTCTCGGTATTTTCTTTATTCCTTCTTTGATTAAGCGCGAATCAATACACAATCAAACAACATTACTGCAAACAAGTTTAAGAAAATTGAGAATTATTAGATATCCACTTGAAAACACAGCAACGTTTTTGCGGTACATGTAGCATTTCAGTTTAAAACGGATATTGCATTCTGGATATCACGTTGGAATCGTGTGAATGTATCAGGCATCTGGCTTTCACGACCCGTAATGACCTTAGCGGCTTTGTTTCCGGCCTCATTATTTCAGGGCCTCGCGGAAAGTTCGTCATTATGATGATTCGGAAAGTTCGTCATTATGATGATTCGGAAAGTTCGTCATTATGATGATTCGGAAAGTTCGTCATTATGATGATTCGGAAAGTTCGTCATTATGATGATTCGGAAAGTTCGTCATTATGATGATTATTCAACAGTGGGTTACACTTTCGATAACACGATAACGCTCTTACATGATCTCTGAACAACAAGTATACTTGAGACCAACTGAAGTGTTTTCATGACAGACCGCCTCAACCCCCATAAACAGTATAAGGGTAGGAAAAAGTTAGGGGCTAGTACTCCAAAACAATATCTCTTCAGTATGGACTCGTTGAGATTTTTTCTAAATCCGCGGCAAAAGCTTGTTCGAAAAGGTTATGTCACCTTAGTATAAGTCGCGACTTCTGTCCAACAATCAGAAATGTGACATAGACGTCTGCCATGCTTTTTTTTCGTTGTTGTTGTTGTTGTTGTTTTTGTCGACTTTTCCCCAATATTATATATATATATATATATATATATATATATTTTTTTTTTTTTTTTTTTAAACCTGTCTTGAAATTGCTCACCTGTAAGCATTGGAAATAGCGCCGGTGCGGTGCGGTGCGGTGCGGTGGTATTGCGCGGTTTGGATTCCTTAGAGCGGACGCAACTTGGTCTACAAAACCAATCTTTGTGTGTAACCATTTCCCTCTTAACATCTATAACAATGAATATCTTTCAAGTTCATCAAAGTCAAAATTTGATTCTAGATCCGGTCTATTTTTTTTTATTATTCCGAAATGATACCCAAGTCATCCTATGGCAGGAAAAGCCCGAGGTAGAATGAATGATTAACCCTAATTGGAAGATCACTGAAAAAAATCACAGACGTTAGTTCCAATAGGAGGTTCTCGCAATCGGAATTCGAAATACTAAGGTAGTTAAGCTTACGAAGACGGTTCAGGTACTCGGATACGCTAGAAGCTGTAATTTACAAAGCTGTGCGAAAATTCCAAAGCCGCAAGGGTCGATACGAAAAGGGGAGTCACGACATTTCACCGTTTCTGTACCAGAAATATATTCGGGTCAAACGGACCTTTTCTGGCACCGAATCCATAAAATCCAGGAAAAGGCGACTAAATCTAAAACATTGCTTGTAGTATGGATGGGATAATCCGAACTTGTGTAATGCTAACTGTTTCTCCCAGGACAATAGTTAGGGTAGTCTGATGTATTAAAATATAACAAGACTGTGACGGGTAAAGGTAAATTTTGCTTTAATTTCTCTTCTATTCTCTCTCTCTCTCTCTCTCTCTCTCTCTCTCTCTCTCTCTCTCTCTCTCTCTGAATAAAGAAATAAAGAAAGCAGTCAAGCAACGTCAGAGGCTGAGACAGACGAAGCTAGATCTAAGGATCTAAAGATGCAAGTGACTGAAAATAAAGAAATAAGTAGTTTAGAAAAATCAACCACAAACCTAGATCTAGCTCGAGACCGACAAATAAGACGAAAGACGTGAAAACATAATTACAGATGGAGTGAACAGGGATCGAACCTGCACCTCGATGCGGCACCCATCGCCTTGCCGAGACAAGACCAGGCACTTAACCACTGAGCTATCCACTATCTCTCTCTCTCTCTCTCTCTCTCTCTCTCTCTCTCTCTCTCTCTCTCTCTCTCTCTCTCTCTCTCTCTCTCTCTGAATCTTGTACGGATACAACATAACCCGCCTTTCTAATCTGGGACACAGTGACGAAAGTTGCAAATTTTGCTTAATTTCTCTCTCTCTTTCTCTGTATCTTGCACGGAAAACAAACTAAGCAGTGCATTACGATCTGGGACACAGTGAACTGTTGTACAACAAACTGTATCAATAACCGCAGAATCTCTCGGCAATAGCCTGACTTGCTTATTACATGAATGTGCCGAGAGAGAAGAGAAGTTTCTTTTTATTGCCAGGCGCCTCTTGCCAGCGCATCTTCACTTTTATCTCTGCGCGTTTTTTTTATTATTTTTCTCCTCCCAGCCGCGCACACAAACTGTGCATCTCCGTCGTTTCCGCGGCTCGCATTATCCCGCTAGCGGTGTATTTCCATTCACTGGTTGTTTATTGAAGTATCACAATCGGTATACCGAGTTGATGGTTCTACTGCCATTGTGTGGTCCGTCATGATGGAAGAGAATCTCCCTCGATGTTATCAGATTCCTTTTCCGTCTGGTTTTTCCACCTGTCCCTCTTATCACCTGTCTACATGGCTACCTGTATAAAATATAACTTCGCAACTTTCTATCAGTCAATCAATCACAGATCTTATTCGCAATAAATTATTATCCCTCAATCTTAAATATTCTTCTATCCATTTATCTATATAAATTTATATAACTGTCTAGCTTTCGAATAATTCTTTTTTCAATGTAGTGCCTTCTAATTTTGTCTTTTTTGATCTGCCCATTTCTCGATATAACATGAATGACAACATAAATTTGTCGAGAATTTAAAATTCATTCAAACACAGAAAAAAGGAAGAATAAAGTGAGAATGTAGAAAAATATGAGAGAGAGAGAGAGAGAGAGAGAGAGAGAGAGAGAGAGAGAGAGAGAGAGAGAGAGAGAGAGAGAGAGAGAAGTAGACAAGGAGGAGGCGACATAGGAGGAAAATATAGGAATCAGGGAAGATTAAGCGGATGTGGGTGGTGGGGAAAGGCGGAAGAAAGCAGCCGAGGAAGAAAAAAAAATCAAACCGACAAAACATCAACATTTCCGTTGCGGTCCACATTAACCTCGTATGTTCACTAATTGAGTTCCGCACGCAGTGATAACATAATGTATCGATTAAAATAACATCTTTAGAATTTGTTTAACTTCTCGTGTTTGCGTGCTTATTGCCGCTTTATTTCGGGTTGATCTGTCTCGTGTTTGCGTGCTTATTGCCGCTTTATTCGGGTTGATCTGTCTCGTGTTTGCGTGCTTATTGCCGCTCTATTCGGGTTGATCTAATCCATGTTTGCGTGTTTCTTGCAGCTCTATTCGGGCTTATCTATCTCATTTTTGCGTGCTTATTGCCGCTCTATTCGGGTTGATCTATCCCATGTTTGCGTGTTTCTTGCCGCTCTATTCGGGCTTATCTATCTCATTTTTGCGTGCTTATTGCCGCTCTATTCGGGTTGATCTATCCCATGTTTGCGTGTTTCTTGCCGCTCTATTCGGGTTGATCTATCTCATTTTTGCGTGTTTCTTGCCGCTCTATTCGGGTTGATCTATCTCATTTTTGCGTGTTTCTTGCCGCTCTATTCGGGTTGATCTATCCCATGTTTGCGTGTTTCTTGCCGCTCTATTCGGGTTGATCTATCTCATTTTTGCGTGTTTCTTGCCGCTCTATTCGGGTTGATCTATCCAATGTTTGCGTGTTTCTTGCCGCTCTATTCGGGTTGATCTATCTCATTTTTGCGTGTTTCTTGCCGCTCTATTCGGGTTGATCTATCTCGTGTTTGCGTGTTTCTTGCCGCTCTATTCGGGTTGATCTATCCAATGTTTGCGTGTTTCTTGCCGCTCTATTCGGGTTGATCTATCTCATTTTTGCGTGTTTCTTGCCGCTCTATTCGGGTTGATCTATCCCATGTTTGCGTGTTTCTTGCCGCTCTATTCGGGTTGATCTATCCCATGTTTGCGTGTTTCTTGCCGCTCTATTCGGGTTGATCTATCTCATTTTTGCGTGTTTCTTGCCGCTCTATTCGGGTTGATCTATCTCATTTTTGCGTGTTTCTTGCCGCTCTATTCGGGTTGATCTATCCAATGTTTGCGTGTTTCTTGCCGCTCTATTCGGGTTGATCTATCCCATGTTTGCGTGTTTCTTGCCGCTCTATTCGGGTTGATCTATCCAATGTTTGCGTGTTTCTTGCCGCTCTATTCGGGTTGATCTATCTCATTTTTGCGTGTTTCTTGCCGCTCTATTCGGGTTGATCTATCCAATGTTTGCGTGTTTCTTGCCGCTCTATTCGGGTTGATCTATCCAATGTTTGCGTGTTTCTTGCCGCTCTATTCGGGTTGATCTATCCAATGTTTGCGTGTTTCTTGCCGCTCTATTCGGGTTGATCTATCTCGTGTTTGCGTGTTTCTTGCCGCTCTATTCGGGTTGATCTATCTCGTGTTTGCGTGTTTCTTGCCGCTCTATTCGGGTTGATCTATCTCATTTTTGCGTGTTTCTTGCCGCTCTATTCGGGTTGATCTGTCTCGTGTTTGCGTGTTTCTTGCCGCTCTATTCGGGTTGATCTATCTCGTGTTTGCGTGTTTCTTGCCGCTCTATTCGGGTTGATCTATCCAATGTTTGCGTGTTTCTTGCCGCTCTATTCGGGTTGATCTATCCAATGTTTGCGTGTTTCTTGCCGCTCTATTCGGGTTGATCTATCTCGTGTTTGCGTGTTTCTTGCCGCTCTATTCGGGTTGATCTATCCAATGTTTGCGTGTTTCTTGCCGCTCTATTCGGGTTGATCTATCTCGTGTTTGCGTGTTTCTTGCCGCTCTATTCGGGTTGATCTGTCTCGTGTTTGCGTGTTTCTTGCCGCTCTATTCGGGTTGATCTATCTCATTTTTGCGTGTTTCTTGCCGCTCTATTCGGGTTGATCTATCCCATTTTTGCGTGTTTCTTGCCGCTCTATTCGGGTTGATCTATCTCATTTTTGCGTGTTTCTTGCCGCTCTATTCGGGTTGATCTATCCCATGTTTGCGTGTTTCTTGCCGCTCTATTCGGGTTGATCTATCCCATGTTTGCGTGTTTCTTGCCGCTCTATTCGGGTTGATCTATCTCATTTTTGCGTGTTTCTTGCCGCTCTATTCCCTTACCTGCCCACGACAGCAGCTCTCCCAGTAAAGTTAATTTTCAGCACATGACTATAAAAGGCAAAGCCAGTCATTCGACGTGTCCTTGTAAATGGAATTGCAGATCATAGAGTGACTAGTAAACCCACCAAGCAACCCCCCCGAGTAGACTCACTTCTGCGGAATTTTCCCCCTCTCCCGATGCAGGGTGAATCACGTCCCACGTGCCTGGCACAAGCTGCTTAACCCATTAGGAGAGCAGTCGCGGTCCCGCCAAAAATTACAAGCATTTAGTAAAAGTACAACAAACTCAAGAACGGGAAAGTTAGAACTTCGGTAGTCATTGGGAAACCAACCGCCACCCCCCAACCCCCTCCCCGCGAAACAAAAAAAAAAAAAAAAGAGGTGAAGTTTTGGCGTTGCTTTATTCGAATGCGACAGAAATACTCGGTTTTTACAACGGTATGGCGATTATATCCCGTTAAAGATTAATTAATTTCAAGTCCGATTACAGATTCGACACTGAGTCGAGGATAGGAAAAAAATATTCGGAACGTACTTCTTCGACACGACTCCGCTGTAGAATGAGTATCTGTCTACGATTTAGAGTAGATTAGCTACAGTTTTCACACAAGTAGCACCTTTGAGAGCATACAGTACTTCTGTATGTGTATGTGCTTGAACCAAGTCCCACGGGGGACAGAGAAGATCCCCTATCAGTTATAAATTAAGTAGCACCTTTGAAAGCATAAAGTCCTTCTGTTATGTATGCGTATGAGTGCGAAGTAGCACCTTTGAAAGCATAAAGTCCTTCTGTTATGTATGCGTATGAGTGCGAAGTAGCACCTTTGAAAGCATAAAGTCCTTCTGTTATGTATGCGTATGAGTGCGAAGTAGCACCTTTGAAAGTATAAAGTCCTACCAGGTCGTGTATCAGGACTGGACAAGTCCCGTGGAGGAGAGCGAAGATTCCCCCCATCAGATTTAAATCAAGAAGTACGTTTGAGAGCATAAAGTCCTTCTGTATGTGTATGTGTATGTGTGCGAACCATGTCGTGCAGCAGTACTGTACAAGTCCCGTGGAGGAGAGCGAAGATTCCCCCCATCAGATTCAAATCAAGAAGTACGTTTGAGAGCATAAAGTCCTTCTGTATGTGTATGTGTAGGTGTATGTGTGCGAACCATGTCGTGCAGCAGTACTGGACAAGTCCCGTGGAGGAGAGCGAAGCTCCCCCTTATCAGATTTAAATCAAGAAGTACGTTTGAGAGCATAAAGTCCTTCTGTATGTGTATGTGTAGGTGTATGTGTGCGAACCATGTCGTGCAGCAGTACTGGACAAGTCCCGTGGAGGAGAACGAAGATCCCCCCCATCAGATTTTGACGAATGCCGCGTCCGTGGTGTTAATCCATTGAATGTGCTTGGCCTCAAGTGTGGGTATTGACCTGAACGTTTGACGCTCACAGAAGTGTTATTGATTAGGTAAACTCTTTAATCTTCTCACACCGACTACGATTGCCTCGCTTTAGTAGTTACCTCCCTTCCCTCCCTGCCCTTATTTTTCACTTTTTCACTCTCTCTCTCTATATGTGTGTGTCTCTCTTTATTTACAATCACTTGCATCGTTAGATCCTTGGATCTAGCTCCGTCTGTCCCAGTTTCTATGTTACATAATATTGTTTTTTGATTGCATTCTTTGTTTCAACATCTGTCTCTGTCTGTCTTTACCTCTGCACTCTTTCTCTGTATCTGTCTCATTGTTTCTCTCTCTCTCTCTCTCTCTCTCTCTCTCTCTCTCTCTCTCTGTCTCTGTCTCTCTCTCTCTCTTTGTGTCTTTCAATCTCTCTCTAACCCCCCTCCCCCCCCCCCTCTCTCTCTCTCTCTCTCTCTCTCTCTCTCTCTCTCTCTCTTTGTGTCTTTCAATCTCTCTCTAATCCCCCCCCCTCTCTCTCTCTCTCTCTCTCAGTCTCACACAAACTATTTATCTCACAGATTTTCTGAATGTCTGTTTCTCTTTGTGTCTTTCAATCTCTCTCTAACCCCCCTCCCCCCCCCCCTCTCTCTCTCTCTCTCTCTCTCTCAGTCTCACACAAACTATTTATCTCACAGATTTTCTCTGAATGTCTGTTTCTCTCTCTGTGTCTTTCAATCTCTCTCTAACCCCAACCCCACCCCCCCCTCTCTCTCTCTCTCTCTCTCAGTCTCACACAAACTATTTATCTCACAGATTTTCTCTGAATGTCTGTTTCTCCGTCTCTCTCCTCTTTTTCCCAATTTCTGTATCTATCGATCTATAGAGCCATCCATCATTCGAAAACATTTTCTTTATTGATATTGTTACTTTCTCCACCACGATCTAAGTTCCTATTTGCGTATAAATGATTGTTTCTACTCCCCACTCACTCCCCCCTCTCTCTCTTTCTCTCTCTTCTTTTCTCCCTCTCACTGTCTGTCGCTGTACTGTATAACATATCATGTTTTTTTTCTGCTATTTTTTTTCCTACACAAATCGCACTCTTCCTGCACACCCATCTGAAACTTTTCTTCATGTATTATTAAAATGAACGATCACTCTTTAAAATAATCAGAGACAAAAGAATGATTGAAAATTTAAAAAGTGAAAAGTGTACGATACACAGTAATATCTTACTGCCTAAAGGCTGAATTCACTTTTTAGGAGCTGAGAAAGACTTAAAAGTCTAAGTTTATTCAAAGGTAATTTGTGCGGAAAATGTTTTCCAACTAGTCCAGTGAACGATCACTCTGGGCAATTCATTTTTCACTCGGCACCTTGATAAGGGTAACTCACCCTTAAGTATGAATTCCATTTAGCTTCATTTTCACGAGCATATTACTGAGACAAAAATATCATCTCGAATAGAATTCTTAACAGACATCAAATACGATGTACTAGGTGGTTTTGTCTGATATAACCCCATGCACAATAAGGTGGTCTCAAATTTCCCCTTAAAATACCGCAATTGAATCAAAATTCACTTTATTTCTCGTAACCCGAGTCGTAGATAGGGAATTTACAAACAAATCTAATTGACATAGTTTCAAACCCCGAAAGAGGAAATTGATGCAGATTTCGAGGTGAATGTTTCACCACACGTCTTATTTGCGCATTCCCCCTCATTTTTGTTTTTTTCTCCACCAACTCTTCCCCCGTTGACTTCTTGATCTTTGTAAAAAACAAAGCTTGAGGGAGAAGTCACTTTCCTCCACGACTCACAAGTCATTTTATCTCAAGTCTTTGCACAGCGCACTAAACACTGGTGGAATTTAAACAATCTGCAGATCTGGAAAACCGTGCCAACTTAATAAACATTAAAATGACTCTTTCGTTGTTTTTTTTTCCCTCTATCTCCTAATCTTTTTTAAGTTAGTCTCTCTCTCTCTCTCTCTCTCTCTCTCTCTCTCTCTCTCTCTCTCTCTCTCTCTATCTCTCTCTCTCTCTCGCTCACACACTCACGTTCTCTCAGGATGCCAACCTGCAATAAATTTCGCAGTTGCATTGATTTAAAAACAAAACAAAAAGAAAATAAATGTCACAGCAGAATATGAGTTTTTTAATTATGTGACTCATTCAAATTTACTGCAGAAAGGTAGAAAATAATAGCATAAAACTCATTCACGTGTCAATTTGAGAAGTGAATAATTTATGCTTCCCCCTTCCCTCCTTCTCTCTCTCTCTCTCTCTCTCTCTCTCTCTCTCTCTCTCTCTCTCTCTCTCTCTCTCTCTCTCTCTCTCTCTCTCAATAACTCGACGCCTCAGTTTACATTTATTCTATGTCCAGTTTCACTAAAATTAGAGCTAGCGTCAATTTCCATCCCCTAAAAACGCTATCTACATTTATGCCCCGTTAATTTTAGAACTAACAGTCAAGCAAAATGGGTCAAGTTCTCTTGCATTTGTTCTATGTCCAACATACGAGTATATCGTAAATGAAAGTTTAAAAGCCATTTTCTAAAAAAAAACTGCGTTATGTGGATATAGAACAATTGAGACTTGAGGCGTCGAGCTGTCTATCCACTTATCTATCTAGCTACGGAGAGACGGTGCAGAAACCATCCATATTTAAGAAAACAGAGACGGCCATTAGAGGACAGCTCGAAAACGATGCTCCACCTTGTCTGGATCTCAAAGCAGCACAAAATAACAGAATGACCACGAGAGAAAGTACCGACTTCGGGTTGTCTGGAGCTAAGTGAAGAGCCTCACACACCTAACCCTACATTTGACCTGACGAGGGCTTGACCCCTGACCTTACTGTAACAAAAGGACTCAGCGATACTGGGGGCTCACTTGATGTCTCAACAGCCTGGAAATAGAAAGGTTGCACCTCACTCCCTCGCGCGAGATCTCCTTGAGGCCTCATGAGTGCTGGGTTCCGCTAGCAAACTCGAATACGATAACATGAACTTCAACAATAAAGAGCTTATAAGCAGAACCGACACGAAGTCTGCTAACCTACAGAAAATAGAAACCACGGGTAGAACTTTTGAACAGAACCGAAACCAACTCTCGTATCATTCAGAAGATAGATATACTCCTATCATACAGAAGATAGAAACCACGTGCAGAACTTTAGAACAGAACCAAAACCAACTCTCGTATCTTTCAGAAGATAGATATACTCCTATCATACAGAAGATAGATATCACGGGTAGAGCTTTTGATAAGAACCGAAACCGATACTCCTATCACACAGAAGATAAATACCGTATGTAGAGCTTATAGAGCTATAAAAAAAAACCTCGCCTATCATATAGATGATAGATGCCACGTGCAGAGCTTATAAACAGAACCAAAACCAACTTTTCTATCTTAGAAAAAATAGATTCTTCTACCATAAAGAATATAATACCATGGGTAGTTATTACAGAGTTCAAAACACTCTCCTACCAAACGGAGGTCAGAAGCCAAAGACGGAGCTTACAAAAAGAACCAAAAACATTCTTATATCATACAGAAGTTACAAAAAAAAAAACCCAAAAAACAACAACCCAAAAAACGGGATGTACTTTCTGCGTCTGCCTAATTGAATTCTTTTTAGGTTTTCTGACTTCACAGCAGGCATTCTTAAAGCAGTCTTAACTACACTCTCCCCCTACTCTCTCTCTCTCTCTCTCTCTCTCTCTCTCTCTCTCTTTCCGCAAGTACACCCCACCCTCCCTTTGCTTTATTTCTCTACTACTAGTAGAACTGTATGTTTATATTATGCTCTCGTAAAAGCCTCACAATGTAGGGGATTATCACCCTAAAGCCCCGTGAAATTATCCGTGAGGGCTTTCCAGCTTCGAGTGTGTGTATTATTTCACGGTGGGATGTTTCGATCCACACACACACACACACATCGGGGAATAACAGAGGAGAGAGAGAGAGAGAGAGAGAGAGAGAGAGAGAGAGAGAGAGAGAGAGAGAGAGAGAGAGAGAGAGAGAGAGAGAGAGAGAGAGAGAGAGATTATGAAATTAGTTGATAAGGGTGGAAAAGGGGTGGTGGGGGTTGGGGTGGTGAAGAAAGAGAAGAAGTGGGGAGGGGCAACTAAATGTTGAGATCGCCACAAACCTTCTGCTGTTTATGTACTCACGCACGGCATACGGCATGCCTTAAACCGAGAAGAGGGGGGGGGGGGGGGTAAGGGGGTTTAGTGAGCAGAAAGTTTGTGTCTAACAGCGGTGTCGAGATCGATGGGTTTGATAATCCGGTGAATAGCGAGAGAGAGAGAGAGAGAGAGAGAGAGAGAGAGAGAGAGAGAGAGAGAGAGAGAGAGAGAGATACACAGAGAGAGAGAGAGAGAGAGGCAAAGAGACAGAGACATAAACAGATATGAAGAGAAAGACAGAGGGTGAGAGACACAGATAAGGTGTAGAGAGAGAGAGAGAAGGCCGAGAGACAGAGAGACATAAATAGATATAAAGAGAATGACAGAGGGTGAGAGACACAGAGAAGGGACAGAGAGAGGGGAGGGCAGAGAAAAAGAGAGAGGGACAGAGAGAGGCAGAGAGACAGAGACATAAACAGATATGAAGAGAAAGACAGAGGGTGAGAGACACAGAGAAGGTGCACAGAGAGAGAGAGAGGGAGGAGGGGACAGAGACATAAACAGATATGGAGAGAGACATGAAGGGAGACAGGGGGAGAGAGAGAGACAGAGAGACGGAGGGCAGAGAGAGAGAGGAAGAGACAGAGAGGAAGAGAGAGAGAGAGAGAGAGAGAGAGAGAGAGAGAGAGAGAGAGAGAGAGAGAGAGAGAGAGAGAGAGAGAGAGAGAGAGAGAGAGAGAGAGAGAGAGAGAGAGAGGTTGAGAACATCCTATGAAAGCAACACCTCCTTTCTTTTCTCTAATCGTGGTTGCAAAGTGGCTTCGGCTGGAAGATCAAAAAGGAGAGCATTAATTATTAGGTTTCACTGGAAAAAGTATGAAAGGTTGAAAGAGGAATGAAAGACCTAGAGAGACACATAATGATAAGCAGGTTTGGGTAATTATTCAGACAAGCAGACAAATAGATGGGCAGTCGATTGAATGGTCAGTTATGCTGCATCCATTAAGATATGCTTGCGGAGAACTTTTCGCGCTTCAACAAACATTCATCATCATCACCATTACCAACTCCACCGCCACCACCACCACCACTACCAACACCAACAACGATATCAACACTAATGCCGAAGTTGTGGCTTGGACTGACAGCAAGTGGTCTATTACTCGGCGATTGTCTTCACAGATAGAGAAAGATATGGATTACAAGGGGGAGAGAGATAAGAAGCTGTCGAGAGACAGAGAGAGATAGAGGGAGAGACAGAGAGATAGAGAGGGAGAGACAGAGAGAGAGACACAAAGAGAGAGATAGAGAGAGACAGAGACAGAGAGAGCGAGAGAGAGCAGACAGACAGACAGACAGTCAGACGGAACACTGTATCTAAAAAATGGAAGCCCCGATAGAAAAAAAAATAAGAAGACAGACACAATTAACAAAGATGGATGGAGATAAAGATAAGAGAGAGAGAGGGAGATAAAGAGAACAAAAACAAAAATCAATCAGTGTTTTTTACTCTGTAAATCGATCCCTGGATTTGCGTCACGCTGTGAATTAAGTCAAGTCTGTTCTGTCTGTTCCCCGAAGCCTGTCTTTTATCCCACGATAAACCCTGTTAGCCTGAATGTGTGTCGAACACTCTGTCGTTTTCCTTTCTCCCGAGCTTACCGCTCCTCTCTCCATCGATTCGTGGTGGATATCTGTCATCGGGCCATTGTCTTCCTTTCTCCTAGAGTCTCTCTTTTAATTTTTCTCCGTCAATTTCATCCGTGCACCTCCCCCCCACCTTCCTCTGTCTCTGACTGTCTATCCGTCTGTCTCTCTGTCTCTGTCTATGTCTGTCTGTCTGCCTCTCTCTCTCTCTCTCTGTGTCTCTCTCTCCCTCTCCCTCTCGCCTTTCCTCCACTTGGTTTCACAACACTCCTTCACTCCGTCATTCCAACCAATGCGGGCCAACACCACGGACGCACACGAGTGCGCACACGCGAGACGCGCGACCGATATAATTCCCCTTCCGGTTGCGCGCGCAGCCACGCATCATTGCCATCTGATCCGAAGTTATCCCGAGTTTATCACCAACTTAACCGCACATCAAACGTAAATAAAAACCCGCGGTTATCAAACTGCGCGGTTGATTACCCGTGACGACGTCGCCATGAGGCTGGCACACGCCGCGCCGCTCGGGCTGGGCTTCTGTCGGATCCCCGGCCGCCAACTAGAGTAGAGGCCTCACACCGCACAGGACCATATTCTCCTTTCATGGCCTGGGCGGGAGGGGCCGGGCTAACAATTTATATCGGGAAGAAGTGGAGATTGTTTTTTGTTTCATCATCTGCTGATAATAATACAGTTTTAAAAAACTCGATGAAGCGTGTTGGAAGAGCTCTGAAATCTGCAGATTTTCCTTAATTTGTGGATAATGTTATATAATTTCCGAAAACGTAATTGAATACACCCATGGCGTGCGGTCTCAAAGCGGGCGTGTTTCCATTAATTTACAGATAACGATGTATTTGCGGATGTGCTTTCTATTTTTTTTTTTGGACAGAAATGGGTCGAATTACGAATTATCCAAGGATTTCCACGCCTTATGACTTCGCGGGGAAGTTTGGTGTCTCAACACAAGTGCCCTTCCATGTTTGATTGGAGCTTGAGTTAATGGCAACTCTACCGTGGGTATAATTAACCAATCAGGAGGTCGGTTAACTTAGAAGCTGACCAAACTCTGGACATTTAGGTGTATCAACAGGATATTCGCGATCTGAGGTTAGGAATAGTCCGGGGCAGTCTAACGGGGTGCTGGACGGTAAATAGTGCCGGGCAGTCTAACGGGGTGCTGGGCGGTGAATAGTCCGGGGCAATCTAACGGGGTGCTGGGCGGTGAATAGTCCGGGACAGTCTAACGGGGTGCTGGGCGGTGAATAGTCCGGGACAGTCTAACGGGGTGCTGGGCGGTGAATAGTCCGGGACAGTCTAACGGGGTGCTGGACGGTAAATAGTGCCGGACAGTCTAACGGGGTGCTGGGCGGTGAATAGTCCGGGACAGTCTAACGGGGTGCTGGACGGTAAATAGTGCCGGACAGTCTAACGGGGTGCTGGGCGGTGAATAGTCCGGGGCAATCTAACGGGGCGCTGGACGGTGAATAGTGCCGGGCAGTCTAACGGGGTGCTGGGCGGTGAATAGTCCGGGACAGTCTAACGGGGTGCTGGGCGGTGAATAGTCCGGGACAGTCTAACGGGGTGCTGGACGGTAAATAGTGCCGGACAGTCTAACGGGGTGCTGGGCGGTGAATAATCCGGGACAGTCTAACGGGGTGCTGGGCGGTGAATAGTCCGGGACAGTCTAACGGGGTGCTGGATGGTAAATAGTGCCGGGCAGTCTAACGGAGCGCTGCACGGTAAATAGTGCGGGACAGTGTAACGGAGCGCTGCACGGTAAATAGTGCGGGACAGTGTAACGGCGTGCTGCACGGTAAATAGTGCGGGACAGTGTAACGGCGTGCTGCACGGTAAATAGTGCGGGACAGTGTAACGGAGCGCTGCACGGTAAATAGTGCGGGACAGTGTAACGGCGCGATGCACGGTAAATAGTGCGGGACAGTGTAACGGCGCGCTGCACGGTAAATAGTGCGGGACAGTGTAACGGAGCGCTGCACGGTAAATAGTGCGGGACAGTGTAACGGAGCGCTGCACGGTAAATAGTGCGGGACAGTCTAACGGAGCGCTGCACGGTGAATAGTGCGGGACAGTGTAACGGAGCGCTGCACGGTGAATAGTGCGGGACAGTGTAACGGCGCGCTGCACGGTAAATAGTGCGGGACAGTGTAACGACCCGTTGGGCGGTGAATATTGTAAGACAGTTTAATGGCGCGCTGCGGCATGAGGCATAGCGACTCTCGGCGGCCTTTTAGTAAAGTTTACTATGTTTATTGCCTTAGGTAGGTTCAATACACTTCTGATGGCATTAGAAGAAATCGTTGTCAATGTGTCATGTATGAACGGGAACGAAGCCTTATTGGTGCTGATATCACATGACCCAGTGCCCTGCTGGATAGGGTGCACCGCTTGTCACTGATAAAGACAGCTTTCCCGCTGAACAACTCAGTCTGTTATACTTTCACCAGCTCAATTTGTCTGATGTAGTTCGCCATATTGCACGGGCTTAGTTTTCTTAAGGCTTTAAACAAAGGAGAAAAGACAATTGGCAGCAATCGCTGGAGAATGCGTTTCATGTTTTGATTTCAACTCGTGCAAAACAGAGAAGGCGAAGACAAAGCTGTAACGTGATGCGAAAGATTTCACATTTGGCAATACATCGAAGCACTGATGCCTTGACGCTCTCATTCACACGATCATACTCACCCACCCAAAACTCGCGTTATCACCCCGGACACCAACCAACATCCAAGGTCTCTCTACACCATTTCCCGGAGCCCGCGAGCACACAGTTTCTTCAGGTCGCCAAAGGACTTAATACTGTTTCAACTACGATGAACCAAGACCAAACACCACATAAGCGGAAAGTCTTGAGCAAACGCGAGAAAGCCCCGTTGACCTCTTTTAAAGCGAGTAAATCTTGGTTGGACGCGGCTAGGGGGGAGGAGTGTGGTAGTAGTAAAGCCAGCCAGGTCTGGTGTATGCCCAGGACAAACTGTCGAGTGGTTAGGTCCCCTGACCTCTTACTAAATCCCCCTCGGTACCCAGTCCTGGTCAATAACAGATTTCAAACAAGAGGTCCTGGCCGGGTGCTAGAGCTCCATCAATCTCCTCTCGTGCGGGAGAAGGGTGGGGCGTGGGCTGACCATGTTCCCTGAATCTTACAGTCACGGCGAAACGTGGAAATAGACAAAAACCGATAGTCATCACAGCACTGGCTTATCGGTTCAACACCATCTCGTAATCATCGTAAAAAAGTAATTCGCAACGAGAATTAAGAATATGTTCTGTTCCTCCCTTTTTTTTTCAAACGGGAAAAAATAGGGTTGATCCGAGTTTTAGGATTCTGGTGGCAGGAGAAATAAGAAAAAAAAGCTGTAGCTGTTTCAGAGATGTAGAGATACATGATATATATATATATCGCCATGACGGTTTGGTCTCACAAGCGTCACTGATGGAGAGGATCGAGGAAAAGGGTCGGAAGAATTGAAGAAAAGCTACCGAGTTTACTGTTCCTAGAAAGCTACATGCCGTTACCAAAGAGGCAAGGCTTGCCTGGTTATTTCACTAGTAGACTTAACGAATTTGGTTGAGAGCCCGAGATCGAAAGTCAAGGCATGGCGCCGAGTCTCCCACGGTAAGGATAGTAGGATGACATCCAACTACGTAAAATGGTTCTACAGCAGACCCTGAGAAAGGGGCTTAATCATGACCATCTAAAAACATTTTTTTTCTCCATAGTCAAATAAAGAGGCCTTAAGGGTTTTTCTCATTTTCGTGTTTTGCTGTAAAGGGTTTCATATTTGAAGCGAAAGCAAATCCTGTGAGCTCAAGACAGTCCCATATAAATAGATCCTCTCACGGTCTCTCTAACACCACAACGTATTGGAGATACTCACACGGCAACGTATTCGGGATACAAACCTGGAGGATTGCTACCTTGCTAAGCTCTAGTTTCGATAGCAGGTTACTCACACATATCTGTAAAAAATATAACTATATCCTCTCACGGTCTCTCTGACACAGCAACGTATTGGAGATCCTCTCACGGTCTCTCTACCACAGCAACGTATTGGAGATCCTCTCACGGTCCCTATACCACAGCAACGTATTGGAGATCCTCTCACGGTCTCTCTACCACAGCAACGTATTGGAGATCCTCTCACGGTCTCTCTACCACAGCAACGTATTGGAGATCCTCTCACGGTCTCTCTAACACGGCAACGTATTGGAGATCCTCTCACGGTCTCTCTGACACAGCAACGTATTGGAGATCCTCTCACGGTCTCTCTGACACAGCAACGTATTGGAGATCCTCTCACGGTCTCTCTGACACAGCAACGTATTGGAGATCCTCTCACGGTCTCTCTGACACAGCAACGTATTGGAGATCCTCTCACGGTCTCTCTATCACGGCAACGTATTGGAGATCCTCTCACGGTCTCTCTACCACAGCAACGTATTGGAGATCCTCTCACGGTCTCTCTACCACAGCAACGTATTGGAGATCCTCTCACGGTCTCTCTACCACAGCAACGTATTGGAGATCCTCTCACGGTCTCTCTATCACGGAAATGTATTGGAGATCCTCTCACGGTCTCTCTATCACGGAAATGTATTGGAGATCCTCTCACGGTCTCTCTATCACGGAAATATATTGGAGATCCTCTCACGGAAATGTATTGGAGATCCTCTCACGGTCTCTCTACCACAGCAACGTATTGGAGATCCTCTCACGGTCTCTACCGTAGCAACGTATTGGAGATCCTCTCACGGTCCCTCTACCACGGTAACGTATTGGGGATCCGAACTCGAAGGATTTTACTACCTCGCTGAGCTCTAGTCGGGACGCCGGGTTACTCACATATTATGTGGATGAATACATCCTCTTACGCCCTTTCTGCCCCGGCAACGTGCTCAGAATCCAAAAACGGAAGGCTGCTCCCTCCCTAGGTTCTACTTGTAGACGCCAAGTTCAAAATTGAATGATTAAACAGGGAAAGAAAAAAAGAACAACAAAATAACAAAAAAAAAACCACCAAAAAAACCAACAAGGTATCTCCTCGAGAGCGGCTACCAGCTGACGACCGAGCAGCAGCAGCAGCAGCTGATGCTTCTCACAGCGCACAATGAGTTGCTCAAACCTTTGGAATCTCCGCCTGAAGAGCTTTGATGTGATTACTCACACAGCCGCTCACCTTGGAGGACTCGGATTAACTTCACCTCTCGGTACAGAAGAGTGCGCCCCACTGGGGACAACTGGCTACTCCCATGCGCGCGACGAATCGCTTCAAAGTTTTTTTCTATCTATAGATGCGCTCTGTCTGTCGGTCTGTCTCTGTCTGTTTGTCTGTCTGTCTGTGTGTCTGTCTGTCTTTATGTCTCTCTCTCTCTTTCTCTCTACCTCTCTCTCTCTCTATCTCTCTATCTCTTTCACTCTGTCTCTGTCTGTCTGTATCTCTCTCTCTGAGTGTGTGTGTGTCTCTCTCTGTGTCTGTGTGTGTGTGTCTATCTCTATCTCTCTCTCTCTCTCTCTCTCTCTCTCTCTCTCATCACTTAAAATTCTCCGATCATCCAAGCTTTTTGGTTAAAATTCACTCATAATTAGTCACGAGGAAACGACACGCTCGAAAAAAAAAAATGGCAGTTATCTTCAGAATTTAAGAAGAGTTCTCCAGACCACTGATTAATTCCCCGAAAATTGAAAACGAAAAACGAACATGGCAAAATATCGCAGGTCATAGACCTGGTGACGCATACGCAAGCTCATCAAGACTTTAAGCGCAAGATTTGTCACGGCATCAGCCAAAGTCATATTTTGCGTGTTACGGTAAACAAGTTGAACATATTATTTCTCATCAAAAGTCGCACAATTGCCTCGATGAAAAATAGTGTTGGTACACATGTAGACCGAGACGCAAAAATATTAATTCTTGGAATTATAATAATAATAATAATAATAATAATAATAATAATAATAATAATAATAATAATAATAATAATAATAATAATAATAATAATAATAATAATAATAATAATAATAAT
This sequence comes from Elysia crispata, assembly GCA_033675545.1. NCBI lineage: Eukaryota > Metazoa > Mollusca > Gastropoda > Plakobranchidae > Elysia > Elysia crispata. Next base: position 534,845 of record JAWDGP010001912.1, read on the forward strand.
AATAATAATAATAATAATAATAAAAATATTAATATTATTGTTATTATTATTATTATGATCATCATCATCATCATCATCATCATCATCATCATCATCATCATCATCATCATCATTATTATTATTATTATTATTATTATTATTATTATTATTATTATTATTATACTATTACTATAATTATTGTTGTTGTTGTTGTTTTTGTTGTTGTGATGATGATAATGATAATGATGATGATATCATTATTGTTGTTGTTGTTGTTGTCGTCAAGACCGAGTTTATCGGGCGCCCTAAACATTCAATAGTTGCAAGCAATATTCCACAAACTACTAAGGACAATTCGTCAGCAACAGACATAGAAACAATTATGCCAACATACAAAACAGTTACACACAGTTACTGCAACAAGAATCGAAATCACGAGAATGGCTAGACAAACCGTTACAGCAATTACTGCAACGCAACAAATAACTTTTTTTTTTTAATTAGCGGAGTTGCAACAATGCAACGGCAACACGATATTTATGTGCAGCTGCGCGAACAGCAACAAATAAAAATAAAACAGCACAACAACAGTTTTTTGCAAACAAGAACAAAAAAAAAAACGAAGTAGATGTGAGCGCTTTGGGAGGCTGAGCTCATCACGAGGTGAGGGCGTCTTGAGAAGAATGTGAGCAAAAGAGGGGGGGGGGGGTGGAAATGCTCATAGAGAACCGTTGCTAAGAAAGGGGAGGGGATTTTTTTGAGGGAGGGGAGAGGGGCAGAGAGAGAGAGAGAGGGAGAGAGAAAGAGGAAAAGAGGGGAAAGCAAACACGAAGAGTGAGAGAGAGAGAGAGAGAGAGAGAGAGAGTTAGAGAGATAGGGAATGAAAGAGAGGGAAAGAAAAAATAAAAAAGAAAGGAAAAGTGGGAGTTTCATGGAGAAAAAAACAACAACCAAAAAAGCAAGATAGAAAGAGACTAGGGAAAGTTAGATCTTAGAAAAAAGATGGTTTCAAAAAAAAAAAAAAAGAGAAGCAGAGACAGAGTGAGAGGGAGAGAGAGAGAGAGAGAGAGAGAGAGAGAGAGAGAGAGAGAAGAGAGAGAGAGAGAGAGAGAGAGAGAGAGAGAGAGAGAGAGAGAGAGAGAGAGAGAGAGAGAGAGAGAGAGAGAGAGAGAGACTTATGGGTTCAAGAGGAAGAGACAGAGTTATGTCATCATTATTTTATGAGCGGAAATATAAAACTTGGAGAGCCACAGAACATTAAGACTTGAAGATTATGAAGGGAGATAATACAGAATTCCAAGATACCGGAAATGTACCGGAGATAGTTGGATAATGAGAAGAGTTACGTGAAATATTATTAGAAACGTAGAAGGAGACAAAAAAATATTCACCCCCCCCCACCCCCACTCCCTCCCAAAAAAAAAAAAAATAGAAAAAAAATACTCCAAGTGGACCAAGAGGGGAAGCAGGATTGGGTATGATTATAAATCAGGAATAAAGATAGCAGCAGCGACAGAGACACAGAGACAAAGAAGGAGCGACTTTGCCTTAAAGATAAGAGCAGATATGACGGCTGTGTTCGCGGGACAAGCAATCAGATAAACATCTCCACAATGCATCGCAAGACTTAAGAGTTCTCGTCATCCTGTTTCAATACGAGCCACCCTCACACCCCCCCTCTCTCTCTCTCTCTCTCTCTCTCTCTCTCTCCCTCTCTCCTTTTCAGTTTTTTTTTTTATATTTCTCCTCCAAATCTCCCCCTATGGTAGTTGCATGCCAAAGAGGCTTCACAGGTGAGAGATGAAGAAGGTGAGTGTTCGGGTCTGCCTACGACTGCTCACCCTCTTACCGTGTACTCTAGTACAGCACGCACTCGCACCCGCACTCGCACACACACGTAACCTGTAGCGGTACTCGCCGAGAGGATCGTCTCATGGAAGAGTTTTGCGCTGGAATAAAAAGTATTATTTATAACAAAAGGAAGAGAGAGAGATGGAGGGAAAAAAAGAATGTGAATTGCCAAGGAAATGGACCCATGGAAATAGTTGGGAGGGAAGAAGGAACGAAAGATGAACGGAGAAAGGGACGGGGAAGAGAGAGAGAGAGAGAGAGAGAGAGAGAGAGAGAGAGAGAGAGAGAGAGAGAGAGAGAGAGAGAGAGAGAGAGAGAGAGAGAGAGAGAGAGAGGCAGAGAGAGAAACAGAGGAGAGAGAGGAGAAAGAGAGAGATAGGAGAGGAGAGAGGAGAAATAGAAAGAGAGAGGGGAGATAGATAGATAGATAGATAGATAGATAGATAGATAGATAGATAGAAAGATAGATAGATAGATAAATAGGTAGACAGATAGATAGATAGAGGCACACACACACGCACACACACACACGGCGTGTCTCTATTGTTTGAAGCAGCTCGGTTTTATTGAAAAAGTTTAGCATAAGCTACCGAGCTTGTCTGCTCCCCAGATAGCACAGCTTGTGGTCGTCTGAGCGTTATCACAACAATCAAGCAATCAATCAATCAATCATAAACATGAGCCTGCCGGTATGCAGACAGAGACCTTCACAGCTTCTTGCCAAGATTTATCTTGTGTATCGCACCTCACCGCGATAAAATCGTCAAGTCAAGACTGCACACACATAGGTCGCTCACACTTCATAAGCTTAGCAGAACCACATTCC